>CM062805.1:524001199-524601199 GCA_031772625.1 Pinus tabuliformis | reverse complement strand
CCATTACTATTGTAGTTGTACCCCTTATTAATATTGTTGTGCCCCTATTATCCCCATATTGTTATTACTGTGCCCCATAGAATCCCTCTATTGTTATTTTTGTGGCTTTATATTATTATTGTTAGGTCGGCTGGGTTATATTGTGACTCCTTAGACTCCTATATATAGAAAGGAGGTTTTGTCATTTGAATCATCCAAGAATTGTTCATTTATGTAATGTAAAGGAGGTTGCCCCCTCGAAGAGGCTGAATTCTAAGGCGTTGATCTATCTTTTCTATCTTTTTCTTGAGCTGGTTTCATAACAGTTTCACCATAAGAAATACCAGATGAGAATCCGGATGAAGAAATAGGAACTGACCATGTCGTCGAAATAGTCCCTGATTGGACTCCGGCTTGTTGTTGATAACTTTCCGGGACAAATGGTATACCAACAATCATTGTAGGAATGAAAACAGGAAGCTCTGTTGTAGCTGTGTCAGTTGACACAGTCCTAGATGTTGATGGTTGTTCAAACATGTTTAGTCTATCCAAAAGATTTCCTAGCGATTCGACAGGAACTTGCGATGAAAAAGAACTAACTTCTTTAGTAGAAGGATGTAAGTGGATCCCAGTTCCAAAATGTACTGGAGTACTGGGTGGAAGATCCTCTACTATCTCTTCTATAGCAATCAATCCAGGTGGAAGAGGTAGACTGTCAGGTCCGTAAAATATTTCTGGAGCCGAAGAAAGTGTAGCTTCTGTAGTAACAGATACTGGAGGGGTGACACCTTCTGAATTCTAGAATTCAACTTCCAGATGTTCAGGAAAGTGAACTTCAGTTTCTGGATCAGTCCTAGGTGGAGCTATTTCAGGAATAGAGGTGTCTACTGTTACACTAGGATCAGTTCTAATGTCCTCTTGTAACTGCGGAACTTCTTCTGTAAAGGCAGTTGTGCAAGAAATAATTGGAGTAACTATAGTCTCTGACGATGTTGAAACACAAGTTTCAAATAAATCAGGTGAATTCGACTCAGTTAAATGAGAACGCTTTGCCCGGGATGGTTTCGTTTCCGGGGTCAAAGACGGTTGACTCGCTAGTCTCCGTGAACAACGGGGTTTTGATTGACTTTCTTCCATGATTGTGGATTACTTGATCAACTCAAAAATTAAAGGGGAAAAATGTTATTCCGATTTAAATTAATTTTAAGACACTTTGACGCATCTTTCTTTTTCATTTTTTAAGAGTCGAGAAAAAGCTAAAGGTGACTCTATTTGCCTTCAATTTTTAATGAGCCTAAAGTGGCAAGTGCTTTGATGGACCTTTTCTATTAAGGAGTCGAAAAGGAACGAAAGTGACTGCTTTGGAAGTCTAGATAGAGGGTTTACCAAATTGATCGTAAAACTACAAAATACACCTTGGTGAAAAATGATACAGAAATTACCAAGGACTTATGTACGGTAGTCAATCTTCCTGAATGTTATGTTTAGTGCATTACAATCAATAGGGTGGCAGACACAGCTTCCTAAGGATAAAGGATATCAGCCTATTGTGGTCTCCCAATATATACTCAACGGTACGGGGAGCACAAGTCCGTATTGGCACTTGTTGTATCAAAGAGGAGGAATCACCCAACCTTTGATGAAAACGATAGTTACCAGGTTTTACGACGCTGGAACACGTCTCTAGCCTAGACTTCTAGATGTGTTGCATTAGATTCCAAAGCGTTTTTATGTTCATTGAGGTTTACTTTAGAGTTGATCTTGCTTAGAAGTTTGTATTTCAAGGTTCACCGTGTGATGTAGATGTGAAATTCCTAAATATGCAATCTAAAATGATAAACAGTCGTTTATGTTCTTTTAGCAATGAAAATCCTAGCTACAAAGGAAAGAAGATAATGATTTTCTTTCAACAGAGAGCATAGAGCACACACTAAATGCACTTTCCTAGATCAAATTTCACAAGCAGTCAAAATGCAGATGCACATGCATGTATTTGTTTTCCGCTTTCTTAATGTGTGAATGACAAAAAGAAAGCTAAGTATATATCTGAACTATTTTCTTTCAAAGCGACAGTACTAACAATTTTTCTTTTCAAAAATGAAAAGGAAGACTAAGATAGCACTTTTCGATTTCGAATTGAAAACTGTTTTTGACACTTGAAATACTAATAATTTCAAAATCAAGCACAATGACAAAAGTACAATCAACTATCTAGAGGAAGAATACTTTACGACACTCTTCTTTTGATTCAGAATGACAATTACGACACTTGCATCAAAACAGCAATTCGATTAGGCTACTTTCGACAAAGGAAGATTGTAAATGATTGACAAATACACAAAAAACATTTACAATTCCTAACTGATGGAGGCTGAAATAATGTGAAGGAATATGGTTACAACAAGAAGGTACTAATCATGAACAACAAAACTACTGAATGAAGCTGAAAACAAAGAGAAAAAACCAAATTTGAGAGAAGAAAAACAGTTCACTCAATATTCACACCCGCAACACAGGGAAATAGGGATGCATCTCACCTGCAACACACGGGAGGTGTGATGCATCTAGGTTGCACAGTTATGGACAGTGTGATGGGCCAGGGAGCAAAACTGAGCTTCGTTTTTGCTCAAAACTTGCAGCTAAGTTCGATGATTTAGGCTGAGTAACGATGGATAGTAAACACAAAGCATAAGGGTAGGATCTGATGAGGTTCTGAGCTACCACAAGGGCACTTAGGATGCTTTGTAAGTCAGATGTTCAGTTCATAAACCAACCCGGAGATTGACTGAAGCAGCGTTTATCTACTTCACAATTTCATAGCAAAGGCGTTTTGAAGGCTAGCTAGCTAACTTCAGGCTCTGTCTGTAGTTTATAAAGAAAACAATAAACAAACAAAACAAACTATTCATTCCCCAGCGGAGTCGCCATTTTGTTTCAGGGAAAACTAGTGTCGATTTGAACTGCTAGTCCCACTAAGACAGGTAGCTATCTTAGAAACAAACAATGAAAGCTTTTCAAGAGTTCCTTTAAGTGTGATAGATGGAAGAGAAGAAAAAAGGACCAACCTGGATCTTCCGCTTTGATCCTAGCTTGATTTCTCCTTCCCTTTATAGAATTTGCGACTCCTCTCCTACTTGTCCCACTTCAAAGAGTACCTGTAGAGTCAAAGTAACAACAAACTATCAAAGCATCTCTATCTAAAACATCATAAACAATGCGAAATCAGAAACACATTGACCATACAATTGCATTCATAAACTATAATATTCACAAATACAAGATCATATGGAGGAAAACTCAAAGAACTTTATTAATAGTAATGTAAGAGAGGATTACAACCTAGTTGTCTGATCCAGCATCATCCTCCCAGTTGTAGAAGCCCTCTTCACCTTATGAACAAGTAAATCACCCAACAATGCAATGTCTCTTCTCAGCAAACCAACAACACTTCCTTACAAAATACAAAATTCCAGCCTTCAGATCTCTCAGATGAGGGATCCATTTATAGATGTCTTGCAAGGGTGTGAGTCAGCCCTGGGTTTTTTATTAGTGCCATTCCACTGACAGTTCTTGGTTCCACTTGGATATTTCATGATCTCTTACTCATCCCTGGGCGAATTCAGAGAGGCAAGTGTCAAACGAGAAGTTTCCGGAAGATTCCATGATCATCCACTTAGCAAATTGTCTCTGCCATTTGTCTATTCTCACTCATCGCACCCTACAAAAGGAATTTTCAGTATGCATCACACCCCTCATGTGTACAAGGTGAGATGCATCGCACCCTGACCATGGAGCAGTCAGTATGGTCCAGTTTTGGCCAGTTCTGAGTAACTTTTCAAGCGAAACTTCCGGGAGATGATGTAATCAGTTGACCATGATCCTTTAGGGTATGAAACAACACTTTTAGAGACTAAAGAGCACTTGGTTTATAGACATATGAATTTGGGTTTGCAGTGCCCAAATTTTTCTATAACACGGAGGGCAGGTCGAACCCATGACCTCCCCCTCCCAACTATGTTACAATATCGTTGAACTATCGGCGGACTTGTAAACGGTGGCCCAAAACATTATATTTATGCCTAGAATGATGCTGACGGTGGAGCGGAGGGAGCCAGCCTCGCAGGCCAGCTCCCTCACCATACGACCATGCTATATAACCATGGGCCAACACTAATGGATAAGCGCGCTTAGGGCATTTCTAATCCTGATTTAAATTAATTAATCCATTTTAATGTTGGTGACATTTTTGGAGGCGTGCCAATTTTAGCAGAATTGCCAATTTTGGCGGTGCTAACTAGAGTCTTCTCCAGTTTTAGTGGAGTTTCCTAGGGAAACATTGAATGAAGCATATCTTGAGCAATTTTTTACCAAATTGAGCTCAGAAAGAGGTGTTCTTAGCTAATTTGGACATTTTGAACACATTAGTACAGGTATCAGGAGCCATAGAGCTTTTTTAACAACATTGTTTCCACATTGAGCTAATACAAAGGCCCAAGCCATGGAAGCTGGACCAATGAGATGTAGCCCAGGAGGGGTGAAATCCTTCATCAAAACACTATGTTAATGTGTCCCTTTGATGGTTTTCTACACTGTACATGTTTGTTTCTCAATATTTGTTTCTGAATCTATTTTTCTCATGAAAGTCTTTTAAAACTTAAGGAAATTTACCTGATCGTATGCACAAACAAGTAATGAAACCTCAACACAAGGAGAAATAAGCATGCACATATTTATAAATATGTAATTGTTATTAGCACAACAAAACTAATCATACAAAAATAGATCAATTTTTACTTTTATCATTTGCTCTACATTCCCACTGCTAGTTATGCTCAGCTGACTGCGCCCCCGACTGCTTTCTATTTCCCTTGGTCAGCTGCTTCTGTACTCTTCCACCACCTTTCTGCAACTACCCGTTCACTCTCAGTTTCTGCCCCTTTCCATTGGTTGTCAGCCCTACAACCCAAACTGTTATCCCAGCCGCCTGTTTTTGGTCTTTCTTCCTGCCAAAATCCAAAGTTAAATATGAAGGCCCCAACAAAACCCCTGGGGCACTTCGATTGTGAAGAGTTCACTTGTCAAACTTATGATTTCAATGAATCACTGTTGGATTCTTAACAAATTAGATCATAAAATAAACCTGAAAAGTTTCCAAAAAGTCACACTTAAAGACTACTTGTTTATATATTTCCTATTACGCTTTGCATTGACAATGATTGGGTGTTCTATTAAGGCACTCTATGTGAAAATACCATCGGTGGGTGTTCACCCATAAAAAAATTCTTTATAAAATCACTAATAATTAAAAAATATTTGCCTAGGTGGAAAAAGAGCTCATGATAAATAAGTGTACAATTTTTTAGTTTTCCCTCATACTATTAAAAAATGGCAAGTTCTTGGAAGAGACTTTTATTAGTCTTTATCTAGATTATAAAATTTGACTTTCTTTGATTTCACATACACACACACATATGGTAAATTAAAGATTGTATTCTTTTTATTTCCTACGAAAAGAAACCCATATTACCATTTATAAATAAAAGGAAATGAATTTTGTAAATAGATAATTTTCATGTGCATTCTATGTGGATCAACCCCAATCCATCTAAGGCCATCTCAATATAAAAATAATTATATGAGTGTATGCCAAAGTATAGTATCAATTTAGTGCATCAAAAATATAACAAGAAAACAAATTCTTGTTTTAAACAATCATTGTGCCATGAAAAAGAAACCTAAACATCAGTCTATAATATAAGCTATACAAAATGGTTGTTGAGCAACAACACATATATAAATATATGAATAATTAATAAAGATGCCAATCCACATAGGGACGATGGAAAAACTACAATTTGTCAGTGCCACGAAACTCTGTCACAAGCCACAATCCTTGATCCATGAGCATACACTAAATGTCCTCCACAATAACAATAAGTAATAAATTTATGCAAAATTATGTTCTTTTTAGCAAGTTAACAACAACCAAAGAGTCCCCAAAGCACTGAAGATGTGTAACTTATTTTTCAATAATGAAAATGATAAAAACACGACAAGCATGAACCTTAGGTGGAGGAAAATGTTGGAGAGTTGATTCATGATACAAGAAATACACAATCTAGAAAAACCTAATGCATGCAAACAATTGACTTATATTGGTAGATGAAGACTATGATGGGAAAATTCCCGGTGGAGCAAAGTAAAGTCCAAGATGAAACACTTCTTTGCACGAATGCCCTGTAACAATATATTAGACAACAAAGGTTTGATGTTGACCGAGAAACTTGTCAATATGGAATTCTACAATAGTGAGGATGATGAAAAGCTCCAACTCCCACCCAAGTGGTTTCTCCTATAGGTTAATCATGGTCTATGTTATATCATTTTTTAGTTTTAGGAGATTTTGTAGGCAATCCTGCATTTTTGTTAGTTTCTATTATGTTTTATTTCCAAGCTTTTATATAAATGTAAACTATTCTACTTAGAGAAACATAATAAAACATTTGGAATATTAACTTTTGTGATTTCATACTTATTACCTATGCTACTGTTGTAGGGAAAAGTATCCGACTCGGATGACCCTAACCCACTCTAAGGGTGACAGTTCCTTAGCAACAACTGTAAAACAAGCTAATGAAAGTTTACTTCTTTATGAAAGCAAAAGAGAATGGAGGAAGCACTAACCGTTGCCTTGCGCTTAATGTCGAATCCAAACTCTCCTCTTTGGCCGCTTGCTCCTAGCTCTTTGTCCTTCTGCTCGCCCAGCTACAATGAGATACTGCACAATGACACAGAAGGAAACTACAAGAGGCATGCAATCATAACTGGTTCATGGATTAGTGTAAACCAAACATGCAATCATCACAATATATAATTGAACAAAAGCACATAGAAGAACCTCAATAGCTTTTATTAATGAAGAAATAAAGGTTCTGAGAGGATTACAACCATTGCAGGCTCCAACCCAGCAACACCTCCCAGCAGAAAGAATTGCTCTTCTTCACCTCTCTCAAACAATCACCCAATAACTCAAGAATGAAACCAACAGCATATCATTACTTTGCACAAAATTCCAGCCTCCTGAGCTCATAGGAGAGAGCTCAATATATAGATGAATTGAGAAAGGATGAGTCAGCTTTCAACTGATGTGTAGCTGCCTTGTGTCCTCTCTCTCTTCAGTTAATCTTCAGTTGATCTTCAGTTCTTGAGTCCACTTGGTGAACCTTGCTTCCACTTGGAGAAACAAAGCCTCTGACTCATCACAAGGCGAAATACTTGATCCAAGTGTCATTTTTGGAAGATTCCAAAGCAATGACACACTGTGCCACATGTCCAAACTCGCCCAACGCAGGTGGGCTTTGTTCTACCTGCTTTGCAACGCAGGTACACCATGGAGCAGTTGTGTTTCAGTGCAGAAACCCAGTGGAGCACCTGCTTTGATTTCAGGATTGCTTGTTTTTGAGTGTTTTCAGGTGGAGAACTGATCTGAGAGCTGTTGGTTTGCTGACCTTGTTCCTCTAGGGGTAGGAACATCATTTTAGGGAACTTTGGATCCCTTGGATTATTGACAATTCATGCTTGTTGCTGTAAGGCACAAAATTGTCTATAACAGCTACTACTTTGGTTTCCCTAGTGGCAAAAAAATATACATAGATTTGTAATTTTTTCATTTTGATCAAGTAATTAAAGGTCAACCCAACTTACAAAAAAAAGATTGACTATGATATGTATTTTCAATAAACATTTTATAGTTAAATAATTTCATAAACAACAATGATATGTACAATTGTATGTTTTATGAACAACTTCTTTCCTCACAACTTTAGAATCAAAATAAAATCTTTATATGTAATGTTGTAGTGTAACTATTTCATTAATGTTGTATATATTGAGTGAGCCTACTCGTTAAGATCACGTGCTTCCTTGTTAGATGTCATAAGTTCAAATCTAAAGGGCAGTGGGTTGGAATGAAATGAATTATATGTCATTATGAAAATAATTATTTAATTTTTAATCATTTATTTTTTATCTGAATTGGATCATTATATTGTTTGTCATACATCTCGATGCATTTGGAGTGGAAAAAGTGGAGGACTTAGCTCACAGGACCGTTTTTACCGGCGAGATCTAGTTTGGCGAAATGGGGTATGAAACCTTTCGGGAACATTTTAAGGCATCAAACGATGCTTTTTGGAGGTAAAAATTTGTCATGAAAGCTCATCACTTTTTCATGTTATTCTACATAGAGATCTTTCCAACGGTGCAATAAGTGCATCAATCAGAGTCTGTATGCAAATGTTATGCCACTCAAAAGTTGGCCTTCATGTTTTCATGCCTATAGTTCGGGAGGATGCCATGTCAGCCCCCATTATTCATGGAAAATAGGTTAGCCACATGTTTGTGATGTAAAATACTCTATAATATTCTATTTTGTAACTCTAGTTAAGAGTTGATGTAGTCAAACTTAACCACTAGTAAGCTATCAGGTTGTGTTATAACCGAGCCACTAGGAGGAACAGTCATTCCATTCTTTCAAGAGAATTTTGTTCCATAGTTGAGAAAATATAGCCAAGAGAGATAGGAGGTAGAGCACATAGAGAGGATCTGTGCACTGTACCAGTCCACAGGCCACAGACATTACTTCTTTGTATCTGCAGCCATATTTCCAAATAGATAAAGAGAGTGAAGCGGCCTCACCTTCCAGCTAGGTTTTCTCCCAAAAGGGTTTCCCAGAGAGCATATCTCGTGTATTATGTGTGTGTGAGCTTATTTTGAAGTTCTCTACTTTTCTGCTTGATTTACTTTTACATGCATGCACTAATTACAGTCAATTTTACGGATCTAGAAATTAAATAAAACTATAATAGTGTAGGATCTCATATTTTTAATATAATATTATCAGATCTATTGTGACAAACTGTCGAGTGGAATAGCCACGACAATTTACGAATCAATTTTTCATAATTAACCATTTGAAATTTACATGATTTTAATTATATTTTTTTGTTTGCTAGTTTATGTGCGTCATGAGTTGACTCACACAAATGACTTGTGGTTAGAGTGTCCATGGACCATGGGCATCTAAGTCATCGAAATCGTCTAAGGATCACACCTGACCTGGCCCACACCAACTCTTAACATGGCTAATTTTTTTCCCACAGAGTTTTGAACCAATTATCTTTACACCACATAGTACCTTAACAGAATACCCTGTTACCATCTTCTCTATGCTTCTTGGGCTACATGGTTTTAGTTCTTTAAAGAAAAGGTTTTTTCTTTTATTATCTTTCATTAGTATTTAATATTGAGAGTTATTATGGATCTTAGGCTGGAATATGATCCCTCAATCATGTTATTATTGATCAATTAATATTATCATTATAATCTAAAATAGCTAATGCTAAATAATTATTAACATTATTATTATTAATAATAAAATTAGTTAAGAAAGTAATTAATTAATTAAGTAATAATTATTAATGCTATTAATAACATTAATTAAGGAAACAAGTTATTATTAAATATTAATTAATTTAGAATAATTAACTTTTTATTTTTTTGCTAGGTAATGTGAGTTCTAAGATGACTGGCATGCCTAACTTGTGGCTTGAGTAGCCCCAACCCAGGGGCATATAAGCCATCAAAATCACTTGGGAATTGCACTCGACCTACGCCACACCAACCCTTAACATGGCTGGATTTTTTCCCTCAGAGTTTAGAACTGGTGACCTTTACACTATGGAGTACCTTAACAGAACACCATGTCATGTTATCACTATGCCCTATGGGCTTATAATAATTAGTTGATTATAATGTATGAATATAAATATTAATTTAATATTACTATAAATAGATATAATGAATAATATTATTAATATTATTAATTTGATTTAATTAATATTAATATTAATTTATCAATTATAATAAATAAATAAATAATAATATTCTACACTCGAAATGGAAGGTTTTCACCTTGAGAGATTTGACCCCTATTAGGGCATGATAGATCTAGAGTTAGATTGATATAGGTTAGTATCAATGTTTTGCAATCCTTTTATTGGTACTAGGATTTATAAAAGAAAAAATGTTATATTTATATAATAATACATCAAATTGGTGCATGAGACTTCAATTTAATGATTTGATTGCTAAAATTTGTAAATGTGGCCTGGGTTGTTAGCTCAAGTGGTTGGGAGCATGGTTTTTCTCAAATCCATCCGAGTTAAATTCCAAGGGACATGTTTTGTTTGATGGGATAAGTATTGAAGAGTAGGTGCCCCCTTGGTAAAATTTACAAGGTTGACCTTCATTTTTAGGTTGAGTGGTTGGGAGCATGGTTTGTTCTCCCATCCACTCTTGTTCAATTCCAAGGGACATGTTTGGAATGTTGTGATGAGACTTGAAGAATAGGCTCCCAACCCACCTGACGTCTTGACTATTGCTAAGTCATAGGTTATTGGTGTATCTGATGAATTGTAAGATGTTGGATATACTCTTGGTGTTATAATGACAGCTTGAGGATTGGGCCCTAGGCCTCACTTAGAATACTACAACATGTAACATATTCACCATGGTTAAAAAAAAATCACAATGGTGGCTTAGGTGGTTGGGAAAATGGTTTGTTTTCCCCCCCACCTAGGATCAATTTCCATAGAGGGACATGTGGGCATGTTGTGATAAGTCTCTAATAATATGCACCCTACTCATATGTTGATGTCTCGGCTCTTTAGTCATAAGTTATGCCTCTTTCTAAGTCATATGTTATTGATATATTAGCTTGTACTCTTTTGGATATATTCTTGGTGTAGTCATCTGTTGATGTCTCGGCTCTTTAGTCATAAGTTATGCCTTTTTCTAAGTCATATGTTATTGATCTCTTTAGTCATAAGTTTTGATTGTGGACCTTATCTAGATTACTCCAACATGTTACCAATTCGCCATGGCTTAATGTTTACTTTTTTACAAAGATGTACATGCTCTAACCCCCTTGGATTTAAACCTATGACCCTTTATAACAAAACACATGTTCTTAACCATTAAACCCACTCAAACTATACATGCTTATAGAACATTAACCTTCCCTTATATTATGGTCTATAATCTTTTGGCTTGCCATCAATAACCTATTAACATGCATGTATGAGCTTGTCATCAATAAACCATCAACATACACTTGGGCTCCAACCAAACCTATCAAGCACATTTAGGAGTTTGTCATCAATGACCTATTGAGATAACTTGTCCTTTTAATGAATATCGAATACTTCACTTATATTCGGGAATGGCGTACTCATTAAAGGAAATTCTAAGCTAGTGTCGATATCTAAAATGGTGTTTAATTGGACTTGGCTTAGAGAAATTTGAGGATCTTGAAGCATTTACAGAAGGCAGAGTATGGCTATTCTATGTTTTGATTTTTTTGTCATAATCTAGTGATACAATTTGTGACAATATTGTGATTTTTAGTTGTTTATATTGAGTTTTGGAATGCATAAATAGATTCAATAGTATAAAAAAATGTAGAGCAAGATTGTGGAGACTACTTAGCTCAAACTTACAATTCCAACAAATTCTCACTAAACTTTAAGTAACAATGACCAAAAAATATACCGAAGAAAACCAAAACATAAAAAAAATTAAACTATACATTGAGAAAAAAGTGAATTTGTTTAAAGAAAAATAATTTCACCAACTCCCATAGAAACCTAAACCCATTTATATTGAAATTATGAAAATAATAAACTAAAATAATTATATAAACCAAAAAACTAACCCATTTATATTTAAAATGTGAAAACTTTTATATTTAAAATGTGAAAACAATAGACCAAAATAATTATATAAACCAAAATGTGAAAACAACAGACTAAAATAATTATGTAAACCAATAAACTAATTGTTTGGCATGGAAATATTATATTTATATATATATATATATATATATATATATATATATATATATATATATATATATATTAATTATTTTAAAAGCAAATGTTTTTAATGGGTACAGAATAATTATGGTGGGTTGACTAGGAAACAAACTTTTTGTTAGAGTTTAATATTTTACTAACACATATTTGTTTTAAAAAAGAAAAGTAGAAATTTGAATGAAAAATTAATTATCCATCTTTTATTAATTACTTACCAACCCATAAATTATAATTTTATTAAATTTAATTCTTGACCAAAAAAAATTCAATTAACCTTTTTTTGCTAATTCCAAAAATAAATTACTCAACAATGTATATATGGTGATTATATTATTTTTTTAAATAAAAAAAATCAATTTACTACTTTTAACTAATTCTGAAACAATCTATAAATAATTATTTAAAACATATAAGAGATGAAAAACACGAGGATAGGTGTTCATAAGAGATGAAAAACACGAGGATAGGTGTTCAATTGGATTTGGATCAGATAATTTTTATTCTGAAACAATCTATAAATAATTATTTAAAACATATATGAGATGAAAAAGCACGAGGATAGGTGTTCAATTGGATTTGGATTAGATAATTTTTGGCATTGTGAAGTATTTAAAGGAGTTTATTTAATTATTTTATTTTATGTTTTGGTTTTTTTTTTTTTTGGTAATTTAGTAACATAATTGATTATGATTTTTTATTGTTTAAATTGAGTTTTTGAATGTATAAATAGATTCAACGCTCTAAAAAGAAGAACAAGATTATGAAGATTCCATAATTTAAATTCTTATTTCTAACCAATTTTTGCTTGACTTTATACAATATTAACAAACAAAAAACCAAAACATAAAAAAAATTAAACTATACATTAAAAAAAATTAATTTAACCAACTCACCAATAAAACTAAATAAAACTAAACGCATTTATATTTAATTATAAAAATAATATCAACATAATAATATAAACCTAAAACCTTATTAATTCACATGAAAATATTTATTTTTTATTATAATATTCCAAACATATATTCTATTTTAAAATTAACCATTTTTAATTCCAAAAAATAATTAGAATAAGTTGACAAGTGAAACAAAACCTTTTTAGTGAGTTGAATTTTTTATTTGACATTGTATTTTTTATTTGTTATTTGACATTGTAATTTTTTAATTTTATAATGATGAATTTTGTATCCGACACATTGTCATGATTCCATTAGAGTTTTGTTTTGCTTTTGTGTGGTTTTGATGAGAAGTAACACTGGATACGTGGGTGATTTTGTTTTTATATGCCGATAAGGTATTCTTATTAGTTATTTTAAGAACAGTTCGATATTTAGTTAGATTAATTATATATAAAAATATATAATGAATTATATTTAATTATTTAATATTCTAAAAATGTTTTTTTATTTATTTGATTAATATTTTAAAAATAAAATTAGAATAATTAATAATATTATGTTTTTATATATTTATGTTTTAATTTTTAAATTTCTCATTATGTAAAGTTTCTCTATCAATATTTTGATTTATTGTATTTAGTTATAATTTTTTTATATATAAATATTGATTTTACAAACTATTGGAACCAATATCCATGAGTTGCAATCAGTTGTATCTTATTTATAAGGATAAACTATTAGAACCAATGTCCATAAATTGCAATCAATTATATTTTATTACAAAGATAAAACTTTTTGTAAATTACGTAATGATTTTATTTACTTAATAATTTATAATCTATAAATAAGATTTTATTTACAAAAATAAATCTCTTTGTAAATTACTCATTCAACATATTTGTAACCAACCTCTCTAACTATAGATAACTATGCAAAATGATGATAGATCAATAACTTAAATGTGTTAATATTTTCTTCCCCTAATAGACTCATTCATAGTCATTCAAATAATGTTTTATTGATATATATTATAGATCAATTCACAATTGGAACTCTATTAAATCACAACAAACTACTTTATCCCCACACAGTTTTCAGCAAGTTCCAGAGTTTTAAACCATTTTATGGATTAAGAGTGTTATACCAAAAAATATCAAAGATAATAACAGATTGTCAGTCTTAAATAACTATAAACCGAAACCTATTTTTTTTTTTAAATGGGAGGGGTTAGTTCCCTACTATATATATTAGTACAAATACGTGCCAGAACCTGTCGACAGTGGTCACATCGAACCAAATATCAAATTCCAGCATCAGAGTCTCCATGAAACATAATATGTTGCAGCCGTAACTCTGCACGACTCGATCGCAATCGGAGGACATGCAAACGAATCACCCCGACCATTGCACCATGTGCTCGCGTGCGAAACCGAAACCAAAACCTATTTGTGTATAAACAATTAACAATTATATCTTGATATCTAATTTTGGTGGGCAATGCGCTACTTTTTGGACAAAGCAGTAGCTATGGTGCAAGACTCCTCAGAAGGGTATACTAATACACAGGGAAATATGAATTCGAATCCATAATAAGTCTACACAATAAGCTGGTTCTCTTGCTTAATCTTTAAAATGGTTGCACTAAAACAGAGTACATCTTTGTTCATAAAGCAAGGTAAGGTAGCTCCATGGATAGAAACGTCGGTTCACATTTCTAGGCCCAGGCTTTTCTTGTGGCCCTTTTCATGCTTTGTGGGCTTGTTCCCATAATTATATACGATTGTTAAAATTATTGCCTGTTCAACAGGAAATGGTGAACTGTTCTTCAAAGGGTTGGGATTGGTATTTTCCTTTTTGTTGTAAGCATGGTGACTGCAATGTTAATTGAAATGAAGAGGACACATGTAGAAAAATATCAAGTTTATTGGACAGCTCTAGAATTATAATTTTTTTTAGTGATTATTTATTTAACTTTAAAAGGTATTTATTTTAAAAGGATCGCAGGAATAATTTACTTAGCTTACTACCTACCCATTTGCAAAATCATAGCCAGTTTTATGTCATAAGATTACTCATATCAATTCCATTTACAATGTTTTACTAAACTAAATAAAAATTATATTAATTCTTACATATTTGATTATGAATATACACAATATCCAAATTTATATATATTATAAAATGAAAGTTTCAAAAAAATATCAAATTTCCACTCTTCACTACTCAATTGATTCTAAATATAAATAATATCCTAATTAATAAATATTGTAAAATAATAATTTTAGTTTCTTTATAAATTAATACATCTATATTAGAGCATATTTGAGAATTCAATTACATTTAATTTTCGATCATATTATAGTTTTAATTTTGGATTATATAAATTATGTTGGTGAGTTAAATTTATATTAAATCATGAATTAAATTGTAAATTATAGAATATTTTAAATTATGATATAAAAAGTTTTTAAAGGGGGTTTTTGATTTCTAAGGAAATCAAGAAATGACCTTTGAATGAGCTCTAGGTAGCCAAATTAGGTCGTGGGTCTTTTCCAAAGATTGAAACTCCTCTCTACAAGGCATAGCAAGAGTTTATTTGATATTAGGATTGAGTTTAAATAATCAAATTGTTGAACCTTGCGTTTTTTTCTTAGTGGACTTGCTTATGCATGTTGACTTCTCGGTTGCTTCTTTTGAAGACCTTATAAATCACCTCTATTCAAATGGAAAAAAAGTAAATTTAGTGTCCAAATTTATGTGGAAAAACTTGGATTTTGAAGGTATTTTAGTCATTTGTCATTTGTTTGAAATGATGTAGGAAAATGATCCAATCATTGATTATGGTAGTCTGCTCATTAAGTGTATGGGAATTGGAAGATGGAATTTGTGGGTGCTCTAATGAATGGAACACAATTTACATTCTAAGACTATGTCAAGCCAATATGTTGTTTCGATGTGTTTTAAAATCAAATTTGTACTATTTAAAGTTTGACATAATACTTTATTTATGATAACAAAAAAAATTATTTCTCAATGTGAATTAATAATAATGATAGTTATTTATTTAATTCAATACCATCTTTAATAATAAAAAATATATGTTATTTATTTAATTCAATGCTATACTTAATAATAATGACAGTTATTTATTTAATTAATGCTATCTTTGAATTTGTACCATTTTATTTGTTTTATTATTGATTTTAATTTTATAAGATAATTAGGATTAATATTATTTACACATGGATTAGTTTTTAAGTGGGAAATTTTGGAGTTTATGATGGATTTATGGTCAGAATCCAATGGAACAATGTGTCCAAATCTTGATTTGTGTTGTATAAACTAGTTTTTTTTACTGCACATATGGATTCAACACCCTTAAAAGCCCCTGGGGCACTTCGATTGTGAAGAGTTCACTTGTCAAACTTGTGATTTCAATGAATCACTCTCGGATTCTAGACATATTAGATCATAAAATAAACCTGAAAGCTATATAAAAAGTCACACTTAAAGAGTACAAAAAGTTGCACTTAAAGACTACTTGTTTGTATATTGCCTATTATGCTTTGAATTGACAGTGAATGCGTGTTATGTTAAGGTGTTGCATGTGAAAAGATCACCGATGGGTGTTCACCCAATAAAAAAATATCTTTATAAACTTTGTAATAATTAAAAAATAGTTTCCTAGGTGGAAAAGGAGCTCATGATAAATAAGCATACATTTTTTAGTTTTCCCTCATGCTATTTGGCAAGTCCTTGGAAGAGACCTTTATTAGTATTTATCTGGATTCTAAAAGTTGACTTGCTTTGATTTCACACTCTCGCCCCCCCTCCCCCACACATACATATATGGGGTAAAATAAAGATTGTATTTTTTTATTCCTACGAAAAGAAACCCATATTCCCATTTATAAATAAAAGAAAATACATTATGTAAATACAAAATTTTCATGTGCATTCTATGTGGATCAACCATGATCCATCTGAGGCCATATAAATACAAAAGTAATCATATGAGTGTATGCCAGAGTATACTATCAATGTGTTCATAAAAAATATAACAGAAAACAAATTCTTGTTTTAAATAATCATTGTGCCATGAAAAAAAACTCAAACATCAGTCTATAATATAAGCTATACAAAATGGTTGCTGATCAACAACATAGATATAAATATATGCATAAATTAAAAAATGTTCCCATCCACATAGGTTCGATGGAAAGACTAGAACTGTTCAATGCCACGAAACTCTATCATAAGCCACAATCCATGATCCATGAGCAGGTCCTCTTTAGAAAGTCTCATTCCTATCTCTGTAAATATGGCATCATGTGAAATATGTGAAAAATAATATGATATGCTAAATTTCCTCCACAGTATCAACAAGAAATAAATTTCTGCATAATTAAGTTTGTTTTAGTGAGTTAACAACAAGTCCCCAAAACGCTAAAGTACGTAAGTTCTTTTTCAACAACGAAAGTGATAAGAGCATGAAAAGCATGAACCTTAGCCCAATTGTTTGACCCTCAACCCAAACCTATAATACAGGAAAGGAATGATTTTCATTTAGGTGGAGAACAAATCCCCACCACAGGGAGGCTCACCCCCTTGAGATGCACCGTTGAAAAAACCCCATGGACTTGATGGGTCAAGATCTTTAATGACAACAAGCCTACTGATTTGGGAAAGGCATGCCTATGAAAAATGAGAAACAATAACTAGAAACAATGTAAAATTTGAAACGGGAACTATAAACTCAAAATGGGAACGTTGGCCAAAGAACCCCCGAAAAACATGAAAAACAATGCTAAAAACGAAAAGTGTGTATATTGGAACGATGGTTTTTTTTTAGGGTCAATTTTCACCATTTTAAAAAAATGGCAGTAAAACCGATTTTTTTGTGCAAAAAACAGTTTTTTTTTGGTAGAATAACATTTTCATTTCCTAGGTATAATTTCAACATTTATTTTTTTAACATCATCGATTGCTATATTACATTTCGAAAAAAGGAGAAAATGGAGACTGCTCTCCTGTAGTACATGATTATTCGCCGAGTGGTGCTAGGAGTGAAGGATTTACAACAGGATCCTCCTGGTTCCCGCCACTTAGGCTTTGAGATGAAAGCTAAACTGAGGTATATCCGGACAAATTGAAAAACTAAAAGGCAACATTTGCAGAACATTTTCACTTAATATTAAGATGATTGTTATGCCTGACTATGATAGCTGAGGAGAAGCCTGATTTTCCAAATTGAAACGCCTGACTGATCCACACCAATAAAGAGGAGGAGCCTGATTGTCTATTTGGAGAGTCAGGTTGATCTACGACAAAGAGGGAGAGGAGGACAAATCCTGAGGGGTCCGAGGCTCGATCCTGGTACGCTGCCGTGGGAACGCTATTCTTGGAGCATTGTAATTGAGGAATGCTACCCGGATAGAGGATCCATGAGGGAGGGGTGCCCGAAAGCATCTAGGGGAAAGGGAATATGAGATAGAGGACATATATAGGTCCACATGACCGAGCGTTCAATTGAGCAAAAAGGGAAATAGGTGGGCTTATGGAAGAGATGGGACTGAAACGAGGATGCAGGAGCGAGGGGATCTGAAGGAGGAGCGACCACCTAGCTGAAGTCTCGTGCACATGAATTTTTTGAATGCGCTAGACTCCTTTGTCTATCTTAATCATGATGAGAGAGTTATATTTCTTCGATCCTTCCGCTGTGTCTGTACTTATAGGTTTATTGCAAAGATGGTTAAGAGAAAAGTTGTAAACAGTCATGGCAAATGTTGGGAAGTCTCCACTCCGTTGCAAACTAAACAACCCTGAGGTCTGGCGCATGCCTTATTGGCATGTTTATCTGCATCTTTGTTTAAGCTGCACAAAACATGATGGAAGCGCAGATCTTTCATATGGTGAGCTAGGCTTTGACAGCGCCTTAAAGTCTGCTGGAGGCACACATTGAGGGGGTCTCTCTTCTGGACCATTGAACTAATGACCATTGATGAATCTCCAAAGATGGAGGCTGCATCGATGCCAAGCTTCCCAAGCTGAAGAAGTCCCTGATATAGGGCCAGGGCTTCTGCCCTGTTGTTGGAGATGTGTCCTAAACCCCATTCATATGATAAAACAATTTCTCCATTTTCATCAAGGATCACTTCTCCAGCCCCTGCAGCCCTTGGATTCGACTTTGAAGCTCCGTAAAAAAAAGGGTTGTACCTTTTGGAATGTTGGATCCAAGCAGCAAACTCATTTTCTTTGAGTCTTATTTTCCAGTTCTGAGGGACAGTGTTTTTCCTGTTGCTAGCTATGCTACCTGTGTGCCCGCTGTTGCTTTTGTCCAACAAATGACCAATGAAACTTCGTTCTTCTACACTAAGCTCGGTGATGTCTATTCCCCTCTGTTTTTTGGCTGATATGGTTTCAAGGGCGAGACCCCTTGCTTTGCTACAAAGACTTCTAGTATTCAATCCCTTGTCCTTAAAAACTTTTCAATTGCGAGCCAACCAAATATTCCATAACATGGTATAAGGGAGAAGGTCCCGTACCCTCTTCGCTATGTTGTTCTTCCTTCTCTTCCAGGGGAAATTCTTTTTCCATTTGTGCAAAATTTCTCCTATGGTGATTTGGCTGGTCCACAGAGTCTGGTTGTTCTGATACAAGTTTCCCCAACATTCAGTAGCAAAGGGGCAGCCAATAAAAAGGTGGTGGATGGTTTCCTCAGCAGCCAAGCAATTGGGACAGCGAGAAGGGCCGATGATACCACGCCTTTGCAGATTTTCAGCGGTGAGAGTCTTGCCTTTAAGAAGAGTCCATATAAAAAATTTGATTTTTGGAAGGGCCTTGGACTTCCAAATAGCCTTCCAATGATTCCAGATTGGCATCGGATGATTGCTGCTGTAGAGGGATTGGTGAGCAGCCTTAATGGTATATAGAGATCCGGAAGGGTCCCATCTGAAGCCATCTAAATCATTTTTTTTAACAGGGGCTATGCTATGCAGATGGGACTGAAGGGCTGTCAAACTGGTTTTGAGATTGTTGGGAATAACAAGGAAGGACCATCCAGCCCAAAGAAGGGTTAAAGGATCCCACTGAGAGATCTGATCCAAATGGTGAATACCAGCTCTTTCAAAAAATGAGAGGATGGGGTTGACTCCTACTTGGGGATGTCTTGATCGAGGAGTTGGTGCCTTGGAAAATTTAAATATTTGATTTCCAAGACACTTTTCCACCATGCAGGAAGACCAGTTATGAGTCTCCAAACAATTTTGCCTTCGAAAGCTAAGTTGAGAAATCTGGGGGATCTGATGCCCAGAACACCTTGATCCTGGGGCTAAATTACTTGCGTCCATATGATCAAATTAAATTTCTTTTTGTCCTGTTTCCCTCCTTTCCACAAGAAATGTCGAAGGATGCCTTCCATTTCGTGGTGGAAGGAGGCAGGGGCTTGAAGAAGAGTGAAATGCTATAAAGGAAAATAGGATATACTAGATTTGAGAAGGATGAGGCGGCTAGCTGTATTAAGCCATATTGAGCCCCACTGTTGGACTTTCCTTTTCATCTTATCGATTATAGTGTCCCAAACTTCTGCCCTCAAGGGCCCTGCGCTTACAGGAATGCCCAGATATGAGAAATGAGTCTAGTCATAATTGCATGAGACCCCAAATGTTGCAGCTATATTGTGGAGGACCTGCGCTGATATGTTCCGACTGTAAATACAACTTTTTTGCTGATTAACCAGGCCGCCAGAGTAATCCATGAATTTGTCCAGAAGGAATTTGAAGCGCCTAGCTATTTTGATGGAAGCCCCCCCAATTAGCAGGGTGTCATCTGCAAATTGCGAATGATTTATTCTTGACTCCATTCCCAAATTTTATTCCAGTTATGAGGCAAACTCTCCGATGGAAGTCCAGCATTTTTATAAATGATTCAGCGATCAGAATGAAAAAATAAGGTGAGAGGGGGGCAGCCTTGTCTTAGACCTCGGGTGGATTGGAAAGCTTCACCTGGTCTGCCATTAACGAGAGGGGTGATCCATGGTCTGGTAATACAGGCCTTGATGAGGTTCATAAAGCCTGCGTCAAATCCCATCTTCTTCAGGACGGCAAAGAGAAAGGAGTGCCTCACTCTATCAAAAGCATTGGCCAAGTCCAGTTTGAGAACAAGTCCTTTCTCATTCCTGGACTGGCTCGAATGTATGGCTTCTTGTACTAGAAGAATGGAGTCAGTTATATGACGGTTTTCTAAAAACCCCCATAGGTTTTCAGAGATGAGGGATGGGAGAAAGGGTTTGAGGTGGGAGGCGATGACTTTGGACATAATTTTGTAGGAAGAATTACAAAGGGATATTGGACGGAATCTAGCAAATGAAGAGGGCCGGTTTTCTTTGGGTATGAGGGCCAGATGAGTGGCGTTGGTGTATCCCCCTACTTTGCACTTTCGTTGGGTCCACTTTAACATTTTTATCAAATCTTTTATAATGATTCCCCAGAATGTTTGATAGAAGCATATAGAGAAGCCATCAAGACTTGGGGCTTTATCAGGCTGAAGAGCCCAAACCATTCTTCTGACTTCTTCCTCGTCAAACTCTTTGGTTAAACTATCATTTATTTGTTTGCTTATCCCCACAGGAAGATGTTGTAATAGCTCGGTATAATCCTCCTGATCTTTGGTTTCTGTTAGAAGGTCTCAAAAATGCTCTGTTGCTGTCCTTCGAATGGCATCCTGGTTTTCTTGCTTGTTTCCTTCAGCATCTATAATGGAGCTTACACTATTCCTTATCTTTCAAACAGTTGTTTGTCTATGAAAAAACGTTGTGTTTCTGTCTCCTCCCTGCAGCCACAATTGCCTCGATTTTAGCCTCCATTTTAATTCCTCTGCTCTTTTAACTCGGCATAGTTGTGAATAGAGGTCATTTTCTTGTTGTTTTCTTTCTTTGGTGAGCCCAAACTCTTCTATCGCTCTTTGCATGCTATTGAGATTATTTTTAAGCTCCTTTTTTTCCTCTTCAAGTTCTTTATAGCTTGTTTTGGCCCATTCTTTAATTTCCTATTTGGTTCTCTTTTGTTTGGACTCCCAAATGAATCCAGGGGATCCTTCGACATGCTAACTCCAGGTTCTGAGAACAATTTCAGTTACTGCTGGTATGTTGTTCCAAAGAGAGCTATACTTGAAGGGTATAGGTCCCAGATTGTTATGTTTTTCTAGCGTGAGAATGATAGGAAAATGGTCTGAGACAGGGCATGTCAAAACACTGGCGTACCCAACTGAAAACCTGGAAAGCAGCGAAACGTTAATTAAAATTCTGTCTAATCGTTCCATAATGTTGTCTGCACCAATCCTGCGATTGCTCCATGTGTATCTCCGATTTTTGGGAACAATGTCCATTAGTTCATATTCTTGCATAATGTTTTCCAAATGGATTTTGTAGGGGCCATAAATGAAACTACCGCCTCTCTTTTCATTTGCGTGGAGGATTAGATTGAGATCGCCTCCCAAAATAATGTTAGAGCACCCTTCTTCGTCAATATTGGACTTTAGATCGCGTCAGCAGCAATCCTTGTCTCCGTAATGGTTGGGCACATAGATATTGTAAATAATTATAGTTTTCATATCTTCTTTGTTTTCCAAGACTGTTTTGATCCAGTGTTGGTTGATGGTTTCCGAATTGCAGTTCCATATGCTATGATTCCACATAGTGGCTATACCTCCTAAAGCTCCTCTTTCTTCACTGAAGCTTCCTTTAAACTGTTTCTGCTGTTCAATAATACCATTCATTTCCTGCTGACCTTGCTTTTTTTCTTGCAGCAAAATAATTCCAGGCTTCTTGTGATGTATGAGATCTCTAAGGGCTACTATCTTGGAGGGGTGCCCAAATCCCCTGCTATTCCAAGACAGGATTTTTATCATTGCAAGTGTGATATCCGGGGTGGTGCTCACCCCCCTTGTTCCTTGTTGTCTGTTTCTGTGTCATGCTGACCCAGGATGAAAGATTCTATGGGTGTCTGGGTTCCCATAGCGATGTCTTTCTGCGCGTTCTCGTCCCGATGCTGCTTGGCAGATTTCCTGCCCGGACCAAGCTTCTTATAAGTATCACTAGATCCTCCATGATCTTTATAAGAGCTCCTGGTGTTTCTGTTTATAGGAGGGTCCAGAGGGGGCTGTGAGGAGATGATCAGGGGCGGGGAGGTTTTGGAAGAACTTTGGGGGTGGCTATCATGAGAGGGAGGGTCAAGGGGATGGCCTTCTGGGAGAGAAAGAATAGAAAAGGGGTTAGATGAAGGGGGCGGAAGAGGGGAGCGGGGGGAGGATTTGGAGGGTGCAGGAGGAGAGGGGGAAGGATGATCTTCTGCTGAGGTTGATGGATCTGCTTCATGGGTGGCTTTAACCAGGGAGGCCGATTTCTTTTTTTTAACAACTTCCCATTGTTCCTCTTGACGACAATTTTCTACATTAATAAGCTTAGTACATCGATTTGCAAAGTGGTTGTACTCGTGACATACCTTGCACTTGAACGGGATCTGCTCGTAGTCCAGCTACTGAATATGTCTCCAATCGTCCACTTTGAGCTTGATGGCTTCAGGGAGGCCTTTGCCTATATCCACTTCCACACAGATCTGAGCACAAGCTTGCATGTTGTCCTTTGGCTCGCTTCGGTCAACATATTTGCCCACTGTATTCCGTATGGCTCGAACCGAATCGTCCCCCCAGCAATGGAGGGGGAGATGAGGGAGCTGGACCCAAACTAGGATAGCGCTGGGAACATTGAGCTCAGGATCAAAATCAAGGATCCATTTGTTGAGATACAAGCCCCTGGAATCCATGAAATAGGGCCCGTTTTTTAAAATTAAATCCTTGTCTTCTTTGGATTCAAAGTGAAATGTAAAATACCCTTTCCTGCAGAATCTAATGGATATTTTCCCTTGTATCTTATCTGACCAGTTTCTCTCGACCCATCTCTGGACGGTTTTCGGAGAGGGCCAGAGGCCCGTGAACTGTCCAATGAGTCCTTTTTCTGCCAGCGAAAGAGCGACCAAGCGAGGTAGGGCAGGAGGCAAGAGAACTTCTTGAAGGCCATCGAGCTTCTTAACAAATTTTGAAACAGCGGGTCGTGGGCGCTGAGGAGGCAGTGATTTCACCAAGTTTGAGAATGCCTGCTGAATGTCGATCCCCTCTGGTGGAGCCTCCGGAGGGGCCATGAGCGATGAACGAAGAACCAAACGGTTACGTAGCAGGAACCCTTGGCCGCATGCGCAGCAGCTCGAGACAATTTCCATAATTTCAACATTTTTTAGTATTGACGATAAAGATAAAATAATGGGATCTGAAACACATTAAAATTCTATCAATTTTCATCCATGTTGTTAAACATATAATAACTTGACACTAAAGATCGCTAAAATTCTAATTGTTTTCAACCATAACATTGAAGATACAAAAAAAATTGGAAACTTTTCAACCATAAAATAAAAAACCATGACATTATGAACAAATTACATGACTAAATTAATCAAAATTTCATTACTTGTAAATTGAATGAAACATACATTATATCTCTAAGTTATTGTTGCATTGTAGATATTCTAAAAAATAAAAATCATAATAATTAAAACATATAATCGAACAAACATAAAAATGACTCATAACTTCATTTAACGCCATATGGAAATCAAAATTTTGATTTGAAGATACGATGCAAACATCAGTTATATAAACTCTCTTAGACAATTATTTAAAATAAATCATATTTTCTAGCACACCATCAAAATTCACATCTTCAGATGAATGACTGGATGCAGATGAAGATGTTCCATATTCTTCTCCTTCATCAACTAGTGCCCCATCTGAGTCCACATGTATGCCCACCATTCCAAGTTTCAAAATTCTTCTGCATCTATGACTGATTTCAACAAACTTCCATCTCAACACTATTCCTTCTGCTAACAACCTCTTCAAAATCTCTATCATCTTGAAGAGAAGAGTTCCTCTCTTTGTTAAATTGAAGTCATAAACAAGTTTGTCAACATCCTCCAATTTTAAGAGATATGTGCGACAACGATTTATATTTGTACCTTTCTTTTTCTCTTTCCACCAATTTTTTTGATCAACTACCATCTCTGGCTTATACACAACATTGAATGGGTGTGTATTTGTGGCATACCAATGTACTTCAACACCTGCAACATCTTCATTTTCTGTAATGGCCTTTATAACCTTAGCAACCCATAATGGATAGCCATTGGGATCTCCATCTTCTAGCACTGTGATCATTCAACCCTCCTTAATTTCCTGTATCGAATCCCTGTAAAGCTCTTCCATGGCTTCACGTTGTGCATGAGATCTTCTGAAACCAATATACATTTCTCTTTCCTCTACCTGTGAAGAATTAATAATACCTTGAGATTTTTGTTGTTCAACAATGTTTCTTTCCTCATGTTCATTTGACACATTTTGTGGCCAAATAAATGGATTTTTCAAAGGTATATCTTCATTTGTTGTTCTTGAAATGATATCACTTTGATTATTGAAAAAAGACTCCCACCAAACTGAATCAACAATATCAAAGTACTCATATGTATATCTAATACATTTTTTTATTTCTTCTAGGCAATCAAAATAATTTATATCTCTATTCTTCTTGCGTGCATTATGAACTTCAGCAATTGATTGTAATAACAATATATTTGATGAAAATATTGGATGATCTGGAATGAACTTCAAAAATGCCAAACCTAATGACGGTGCCCATTCTGCAGTAGTTGAATACTTCTTGCCCCATATTAGTGTTTTCCCATCAATTTTTTTGATACGAAATTGATGTTGGAAGCTAATGTCATTAAGTTCTCCTCACCATGCGATATCAGAATAAACCTTCGCATGTCAACAGTTTCTTCCAACACATCAAAAGTAGGCTCTCGTATGTATTATTTCTTAATACATTCAATTAATGATGGCAAGCTCCCAACTTCCTTCCTCCTCAATGCGACTAAAAAACAACTAAACATCTTATCAATATGGTAATGAGTGTGCCCAACAAGAAGGAAACCAACCTTTACCTTTTGAAAAATTCTCAATTCAACAAGCATGTTTAGATATCCAAAAACAGTTTGACTTTTGTTTTCGCGACAAGTGTTGTCCAATTGTAGATACAAAAATTCGGGAAGATTACCAGACCAATGAGAAAGCACATCATGAATTATGGTTATTGTTAGATTTGCATCATTATGAATATTTGGAGCTGTGAAGCATACGCTTGGCAACATTTTCCCATTGAATACCATACAACCGACCAAGTGATACTAAATAAAATTTTCCTCCTATAAATTTTTGGGTGTGCGAACAAAATGTGGTAGAAGTGTTTTCTTCTGGTCCATACCATCAATTATCAAACCCAAATATTTATTTGGATTATCATGACACTTCTTTCGATGCTTGTACAACTTTTTCCTTTCACTTGTTTGTTGTTCGCGATGCTCTTGAAGTGCTTTGACAATGGAATCTACACAACATAAAAGAAAGTCATTCAGAAATACATTTTCATAGTTGATGACTATGCAATTTTAAAAGTTAAAGTTATGAATGCTTACCACTTTCTGACCCTTCAAGAGAAGCACATGTATTGCAAATCCCCATCCTTGTCTTCTTAGGAATACAGACATTGTTGAATTCTTTGTTCCATATCTTCACAAAATATTGATATGTAATAAATTGACCATGTCCCTCAGCACCTTCTGCATATTATTTGTATAAGTTGTAGATTTCTCATCTTGAAAAACTATCTGGAATATTTATTGTCTATCTATTTGGCATAAATTCTCCATGCTTTGAAAATAAATCTTTCATCCATGACATTGCAGTATTTGATAATGGCCCAAACTATTGTTTATGACGTACTTTTGAATAAAATGTGGGATCCTTTTCCAAATTTTCTTGGATTCTTGACAGAAGAAAATTACCCATTGAATGAAACATTTTGAAAGCCTTTCTACAGATAAATAAAGACCCAATATGATAATCATAACTTGACAATGTAGATTGCATGCACCCCACTAAATATGAAATTTGCATGATTTTATTCATTGACAAATATCTCTTCCTTTTCTCTAATGCAAACTTGAAATCCATATGTTTCAAGCAATATTTTTGACAACATTCACTTGAAATGAGAGCGTTGATAGAACTTCTTCTCTTCAGATATTCTGCTCTACTCCTTGTATAACTAGAACGTCTTGGATTGATACGAAAAGTTCTACTCCTACTCCTCGATACAATATTTCCTAGCAACATCTCCATCATTGGATCATCATTTGTATAAGCATTTTCATCATCATTATGAGGAATGTTATCCTCACTATGATCATCTGTGCTTTTGAAATGCTGGCATGGACGATATTCTTCATCTTTCCATTCTTCAGTGCTACCCTCACATTCCTTAGAATTAGGAATATACATGGAAAAAAGATACCAAGTTCTTCTTCAAACCAGGAACATACATAACATCTCGCAAAGTGAGGGGAGCACCTGATTCCCTCTAAAAGGTAATTGTACAAACCCAGTAGCACTATACCTCCCATCATCACCCATCTCAATATTCATATAGGGATCCTTCTCCTCCAAGTCACTAAAGAGCTCCTTGTTACTAGTCATGTGGAAAGAAGCTCCACTTTCTAGGTACCATGCACTACCCATCATTGATGACACTATGCATGTGATGAGGGTAAATTCCAATTCGAATTGTGAGATGAGAGCCTCAACTGTCGCTCCTCCTAAGGACTTCTTCTTGGACTTCTTGAGTGGCAAATTTGTAGCAAAATGTCCCAGGTCATGATAATGAAAGCATTTGACTTTCAACATGTCCTTCTTCTTTCCTCCATGACAAAAATCTGGTTTGGAATGGGATGCCTTCCTCTTCCATTTCTTTTCCTTATCTTCCAAGGCACAATTTTCCTCATTATCAGTCTTTGATGAGGATCCGTCTCTGGTGCTCCTCTGAATCTCTTCCTGTACAAAATTTGACCACAATCGTTCCCAATTTGGAAGCTTCTCCCTCCCACTGATAGAGTCCTAATAATTGTGCCAACACTTTGGGAGTCCTAGAAGATCTAGGCTCACCATATCATCCTCGAAAATAGTAATCCCAACACTTCCAAGCTCATCATGACAATGAGTGAACTTGGTCAAGTATTTCATAATTGAGTCACCCTTCTCCATCTTGATCTTTCTGAGTTTTTCCTTCAGTGCCAACTTCCTATGGTCACTGCTATTCTGAAATAGGTCTATCAATGCCTTCCACATTGAGTATGGAGTTTCCTTTCCATGGAGACTCGAGACAATGTGGTCTCGAACTCCCTCAAGGATAATCTGCCTCGCCTTTTCCACACACTTTCTCCATTCAACCAGATCTTTAGCATCCGATGCTGGAGGCTTAGGAATGTCTTGATCAATGAATTCCTTGAGGCCATTGTCTTCCAACACTGCTTCCATCTTGTCCTTCCATGTTATGTAATTCGAGCTGCCTTCCAAGGCATACTCAAGTCGCAACCCGTAGAAAGACATATTGTTGATCTGAAGTATGAACTACAAATTCGATTTTCACCTACACAACAAACTCGAAATATCCTCTTCTATATTGTCTTTAGCTATGATACCATGTAGATTTTTTTCTTTATATTCAACAACTCATGTGATATACTAAAACATAAGACAATAATCTACTCTACTCTTTACAACGGAAACCAATAATGATCGATGAAAACAATAATCAGAAAGAGGAAGAATATCAATCGCACATAACACAATATTTATCTAGGGAAATAAACTACTCAAAACCCCGACTATCTATATTGCATTAACCAAAATATCTGAGATGAAAATAAAATGTTTGTTCACACTAGAACAATCCCTCCACAAGTATGATCTAACTCTCTACCTCACAAGCCCGCTCTAGCCAACACTTAGCCAATTTCGTTTCCTGCCAAGCCCCTACTTCCTTGCACAATTCCTCATAGAATCAACCCATATTTAGTTGGGAAATCCTTCATAACTGTGCAATCCAAACTTAGGTCCTCAACTGATTACATTCACCATCTGTACAACTCGAAAAATTATACAACTGATAGTACACTATCCCTGCACTCTACTCTCAACTGGGTCTTCCTCTGGACTGACATGCATGAGTTATTTGTCAGTGAATCTTCAGTTAACTAGTGTGGTACTAGTTGATGCACTGGTGCACTAATCCACTACTAGACCTCTACTAGTTCATCCAATAGTTAGAACTAGTTTAACTGACTATAACTCAGTTAGACTGATTTATCTAATTACAACTCCAAAGAACTCAACCTGGGCCCCTAAAATTTAGGGATCACTCTACATGACTCTATATAGACTTCCAACTCGAAATTCCTAAGTCAATTAAATCAATTTAACTTAATTAACTATTACTAGTTGCTATGAGAATAGAATTACAATTTTAATTTAAGGACAGACTAAATTGGAATTTCTTGTTGTTATTTTTAACAATTTCAAATAACATTATTGTTCTATGCCAATGCTTGAAAAAATGGGCTAGCAATAAAATGGCTTGGGCCATGTCAACCAAAATATCGACCTTGTCTCTACTCTTATTACCAAAAATGATGAGAAATTCCTTTCCAAGGGAATAAACACCTGACAACTATCATGGAATTGAACTTTTCATCCATTACCATCATTTGGGGGCATGATTCTACTGATGGATTCATTTTTAGGTTGGCCCATGATTACATATTCATGAGAAGGGATAGAGGGTTTCTCTACATGAGAAATGTAGGATGTGAATGAAGGAAAAAAAATTACGAGGGATGGATTAACGACCATGGTTTGAATGTGTAGATTAACGAATTGAACCCTTGAGACAACTACCAAATCAAACCAGTAGATGGATACATAGGAGAGTGAGCCTAGGGTTTTAAATGTCGCCTACTCAAAATTTCAAAGATGAGGGACAATGAAAAAACTATAGATAAATTGGCATAGGAAGAAATGAAATGTATTTACAAAATTAGAACTATATGCTGCAATGGATTTGACAAGGGGCTTTTTCTACCTCATGGGCAAAGCTAACATACCATAATGGAAAACTTGATAGGCTAGAGACTAGGGATGTTTTTGAGTGGGATAGGAGTTCGACTAGTTTTGATACCATGTCAGAGGTAACTCCCAAGTGATTTATTTTCCATTATATATTAATAAAATTTAAACTCATATTACTCATTGGTTCACTATATGAGATTCAATTCATCTTCATCTTCTTGAATATTTACAATTTTATTATTTACATGGTCAAAAATATTGAATGATTATGTCCAATAGATGAAATGTGTATACTTATGTGCTTGTATCCTAAATGGACAATATGGTATTTGGGATGTTTACTTATAATATGAAAGGGTAAATCTGGTTGCAATGGATGTATAACATTCATATGCCTACTTTTGGATCTTCATGTGCCCTAATGATATGTTTTTAGGAGAATAAGACTGTCAGACTTTAGTCTTCGTTATTGTTAATGTTCTTGATTTTTTTAGGTCTTTATGATATAATAATTTATGAATAAGTATACAAGGAAGGTTAACCACCTTAGTCTCTTGGAGGGCTAGGATGGTTGGTTGGTTATGAAAAGCTCTTAGTGAGTGTTAATCAGGAAGCTAGGCCTTTATTGGTAAGGAAAGAGAAGCCCCAAGTATACTACAAATATTATAAGGTTTTTTCAAGGTACATATTTAGATGTAAGATTCAAAACCTTGATTGCAAGGTGCATGCTCAAGGGAAGGAGCCTTCTTGTAACATCTAAGGCAAAGTGTTATAGAGTTCAATAAAGAACTCTTGACCTGGTTGGGATGAAAATGCATGAAGGATTCAAATGGGGGTAAGATTTGAACAATGGCCTCTTTGAATCCTCAAATAAACACTTGATACGAGATCGTGAGAAGGATAATTTTGGACATCTTCATGGTTAGTGAAGAATTTTTCAATCTCATGCTTCTTTATATATATCATTTCCTTTTCAAATCCCTTTTCAACCCTTACAAAAGGATGAGAAACCCCCTCTATAAGCCTACTTTTCCTTGGATAATTTTGGGGATTGATCACATGGTTTTAAAAATTTTGAAAAATTGAGGATTAGAAATTTAGCCTTAGTCCTTAGTCACATGGGTCGATGGAGAGCTATTGTTAGGTCCTTATAATACTAGTATATTCCCCTTATTGTTATTGTTAGTGTATCCCCCTATTTTTATTGTTGTGCCCATATATCCCCCATGTTGTTTTATATTTGACCCCATAGAATCCCATTATTGTTATTATGATGCCCTTACATTATTATTGTTATGTAGGCTCTGATTATATTGTGACCCCTTAGACTCCTATATATACCAAGGAGGTATTATCAGTTGAATCATCCAAGAATTTTTCATTTATGTAATGTAACGGAGGTTTCCCCTCAAAGAGGATAATTTTTAAGTCGTTAATCTATCTTTTCTTCTATTTTGTGAGCAATAACATTTGGTATCAAAGCTTTCGATTCTAGGGCTTTGCTGCTTCAAATAGGCCATCGTGGATTTTTCACTATAACTTTTTTATACCGATCCTTAGAAGCTGAAATTGTGACCACATGGAGCTGAAATATTGGTGAACTGCTTTCCAAAATTTCAGAACTTGGTTCACTATATTTTTAGATATATGGTCTGAAGAAGTTAGGGTTTCTTCATGCTCTAGAATTCAGTCTCAAACAGGTGACCGAGGGAAAATCGTCATAAATTTTGCTTCAAGCATCGGATTAGAATTTTGTAAAGAGTTACATAAACAAAACAGACTGTAGCATCTCATGTATCAATTTTCAGAGCTGAAGTTTGAAACAATGCCACATGGAATTCCGTACAAGTTCGCTCTATTAAAAGATTACATAATTAGGTCATTGTGGGATATTTGGCATAAATGTATCTTGAAGAATCCAATCTTGGTCTGACTCGTGGTAGTGGAAAGAAGACTCATAAGGTTACCATAGGATGGAATTAAAAAACTTGGAGATCAAAAATTACAGAGATACAACAAATTCAATATCGAGATCCTAAAAAGAAAGAAAAAAGAATGTATTTTTTAAAATTTTGCATAGCTTTTGTTTGAAAAATCAGTTTGAAGTGATTCAAAGGGAATATTGAAGCATAGATATCGGTATTTGGTTCTAAAATGCCTCTGAAACAAAATAATTTTACATCCATTAAGCTATCAGAGAAATATACTATGACTCATGAACAGGAATATTTGCAACATGATATATCAAAATTACACGATCAACTGCAACAATTTTCACTCTCACAAAGAGAAACCAAAGATGAACTAAAAGGGGACATGGATGGCTTAAAAAGGGGCATGGAAGTTTTGAAGGATGGTTTAAAATCTTACATGGAAGATTTGAAGGATGGTTTAAAAGTAGACGTCGAAGCAATGATGAATGTCAAGATGGAAGGATTGACAAAGTTGCTGCAAGAAAGTCTTCCCAATGGTGACAATATAATCCATGAAAATATTGATGAGGACAAAAGGAATATGAATTATGATTTTAGAGACTCGAGTGTCGGGTTTAAGACCCACCACATTCCAAATATCGATATGAGGAAGTTCATGGCAAGGATTTGGTAACATGGATACTAGAGATGGAGCAATATTTTGATCTTCATGATGTGCAACACACACAGAAGGTACACACTACAACTTTATATTTAGAACCAAATTAGTTGTATGGTATCAATGGCTTTGTTCTCATAAACCACTTGTCACTTGGTCAATTTTAACAGAGGAAATGATAGAACATTATGAGGATACAAAGGGAAACACCTTCTTTAGAGAATTGATAAATCTCAAACAAAATGGTTCAACGATGGAGCACATTGAGGACTTATAAAAATTGAATATCAGGGTAACTGATATTCCAAAGGAGCATATGATTGATGTCTTCATAGGGACATTGAATGATAACATTCAACATGAGGTTTGCCTTTGGGAACCTGATTCATTGGAGAAGGCATTCAGGGTGGCAAGAAAAGTTGAAAGAAATATTATGGAAACATGGAAGTCTACCACTCACAACTACAAATATGGAAGTGTTGCTTCTCCTAACCCTCCACAACCTACAAGGTTGACACCACACAAATTGGAGGAGAAAAGAGAAAAAGGGATTTGTTACAGTTTTGGTAGAAAATGCACTAAAGGTCATAAGTGTGCTGAGAAGAAATTATTCTACATAGATTGTGAAGAGGAGGAAGAAAAGAAACAAGAAACATAAAAGGAGAGGCATATATACTAGGAACCAACCCCAAAAAAAGAAGAAATGAATCTGACCATATCTTGTAATGCATTGGCAGGAATTACTACTCCTCAAACTCTCAAGATAAAAGGATATATCAAAAAGAAAAAGGTAATAGTGTTGATTGATTTGGGTAGTACCCATAATTTTATTCATTGTAAGATAGGCAATGAATTGTATTGCTTCCTATATCCAACACCAGAGTGTCAAATGATGCTTGCAAATGGAGGAACTATAAATTGCTCTGAAAAGTGCCATAATATCAAGCTAACCATGGGGGAATATGTATCAAATAGCCAATCTTTCCGTTCCAATGGGTGGTGTTGATGTTGTATAAGGAGTCCAATGGTTACAATATTTGGGGATGATAAATTTTAATTTTCAAGAACTTTTCTTGAATTTTTTTTGGGAAGGAAAGGAAGTTGAATTAAGGGGTATCATATGGAAACAAGGAAATATAATCAACTCTAATGGAATGAAAAATATTATGAAGAAAAAAAATGGGGTGTAATTGAACAATTATGCACACTGGAGGTTCAAACATCGAAATCATCCATTACTCCAAATCTCCAAAAGTCTTGGACAATCATTTCAAGGTATTTGATACTCCCAAAGGCCTCCCACCTATTCATTATCATGATCATGTTATTCATTTGATTCCAGGAAGTGTTCCTCCAAACATTATACCTTATAGTTATCCCTATGCCCAAAAGAGAGAAATTGAATGTATGGTTGCAGAAATGCTAGAAGCTGGTATAATTCAACCCAATCAAAGTTATTTCTCTACTCCAGTAGTATTGGTGCACAAGAAGGATGGATCATGGCGTATGTGTCTGGATTATAGGGAGCTCAACAAGATCACTATTAAAGATAAATTTCACATTCCTGTCATTGATGAATTTTTGGATGAATTACATGGATAAATTTACTTCACAAAGTTGGATCTTCGTTCAGGATATCAACAAATTAGAATGAATATTGAGGACATTCCAAAACAACATTCAAAACTCATGAGGGTCATTATGAATTTTTGGTCATGCTTTTTGGCATTACTAATGCACCTTCCACATTTCAAGGTTTGATGAATTCCATTTTCAAACCCTTCCTTAGAAAATTTGTGTTAGTATTTTTTGATGATATACTAATCTACAACAAGTCTTGGAAGGATCATGTTCAACATGTTGACAGGGTGCTCAAACTATTGGAGGAGAAATAATTATATGGAAAAAAAAATCCAAATGTTTCTTTGGAGTACATGAGGCGTAATATTTGGGTCATATTGTATCTCATAAGGGTGTTAAGGTAGAACCTAACACAATTAAATCCATTAAGGAATGGAAACCCCCACAACCATAAAGAATCTTCATGGATTTCTCGGGTTGAGAGGGTATTATTGTAATTTTGTTAAGAATTATTGGAGAATAGCAGCACCTCTAACAACATTACTGAAGAAAGATGAATTTTCTTGGACTCCAGAAGGCCAAGCATCGGTCTTAGCAACGTCAGAATTCACAAAAACCTTTATTGTGGAATGTGATGCCTCAGGAAATGGAATTGGTGTTGTATTAATGCAAGAAGGAAGACCCATTGCTTTTGAAAGTTGTCCAATAAAAGGAAATTATTTACACAAACTTATTTATGAAAATGAAATTTTGGCAATAGTACATGCAAGGGATGAATGGAAGAATGATGAAGAGGTGTGGACACTCATTCAAAATTTGTAGTAAGATCCCAGTACATCTGAGACATTTAGCTAGAAATATGACTCATTATGGTACAAATATTGCTTATATATTTGTAAGAATTCCCAACTCAAAAAAAGTATTCTTTTGGAATTGCACACCTCCCCCTTAGGAGGGCACTAAGGATTTTAAAAACTTACAACATAGTCAAGATGGAATGTTTTTTTGGATGGCCTTAAATTTGATATTCAAAATTTTGTGGCAAAATGTTTGGTTTTCCAACAAACTAGAGTTGAGGGAATTAAGACCCCATGATTGTTACAACTTCTAGCTATTCCAAGTCAACATTGGGAGGAGGTCTCAATGGATTTTATCACAGGTTTACAAAAGTCTGAAGGAAAGAGTGTGATCATGGTGGTAGGTGATATAATTAACAAGTATGCACACTTTTGTGCATTATCTCATCCTTTTAAAGCCAGTACAGTTGCTACTGCATTTATGGAAATAATACAAAAGCTACATGGAAACCTGAAGGTTATTGTATGTGACAAAGATCCCATTTTCACTGGAAATTTTTGGACGAAATTATTTTCTTCTCTTGGTACTAAATTATCTCATTTCTCATCTTATCATCCTCTATCTAACGAGAAAACTGAGATAGTGAACAAATGTTTGGAAGGATATCTTCATTGCTTTGTATCCGATAAACAAACACAATGGGTCAAGTGGTTACCTCTAGATGAATGGTGGTATAACACTTCTTTCTATACTGCAACAAAAATGACCCCATTTATGGCACTTTATGGATATCATCCAACATCCATCTTATCATCTTTAAGAGAAAATTATAAGGTTCAAGCATTAGAAGATCACATTGAGCATCAACAACAAGTTATGCAACTCTTAAAGGATAACCTCACTCTGGCACCTAATCAAATGAAACAACAAGCAAATCAACATCAAAGTGAAAGAAGTTTTCATGTAGGAAAATGGGTATTTTTACAGTTACAATCATACAAACAAATGTCCCTCAAGCAAGCTAAGAAGGATAATAAATTATCACCCAAGTATTATGGTCCCTACAAGGTGTTGCAAAAGATTAGTACTATGGAATACAAATTGGAGTTGCTTGCATCTTCTTGAGTACAACCAGTTTTCCATGTTTCATGCTTCAAGAAGGTTATCAATGTCAATATCCTAGTTGAAACAATGTTGCCAAAACTTGACAAAGAAGGAAAAATCATCTTTGAATTTGAGCAGTCACGGAAACAAGAACCTGATGGCTATGAAATCGATTAATTTCAGAGTATCTCATTAAGTGGAAGAACTTACCCACTAAAGGTCCACATGTGAGGATGAGAATTTTGATACAGAAACATCTGGAACTACTCAAGCATTGAGGACAACACTTTTTTGAAGGAGAGGGGCATGATAGGTCCCTATAATACTAGTGTATTCCCCTTATTGTTAGTTTTAGTATAGCCCCCTATTGTTATTGTTATGCCCATGTATCCCCCATGTTTGTTATTGTTGTGCCCCATAGAATCCCACTATTGTTATTGTTGTGCCCTTACATTATTATTGTTATGTAGGCTTTGATTATATTGTGACCCCTTAGACTCCTATATATACCAAGGAGGTCTTATCATTTGGATCATATTAGAATTGTTCATTTATGTAATGTAAAGGAGGTTTCCCCCTCGAAGAGGATAAGTTTTTAGTCGTTGATCTATCTTTTCTTCTATTTTGTGAGTTGGTTGCATAACAACTATGAGTTAGATCTAGGTGAAAGAGGTGCCCAATTTTAAAAGGACAAGAGATAGAGAGTTGGATATCAAGGTATAGATCCTTCAATTATTAGGCCTCCAGAGATCGAGATATCAACTACCTCGATATAAATAGATCACAAACATATTTGAGTTAACGAGATTAATTTATGATATGTATTTCCTATTAATGGGTGTTGGGGCTATTGTATTTCAAGATGTTGTGATGTGCATGATACTACATAAATACTTGATACTGATAAATCCTAACACGACCATTGAATAATAAGGAATTTCCAATCAAATCACAGTGGTTATTGACTTTTGAAGACTGGATGTTGGAATGTCGACATATCAAGTTTCATCTATTGAACCATATTGTAAACATCGGTTACCACAAAACCATGATATTGATTGACTTGGTATGTCTATTTACTAATAGATATATTTACATTGGTCAATATATTAATTAATTACTCACCAATATATAAATTATAATTTTAACCTAGCCATTTTTTTTGCTAATTTCGAAAATAAATTACTCAACAATCTATATATATCTATTATATTAAATTTTTCTTTTTAATAAAAATTAACTAATTTGCTACTTTTAGCTAATTCTTAAACGATCTATAAATACTTTATTTATATAGTATATAAAGCATATATGACATGAAAAAACAAGACTGCAGGTGTTCAATTGGATTTGGGTTATATAACTTTTGGGATTGCGAGTTCATCTAATTATTTTGTTTTATGTTTAGGTTTTTTTTTAGTAATCTAGTGACACAATTAATTGTGATTTTCATTGTTTAAATTGAGTTTTTGAATACATAAATAGATTCAACATTCTAAAAAAAATTGCAGAACAAGATGATGGAGACTGCACAATTTAAATTCACAATTCTAACAAATTTTTTCTCAACTTTATATAATATTAACAAAAAAAACACAACATAAAAAATTAAACTATAGATAAAAAAATAAATTAATTAATTTAAAGAAAAATAGTTTAACCAACTCACCTACAAACCTGAACTCAAACTCATTTATATTTAATTATAAAAAAATAATATCAAAATAATAATATAAACCTAAACCCTTATAGTTTCCATTAAAAAAAAACATATTTTTTATTATAATATTCCAAACATGTATTCTATTTTAAAAGTAACTACATGTATTCTATTTTAAAAGTAACTATTTTTAATTAACAAAAAATAATTAGAATAAGTTAACCAGTGAAACAAATCCTTTATAGGAAGTTGAATTTTTTACTCAAAACATTTTGGCATTGTATTTTTTATTTTTTTAAATTTAAATTTCAAACGAAAATTTTAACTACCCACCTTTTAAAAATTACTCACCAATCTATAAATAATTATATTAAATTTATTAAAAAAATAATAATTCAATTAACCAGGTTGGCTAATTCTGAAAATAAACTACTCAACAATCTATATATAATTTTCCATATTAAAATTTTCCCAAAAAAATTCAATTTACCACTTTTAACTAATTCCAAACCTTAGTTACTGTCAACAAGCACTCTACCTTGAAAATTTAGAACTTCCTTATTTAACCGACAAGAAGCTTTTTAATGGGCACGTCGCCGACATCTTATCATGTGGCCACGCTCTTTATATATATAGGCGCACCCTATTGACTAAAAAGTTGTTCAAGCATCGGACGATCCTCCATAGTCCGCGCCTCGATAGAGGATTCAATTTGTGGCGTTTTGGTATTTAAGCGAATCAGATTTTAGGGTTGTCCCTGCACTATTACTTGGGAATTAGCTCACAAATTGGATTTTTTACAACAGTTCTGAATTTGTACGTTTAATACGTTCGGTAAGTCGCTTTCTCTATTACTTGCGTATGTGTTTTTGTATAATTCAGATTTTATGTTTTCATGACATGGATTGTGTGTAAGCAGTGCTTTAATATGGATTCAGAGCAGGGGAAGCTCTTCATTGGTGGGATATCATCGTACACAACAGAGGAACGATTGAAAGCTTATTTCAGCAACTTTGGAGATGTCCTAGAAGTAGAGATTAAGAAGGACAGGATCACAGGCAGGCTGCGGGGATTTGGCTTTATTGTCTTTGCAGATCCAGCTGTGGCAGACAGGGTTCTCTTAGAAAAGCACAACATTGATGGCCGAATGGTAACTTGCCTTTCTGTTTTGTTCTCTTGATCAGTTTGAAGATGTTTTTACAAATGATGACTTTGTTCACATTTTTTTGTTTTTTATCAAAAACATAGGTGGAGGTTAAAAAAGCAATTTCCAGAGATGAGCAGCATAGGAGCAATACAGTTGGTAATGGTAGCCGTGGTCAAAGCAGGACAAAGAAAATATTTGTCGGTGGCTTAGCACCTACTGTCACTGAGAATGACATGAGAAATTATTTTCAACAGTTTGGCACAATTATCCATGCAGCTGTAATGTTTGATCCCATAACTCAAGCATCTAGAGGGTTTGGCTTCATCATCTATGACTCAGAAAATGCTGTGGCTTTAGTTCTACAAAATCCTTTTCATCAGCTCAATGGAAAGATGGTAGAAGTCAAACAAGCAATTCCCAAGGTGTTCCCTAATGGTAGAGAAGGTAATTTCGGTGCCAGCAATGCCCACGGCTTCAATTCAACTCTTGTTCCTCCAGTGAACAGTAGTTATGGTTACTCTTCGTATGGACCTACTGGGTACAATACTCCTAACTATGGATGTGGTGCAGGATATGGACCTGCATTCAATGGAGGTAATTATGATAACACTACTTTTATGAACAATAATCGTAGCTATGTTGGAGTTCCCATTAGCTATGGGGTCCCTACGACCATGGTGTATGGAAGCACAGATAGCTCTGCTGGATATGGAGGCAGTGGCAGTGGGAATGGGAGTGGCAGTTATGTTGGATTCCCCATTAACTATGGGGTTCCTACACCCATAGTTTATGGAAGCACAGATAGTTCTGTTGGATATGGAGGCGGAGGGAGTGGGAGTAGGGGTGGTGGCATAAGTCAGTATGGGGCACCTCAAGTTGACAATGGACAGTCAAATGGCAGCAACACCGGTTATGCAGAACAAACCGGTGGATATGAAACAGGATTCGCTCCACGTGGCTAAGATCAATTCAGAATTTCAGAATTAAATATAAACTGCAGATTTTAATATGCTATTGTTATTTATAAATTTTGTATATTCTTTTCGCTTTTCTGTGGTTTTGATGAGAAGTAACGTTTGATAAAGGTTTCCAAAATGTGGAAAGTAGCCTTAGGAAATGGGATGCGTGATCATTGGAAGGAAGTTGTAGAGTTAGATTCGAACATGAAGTGATGAGTCCATGACAATTAATGTATAATGTATAAATGACATTTTATTTACAAGGATAAAGTTCTTTGTAAATTACTTATTCAACATATTTTTAACCTCTATAATGATATGTAACTATGTAAAATGACAATGATGTGTCAATAGCTTAAATGTGTTAATATTTTCTTCCCCTACTTGACTCATTTCTTCATCTACATTTCCAGCCCAATCAAAGTCTAAAAAACCTGTCAATATAACATTACATGAATCAGTATAAACAATACCAAAATCTAAGGTTCCTTGGAGATACCTTAAAACACCTTTTGTTGCAACCCAATGGCTCTCAAGGGGCTTTGACATAAATTGGCTCAATGCACTCACTGCATAAGCCAAATTTGGCCTAGTTGTAGTCATGTAGATTAGACTCCCAACCAGTGGTCTATACAAAGTCGCATCTGCCACCTTAGATCCATCATCATTCTGAAGCTTTAAATTCTGTTGTAAAGGTACTGTTGCAGCTTTGCACCGATCCATTCTAAACTTTTCTAGTAAGCTCTTGAAATAATTACTCTGTAACAGAAACATTTTTCCAGAATCCCTCCAGACTTCCAAACCCAAATAGTAATGTAGCTCTCCAAGGTATTTTATTTCAAAGACTTGTGACATCTGCTCCTTGATTTCTTTAATGAGATTATCAGTCCATATGGTGCTTTCTTCAACTTGCAACCTAAATATTCTTCACCCTGTTTGACAAAACCCTCAGGTTGCACTATGTAGACTTCTTCTTTTAAGTCCCCATTTAAAAAGCAGATTTAACATCTAGCTGGTGAATCATCCATTGGTGTTTGGTAGCTAGAGAAATTAGCATTTTGATTGTGTTTAGTTTAGCTACAGAGGGAAATGTCTCATCATAATCTATACCTTCTTGTTGCGAATACCCCTTTTGCAACTAGCCTTGATTTATATTTATCAATGCTCTCATATGCTTTAAATTTAGGCTTATATAACCATTTGCATCCTATGGGTTGTTTGCCTTCAGGTAGTTTAACTAAATCCCAAGTTTTGTTTTTGTGGATTGATTCATATTCCTCTTCCATAGCAACCCTCCATTCACTATATTAACTGGCTTCTTTGCAAGTAGAGGGTTCAATAACATTAATCATACTAGTTATAGAAGCATTTTCCCTATATCTTGCTGGCAACTGAACCTTCCTACATCATCTTCTTTCCCTTCTTACTGTTGTTGCTGCTCATTGTTGTCACCTGATTCATCACTTCCTTCTTCCACCAACAAGGGCACTTGCCATTCTTCATTAGCACTCTCATGGATTCCATCATTAACCTATTCATGAAACACTACAACTCTGCTCGCAAAAAAATTATGAGTAAAGGGATTCAACAATTTGTAAGCCTTAAATTTTGTACAATACCCAACAAAAATACATTTGATGGCCTTTGAATTCAATTTATTTCTATCTTCCTTTGGGACTTGAGCAAAGGCTTTAGAGCCAAAGACTCTCAAATGCTTAACTGCAGGTTTATATCCAAATAAAGCTTCAAAAGGAGTTTTGAAATCTAAACTTCTTTTTGGACTCCTATTCTTTAGATATACAGCAGTATTAATTGCTTCAACCCAAAACCCATTAGAAAGATTCTTACCTTTTAACACACTGCGAGCACACTCTACAAGAGTTCTATTCTTCCTCTCTGCAACCCCATTTTGTTGAGGACTGTGGGTTACTATAAACTGTTGTTATATCCCATTCTCTTTGTATTATTTGAGGACATAAGCTTTCTTGTACTCTCCCCCTTGATCAGAGTAGAGAATCTTGATGCTTTTACCTATCTACTTTTCAACCATACTTCTGAATTCCTTGAAGTATTCAAAAGTGTGTCTCTTCTTCCTGAGGAAATACACCCAAGTAAATCTAGCACAGTCATCAATAAACACTAAAAAATAGTATGCACCACCTAACTACCTTGTCTACATAGGCCCGCATAAATCTATGTGTACCAGCTTGAGTATATCTCTCCTCCTCCTATCAACATTCACAAGAAATTCACCTTTGTGCAACTTTCCCAGTGCACATGCATCACAATCAATATGAATAGGTTTTAAAACAAGAAGACCTTCGACCATACCTCTTTTCAATAATAGCAGCAAATCATTAAAGTTAATATGGCCGAACCTCTGATGCCATAAGTCCATTGTAGTCATGGCAGATGATGGCAATGCCTGATGTGTTGCACTTTTGACATTTAGCTTGTACAATCCTCCCACACGAATACTTGATGTAATAGGCTTCATATGATCCAACAGGTCTTTAATAACACAATATGATTTATAAAACTATACCTTGAGATTTTAATTAGTTATCGTAGAGACAGAGATCATATTCTTTTTTATCCTGGGTACATATATAACATTATGCATATGTCTAATATTTCCATCATCGCCAATATAGATGTTTGCTCCACTGTTGGTCTCTTTGAAGTCTTCAAACCACTATCTAATCCTTGTCATGTGGATGGATGCACCTGAGTCCACAAACCATGTATTTTCTTCATCATCCTTAACCGAAAGCGCAGAGTCAAATATGAACAGTCTAAGGTTCTGACTTTGTGCCTCATTAGAAAAATGACATGCATGTTGTTTATGTCTCTTCTGGCCTTCATCAAACTTCTTCTTCATGCAATATCTGGCTATATGCCCAGTTCTACCACAATAAAAAAAATTGGTCGCAGAGACACTTATATTGAAAAACGTACCATGAGGTTGGGGCATCTTTCTGTATGGGATTGCACTGCTCTTCTATGTTGCATTTGGATTTCCTCTAAAGGGCTTTTTCTTCGCCATTAAGGCCAAATCTGAACTCTAAGGTTTATGAGTCAGCCGCCTTTCCTCCTCTTGCATGAGGATCCTTTTCAATTCTTCAAACCCGGGGGCTTTTTCTCTTGCATTCAAGCCAGTGATGAACATCTGATACTCGTCAGTCATACCATTCATGGTAATCATGACCAAATCTGTATTTGACATAGATTCACCGATAACACCCAACTTGTTCTTGAGCTCCTTGATCCGCGAAATAAATGCTACAACTATCTCATTCTCCTCCATCTTGATGGATAGAATCTTGTCCTTCAATAACAAAAATCGATTGGTGTTATTGACCTCATAGAGATCCTTGAGTGTCTTCTAGATCCCTGGTGCAGTCTTGCAATCATAGATATGGGGAATAACACAATATTTGACCGACAATTTCAGGAGCATTCTCACCTTAGTCTCCTGCTTGTCCTTGTCTTGGATTGTTGTTGTTGTTCCTCCTGCAGTCAGGTTCGGCTTCACCTCATCATTATTCACAATTTCCCATGCATTGTGTCACTCAAGTAGGGTTTGCAGCTTAAATTTCCAACCAAAATAATTGGATCCATCCAGCTTGTTATTCTCATTCAGGTATGCTTTTGCTAACTGATTATTCATCTTGAATAATAAAAAAACTTCAACCCCAACAACTTAAAAAAACAACCCCAGATATTCAAAACTACTGCAAATGCCAGATCCAATGAAAATTGAGCCCAGATCCCTTTTTTTTGAAGAGATCACTTCAATTCTTTCTTAATAAAAAATGCCCCCTTTATCAAATAATAAGCCCCCTTTTTTAAATTAAAGAATTAAATTAAAAAAAAAAAAAATTTAAAAGACTTTAATTAAATTCTTAATTAAAAAAAAAAAAAAAATCCAAACTCCTTTTCTACTTGATCGTCGTCCTTTCAAAACACAGCCGCAATTATTTCTCCACCAGCCCAATCATTGCTTTTTTCTCATGTAATGATCTGATATCACATTGGCACCCACTGTGGGGAGGAGGAGAAGCAAACCCAAAAAAAACTCTCTTCTCCAACTGTGTAAGGGATCTCAGCCTCTATTAGTAGCTAAAAAAATAGCACCCTCTTCAGACTTCGTTAGATTCAACATCAGCAAATAGATTCAGACTCAACGACTTCAACTCTTTTCAGAGCTTGAGCCCACGTGCAGCGTTCCTCAGCCTTCTCCCACGGCAGTATCTACGATCTCTCACAGGAAACGTCGGCCGCCAGGCAAGAGATCTGAATGAACTCCAGGCAAGGGATCTCGGCCTCTAGGGAAGGGATCTTGGCCTCCCCTTCCAATATTTCGACCTCCTCTGATACCATCGTGACTTTCAAGCGAAGGAGAAGAAACTGTCCAATTCATTCCCAAAAGAACAATCGTGGTGACAATATCACAACAGCAGGAAGTTTCAACGCGGCTTCTCCTCGGCCTTATGTACAATTGTTCCCGATAAATCCATGTAACATGAAGATAGCATCTCCTTGCAGCGTCCATACACCTCCAATCCACAGGATTCTCACCGTAGCAGCAGGCACAGAAAAAATGGTGGCCTCTTCCTCGACAGTCTCAGCTTCCTCCATGACAATCCCGCGGTGATCCAAAAACGGATTCAACTCCAAATAAACCAAATCCACGGCGGCCTCTACTTGTTCGCCACCTCTTCACCACAGACTTCCTCCTCTTCATGGTCGGCGCGAGTCAAGAATGGTCTACTCGCGTCGTTTTTGAAAATAAAAATCGCGTAAGGCCATAACTGAATCAACATGGCGATCGCCCTCCAACTGAGCCTGTCAAATTTATGCCTCCACTCAGGGTTACAGGCGGTCTTCATCCCTGAAGCTCTGATACCATGTCAAAAAATATAAGAATCAACTTTATTGAATCAAATTTGAGTAGCTCACAGGTGTGGAATACCACTTGGAGACTGCCTCTACAGAACACGCTCTATCTTACATGCATCACATGAGGAATATATATAAGTTACAGAAATTGGGAAGTTGAAACAACACCCTAGAAAACAGGAACAAACTCTTAATCTAAGTTTCGGTTTGAACCGTCATTCCATTAAGACATTTTTTCATTACTCTCAACAAAAAAAATTTCCAAAAATGAGCAACATAGGAGCAATACAGTTGGTAATGGTAGCCATGGCCAAATTAGGGCAAAGAAAATATTTGTGGGTGGCTTAGCACCTACAGTCACTGAGAATGACATGAGAAATTATTTTCAGTAGTTTGGGACAATTATCCATGCGGCCGTAATGTTTGATACCATAACTCAAGCACCTAGAGGGTTTGGCTTCATCATCTATGACTCAAAAAATGTTGTGGATTTAGTTCTACAAAATCCCTTTCATCAGCTCAATGGAAAGATAGTAGAAGTCAAACAAGCAATTCCCAAGTTGTTCCCTAATGGTAGAGGAGGTAATTTCGGTGCCAACAATTATCATAGCTTCCATTCAACTCTTGTTCCTCCAGTGAATAATAGTTATGGTTACTGTTCATATGGACCCAGTGGGTACAATACTCCTAATTATGGAAGTGGTGTAGGATATGGACTTGCCTTCAACAAAGGTAACTATGATAACACTACTTTTATTAACAATATCGTAGCTATGTTGGAGTTCCCATTAGCTATGGGGTCCTTACAACCATGGTTTATGGAAGCACAGATAGCTCTGTTGGATATGGAGGTAGAGGGAGTGGGAGTGGGAGTTTTGTTGGATTCCCCATTAGGTATGGGGTTCCTACACAAAAAGTTTGTGGAAGTGCAGATCGCCGAGCTTATCTCGATTGTAGGTTGCTCAAGTTTGTTGATGGGCCTCATCCATCTATGTTGTTGTTCAGTTAATGTGGTCAATGCTTTCAATATTCTAACAACTTCACAACTCTCTTGATTTCTGGCACCCTGCACCACTCCAGCTCTCAAAAGCGAATGCAAGTGGTGGATAAGTCATCAACTTAAATGCATTTAATGCAACCTCGACACCAAAGGATTTCAAAATTCAAATATCTTCTTGCCTGGCATTTCAAATTGAAAAATGGCGCGCAGAGTTTCTACAACATATTATTGAATAGGGAAGAAATGGTTCTCTACCTCATTTTGAGCTTCTCAGGTGTTGGCACCATCCCCCACTGCACCAACATCGCAGACAACTTCACAATGGACATAAGCAAGAGGCTACTCATGGCGAGATCTCTTTTCCATCTAGGGTTGCGGCTGCTCCTTCCGAGTTTTCAAAACTAACTTAACTTGTAATTCTTCATTTACTATCAAAACTAACTTAACTTATAATAATAGTAGTAAAGGCTAGAAGTTAGCGGATAAAACAAGAGATTTTATTTATGATGAAATGGCCAAAAACTAGATAGAAGATTTCTTATATCAAATAACTTATGTATTTCTTTGCAAAAGTTCTCACTTGAAAATGGTAAAAATGGTAAGACCTTTGGGTGCATAAATAAAACAAGAGATTTTATTTATGATGAAATGGAGAGAATATTTCTTATATAAAATAATTTATTTATTTCTTATTTGAACTCATTGTTAATCTGAATAAAAAATATGTTATCAAATATATGATTTTGAAATTTTCATTTTGCTTGTTTGAACTCCGTGTTACTTTGAATAAAACATATGCTGTCAAATATATTATTTTGAAATTTTCATTTGAAATTAAGCTTTTTTTATTAATATTTTTTAGGATCATATTATATTTTAAGCTAAATTTGTTTGGCTTCACAATATGTTTTGTCATAAAAACATATTAGACAAACCTTTTAAATAAATAAGATAATGGAAAAATAGTTTTTTACCTACTATTCTATATTTCTCTATGTGTGGGTCACTAACCATGGAGATGTATTCCATAGATTATATTATACTAATGACCCATATGATAGGATGTAGATTTCATCTACTTTGGATTGCCATGTGGGTTCCTCATTGAGGGTCTCTTTGGTATGCACATCCTTTCCCTTATCAGAGGATGATGTCTTAAAAGAATTGATGAAGCATGCGCCGTGACAATGGAGAATTTAATTGTGCACACAAAGATTTCATTCGTTGCATGTGCAATTACGCTGAAAACATTTGGTTTTCTTTGTTAGAAAATTTCATCATTATAGTTCTGCAAGTTGGCTAAATTTACTTCAAACGGATGATTTTTGGAAGTAGTAACTCAAGAATCGACCCACTTATTGAAATGTGGAACATTTGAATACACTTATTTGTTGGAAATTGATGTCACTTGATATCTGATATTGATAACTGGAGACTACTCAAAGATTAGTCCAAACTGCCAATGAAAGACTCATTGTCTGAAATACCCCATGTAAAATTGTTGTTAGAGAAGATCGGGAATAGAAAACAGAGATACCATAGAATGTTTGAGATATTAGTTTAAGACTACTTCCAATAGTGAGAAAAAGACAAAAAACATATACTACAACGAAATGTCCATTATGGACCCTCTTGATTATGTCTTGACTCTACATTCTTCCATCTCCCTGCATTGATTTGAACTAAACAAAGTGTTTTTGAAATAGTCTCCAAGACAAATGAGATGTGTTATACTGCAATTTTAGGATTTTGAATTTAAATTTGAAACTCAAACAAACCGCCCCATCGTATTTAATACTTAAACTACCTTTCCAAATCACCATATCACTTACTCAACCATTTGGAAATTGTAGTGGTGATCCTAACGAAGATTACTTCAAAATAAGGGGTTGACAGAAAATGGATGACCAAAATATGGGAGGAAGGGAACGCTGGAAAAGTGTCAATAATATAAATGCCATAAATGCATACATATGGATAACATAGTCTTAGGGATAATGCTCATCGTTTTCCCACTACTCATCGTTAAATAATCGATACATTGAAAAATAGATTTTGGAATCAATTCAAGAAAAACTATGACCTTAATAAATCTAGCCAATAGGAATTGTAACCCATAGTAACTATAACCAATGATTACTATTACCACAATTACTCTAGCTAACAAGAAATTTGATCAATGAATGAATAAGATGATCATAGGTTGTTTTTCATAATAGTTCTCTGATCAAGAAATTCCTTATAACTATGACTAATGAACATTGATTATAGTTATAATTGTGAGTCAAGGTTCCTAACTAACAAAAGAGTTATTCCCTAGAACTATGAATGAAAAACAAAGGTCATAGGTTAATTTCATAGTCAAAGCTCTCACATCATAATTCTTGTGGTCATGATTTTTGTAAAATAAAGTAAAAATTCCTAATTGACAAGGGAACTATGAACAACAAAGGAATGATTCTTAAGGTCATAGTTCCTAAGGGTTAAAGTTCTCAAGTTCAGAGTTCTTGTATGACATAGTTACTATGGCCATATTTCTTGTGGGTTGTATTTTCTATTGGTTAGAGATTCCAATGATAAGAAAGCTCATAAAATTTCTACAATGAGAGTCAATGAAGTGCTTGATGGAAAATGAGAGGGAGGGAAATATATATATATATATATATATATATATATATATATATATATATATATATATATATATAGATAGATAGATAGATAGATAGATAGAGAGAGAGAGAGAGAGAGAGAGAGAGAGAGAGAGAGAGAGAGAGAAAATTTGTAAATGGAAATAGAGAGATAGAGAGTGTTGGGAATAAATTATTCATAATGGTATAAACAACAATTACATCCATAAGATTCCATTCCATCAAATTCCACAATACTAGGGTTTTCAAGCTGCACAAAACTAAGGTCTTCAAATTTCACTTCAATATACATTGAGAGAGATCACCAACTTGTGTTGCAAGGTCAATATGGAATGTTTACTTACGTTGTCTAATTATCCACTCAAATTTTGATGCAGGAGCATCTAGGTCTAGCCAGTAATGTGATGGGGTGGTCACATGTTGTGGCTAATGCAAGTTTGGAGGAAGACTTGGTTGTTTAATTTGTATTAATTTCAAGTACATGTAAGTAGTTAATTATTGCCTAATTCTGAACTGAATTGGGAAATAAGTGGCAAGTGATCCTCCCTGTGTGGAGATCAAGCCAATTAGCTATATTGATTTGTTAGAGTAGGATATGATTTCTAGGAATAGAGTGAATTCCTTCATTTGTGGAAGGAAATTGTTAGACAGAGCATATATGTGTTCCTTTATTTTCTGAAAGAAAGGGAGAGAGGATCAGCGAGGATTCGAAAGTAATGTAAGCCTACGAGTATCGTAGGAGGAAAAGGCCACTATTTTGCAGAATCAGGCCAGAGAGGATTGAGGAGTGGAGTTAGTACAACAAGAGAGAGTGTGGATTGCATTTTTTGAGACAAAGGTCTTTATCTATGTAATCTGGCCCAAGGCCAAGACTTTGTTACTTGTTTATTGTGAATAAATCAATGTTGCATGTATAATAATATAAACAGCCCAGGGAGGCCTCAAATACTTGTCATTTTCTCTGTATTGGGATGAATTTGGTGTTGGCATGTGTTTTCATACTTTACAATGGAAATCCCTGTGGTTAAGGAAAATTTGGTGTAGTTTGGCTCCGCAAGCGGAAATCCCATTTACACAGGGAAATCGAGCTAAACACTTAGCAGATTCGGGGAAGCGGACTTGAAATTTTATGAGCAAGATTTTTGGGTCTTATCGGGTTTGGCATATGTATTGTATCGCATAGTTGGATAGACGCATATTAAAGGCCTGATCCCCAAACCTTGTGATTTCCGATTGCAACGTATCATATCAGAGGATGGAAGTGGAGGCGGTATATTGTAAAGCGGCATATTGCAACCGTCGATAGCGATTAGCGATATCACATCAGACCTCCGCCGAGTGATAGTGCCAATAGTTGTGGACCATTGGAACCCCGATCGCTGATATTGCAATTCAATCTGAGCCATCCGATCGGCCAGATCCTGATCCGCGACATTATCACATATTTGTTTAAAAAAGGGAAAAAAACATTGTTTTGGCATTTTCCAAGGGTATTTCAATTCCAAAATGGAAAGGCATATATCTTGTGGAAAAGGGTGTAAAGTGGGGTTTTAAGGCTAAATGCATATAAAACGCTTCCGATATGCATATGTGTGGGCATGAAGCTTTAAAGGTCCATTAAGGGGAAAATGAGTCCCGATAAGGTATACTGGTTATGGCGGCCTTAAGGTTGCGTCAAATTTGAACTCACTATATTGGAGATTCCTCATTCCACATTGATGGGGTTTTCAAATTCTACAAAGCTAGGGTTTTCATAGTGCATAATACTAAGGTTTTCAAATTTCATAATGATATTTCATAATAATGCACATACATTTTTGAGCCATGCTAAGCAAGTAGCCTATCTTGGGCCTTACGGAGCCTAGACAACTAGGAACACGTGTGTATTCCTAAGAACAAGCACACATTCTTGTGGGCATGTGTTCCTCATGATAGCCCCATTTCCACTTTTGGGGTCATCATTCTTGTGCAAGTGACCTTAGTTGATTCTCACTAGTTTTTTCAATTATGCATAATCCTTCTCAAGGTCTCGTTATAGAATTTCTCACAACATTCCTTCATACACTTCATGCTAGGTGTTTTCTCATTAGTCTACTTAGTTTATTTCTTTTGCCACATATGAAGTCATTGCCACACATATGTGATTCCACAACCACTTGCCACATGGTTATTTACAATATACTAGTAGAGTGCTAAGTTATTTCATCATGACTATTCCCTAATTACAAAAGCCTCCATCATGTCCTAGTTGATTTCTTACACTTGTTTGGGAAAATTTCACATATTTAACTTTATGTATCTATTTATTACTCTTTTAGGTTCATCTCATCATTATAGATTGGTCATGGTTACGAGCATTGCAATAGGTTATCATCATTAATTTCTTAAAACCTCCTTTTCTTTATACTTATTTTTCTATCTTCTCATAGGTTTTGTATTCCTTGAGGGGCAAGTTTCTTCCAATTTTGACTTCATTCGTATGTAATTTAGGGAATTATGATACTATTTCTCATCTATAATTTCTCTTGATTCAGATTGAATTATTATATTGTTAGCCATCTATCTCAATACTTTCAGAGTGGAAGAATTACATCAATCAACTTGTAAGGTATTTTTATCAATGGGTCCCAATTTGGAAAAATTGGGTATGAAATCTTCCAGAGCCATTCTGAGGCATTAAAAAAAAAATTGGGGTAAAAAAATTATCGCTTGTGCGAGACCATTTGGTAGCTTGAAGTTTGTATGCAAAATTTATGCCTCTTGAAATTTGATCTACCATACTGACCACCATGGTACAAGTCGACATCAAGTTAATCTTTGTTACTCATGCATATGGGGCTAGCCATGTGTGGAATTTCAAAAGGACTCTAGAAGGTCCAAAATCGTAACTCTAATTAAGGGTTGAGGGAGTCAAACCTTTCATATAGTTAGTTATTGGGTTATGTTAAATACTAGGCCACTAGGAGGAGTAGGGATTCCATTTCATGCTATTATATTTTCTTCCATATTTGGGCAAAGAAATTGGGAGTGGGATGTTAGAGAGAAAAAAAGGGGCTTAAGATTTTGTAGCAACTTTACAAGATACTGGTCTTAGGTAACTCTATAGAGAGTACCACTTTCTTTGCATCTACACATTTTTCCATAGTAGAGAATAGAGATCAAAGCAACCTCACCTTCTAGCTAGGTTTCTCTTGTAAGGCTTTCCCAAGGAAAAAAAATGTGCCTATTTTGGTTAGTGTGTGTATGTCTTTTCAATCTATATTGCTTGCATTTTGGCTAATTTATGTCTAAACATACAAACAATAAATAAAGAATCAGGTATCTAAAAATAATTAACATTCATAGTAAAAATTTCATTATTTTATCAGATCTATTATGATAAATTGTTCCAATGGAATATCCACGACAATTATCATCTCCACATCTTGCCTGAACGACTAGTGACTTCTTTACTACCACTTGCTACGTCCGTCAGTTTAACATATTATGTGATTGTATGTTACTTTACCTTTGATGTTCTTTTTTTATTTTATTGCCATTCTTCCCATCTTCAAAATGCAACATCCTCAAAGCAAGTAAATCCAATAACCATTAATTAGGAGTTAGGCTCAACAATCATCTTGAATCCATTTTATATTTGAACCCATCATTCATATCAACTGGAATTGCATTTTCAAACTATGCCATGATGGTTAGGTTGTTACTTTCATCAATAGTATCAAAAGATTTTATTATGAGGACAAGTATAAAAGGCAAACAATACATAAAATAATTACTAAAATTTATTTTCCCACATATTACAACTATATATTAGTTATATCGATATTCTCTTACCCTTGTAGCAGTAAATAAGGTTCCAAATTTATTTATCCTCCCTTAATTGACTATATAAACCTCATTATATCTGAAGTGTAATATTAAACCTTTATATTCACATAAAGTTACTCATATTCATGAAGTCATATAATTTCAATTTACTTTTGTTTTTTGAATGGTTATACACATTTTTCAATAACCAAATTATCTTCATCATAAATTAGTCCACAATAGTAAAATTACTATTTATACAAAAATATAAATCACAATAAAGATAAATGTAAAAGTGTTTCCCAAAAATTTCATATGAAACCATTGACTTATTACATATTAACTTGTTACATGTCTTACTTTTTTGAACTTGTTATAGAATATTTGAATTCATTTTAATCATTCTTCCAAATTGTGGAATGTGCAATTCTCTAAGTTTAAAATGTTGTTTTTAAACCATTGCACTAAATTACATCTTAACAAATCTCATATAAAGATATTACCAATTAAATAAAATAGAAATAAAATAAATCCCATACAAAAATATTATTAGTTAAATGAAAATAAAAATAAAACAAAAAAAAAATTACCAATTATACTTTACCAAATGTATCATGAAAACATATAAATCAATAATGGAAAATCTTGAAAGAACATTACCAGGTGAAAAAGTATCACCAGATCAATAAAAACTTACCAATTCACCTTATAGGTAATCTTTTTCCTCTTTTAATTTTGTTTCAATATTTTATTTAATCACTAGATATGTAGGAGTTAGATGTTAGATGTTAGACATAAATATTTTCTAAATTCAAATTTTTTATATAGTAAGTTTGTCTTTATTAATAAAATTACGGACATTTTTTTAGATAAACCATCTTATCCCATATCTATCAAGCACTGAGAGGGATCAAATCTTTTGAGGTGCAAACCGCTTTTTTGAGTGAAAAACTTGAGGAAAGGTTAAGATGGGATCAAATCTCCTAAGGTGCAAACCTATTTTTTGAGTGAAAAACTTGAGGAAAGGTTAAGATGGATCTAGATATTTGATCCCTCTTGGTGCTTGATTGATCCAAGGATGTTTGATCCCTATTTGTGCTTGATAGATCCAAGGTTAAGATGGATCTAGGCTGGTTATATAATATCTATATTTGTATCTATGCGTCTCTTTATTATTCCTCTCTCTATCTCACCCCCCAAATATACACACTCTCTCTCCATATCTATCTATCTCTCTCTCACTCCCTTTTCCTCTCCCTCTCTTTCTCTTCCCCTTCGCCCCCTCTCTCTCTCTCCTCCCTCTCTTCACTCCCTCTCTCCTCTCTTCCTCACTTTCTCTCCATATCTACCTTTTCACTCCCTCTCTCCCTCCACATTTATCCCGCTCTCCTCTCTTCCTCACTCTCTCTCCATCTCTACCTTGTCACTCCCTCTCTCCCTCCACATTTCTCCCTCTATGACTTTATTCTTTCCTCCCTTTGTGTCCCCCTCCATCTCCCTCTGTCTCCCTCTCTCTCTTCTCCTTCTCTCCCTATCTCTCTCCTCCCCACTTCTCTCTCTTCCCTCCTCTCCTCTCTCCCTCACTCTCTCTCCACCTCTATCTATCTATGTCTTTGTTATTTCCTCCCACTCTCTCCCCCTCCAACTCCATATCTCTCTCTCTCCCTCTCTCTTTCTCTCTCCCCCTATCTCTCTCTCACCTCGATCTCTCCTCTCTATTCCTTCCTCTCTTTCCCTCTCTCACCTCCCTCTCCCCCCCTCCCCCACTCTCTCTCTCTCTCTCTCTCTCCACCCTCCAACTTTGTCACTCTCTACTCCCCTCTCTCTCTCTTAAATTTGATCCCATTGTATTGTGTTTAAGAAAGCATCTAAATTAAAAAAACTCAATTGGTTGTTAAATATTAAACATATATTTTGGATTAATCATGTCAAATAAAATACAATAATGAAAAACTTAAGAATCATGCATTATATTTCCTCTATTATTGTGAGTCAATTTGCTTGCTCTAATTTCTTGGATCCTTAGTTAAGATGGATCTATGTTTGTTCTTGATCATATTATTTATATTATATAAATTTCACATCTTTATATATAAAAGTATTCTCATTTTTAATTTTATCAAAACCTTGATTTAATTTCTATGGAAATATTTTTTCAGTATTATTGAGGACAGAGGGTTTAGATATATCTCAAAAGTAAGTATAATCATTTTCTTTTTAGATTTAATTAAAAAATGTTATAAAATAAAATGAAAATGAAATATTGATCAAATATTTTGATTGTGAAATAAGTTATGCTTTTTGGGAATGTGGTATCAATAATTCATGGTATTGTAACAAAGCCTATTTACAAGTTAAGAATATCTATGGTAAAGTGGGGTGAATACCCATGGTAAAAATCTTGTCATATTGTTATAAAATATTTTGATTTCGAAATAAGTTATGATTTTTTGGAATGTAGTATTGATAAGCCATGGTATTGGATTGTAACAAATCATATTCACATGTTCATAATATTAATGACAAAGTGGGGTGAATATCCATGGTTAAAAAATCTTGGCATATAGTTATAAAATATTTGATTGTGAAATAATTTCTAGTTTTTGAGCATGTGGTTATAATAAGCAATGGTATTGTAACAAAGTCTATTCACGGGTTAATAACCAAATAAAAATATAACAAATTGAATTTTATCATTTTTATTACTTTAAATTTTTATTATTAATCGACCCAACATTTAAATGTTCAATGTTTTAAAATTGTTATATTACACCTACACATCTATTGTATACTTATAAATAAAATCAGGTTAAAATATATAACACATATAAGTAGTACTTGTTAGCGCTGCTACATAGCTTTGGTTTTTGAAGGTCAGAAATGAGCTTGGTCCGCTCGGTTATGCTTAAAGGAAGCTCATAATGGTCATTCTTGCCTTTTTTCCTTAGCCTCACTCATTCTACCTCCATCTCCGTTTCCCCTGTTTTTCTTCTAAGAAACCAACAAAACCCCTTTTTGTTGCAAGCCCCAAGCGCTAAGTCCTAAAAACTACCATAAAACCTTATCCGTATAACCCCACGCGCTCATAAACCCCTCTTTTAATCACAGTCGTCGATTTCTGCCTACCGATCCAACGGCTCCCGTCGCACCCGATAAAGCAACTTGCACGATCATTTCCCCATTGTCCGATCATCTCTGCCGAAGATCCAACGGCATTCGCTCTCCCCGCGCCCACAAAGTAATGGAATGATAACGCGCGATGGAGAGCAGTTTTTCTCTCTCCCCCGCTGCTACATGTCATGCGCTGAATGGGATCGCATGCCCTCGTCCTTTTATCGCCTAACACCCAAAGGCGGTGCAATCGATACCGCTTACCGCTTAACCCTTCGTTCCCTCCCGATAATGGCCGTGCACTTTCACCGCCTGATCACCGTTGGATATGTCTACCTGAGATCCCACAGCCCACGTTCGTCCTGCTCCCACCTCTTCCGATATCCTCCACCAAGCTATCTTCGTTGTCTATTCTCCCGATCCGATGGCCGATCTTTCTCCCTCATCCAACTTGTCCACTCGCCATGTAGTCCACGTCCCTTGACCTTTCCGTGTGCCCAAAGAACGAAGGTGATCGGCTCACCAGTACCAGTTGCAGTTTCTCCTCAACAACCATATTTAACAAAGTTACAGTATGGCCAAAAGGAAAAAGGACAGAGCACGATCATTTAACTACATTTAGCAGGTATGGAACTTCATTGATACGAACACTCCAACTACCTGAGAGGATAACAGAGCACCTGAATAGATCAGATTCATCCATTGAACCAAAAAAACACACTCAGAGACTCCATCAGGAAGTTAAATGCAGTTGGTGGCCAATTATGACCCCTCCATACCTAAAATGGCCCAAGTGCCCTGTAATGTAAATCTATAAATACCCAGAAGAAAGATGTAATCAAGGTTGATGGTTGATGTTTTGGTGTAAGGTTCAACTTCTGGAGACTGTAACTATTTCGACACTTGCAGTGTCTTGTCTTCATGTTCAGCTAATAAAAACTTGTTTTGCTGTTAATCGCTCACTTTTCATTCTTCTTAAATTTGTTCCAAGCTATGCCTCATAGGCTGTATTCTTGAGCTCTTGATGCTTAGCATTAGAGTAGCTGTCATCCTATCTCTATGTTAAAATCTTGTATGCGTCATTGAATAAGTTATTCAGGTTTCTCTTCATCTAGTGCCAGAGAGTTGTCATCATGTCTGTGCATTAGGAGATTAGATTTGTAGGCTTCTTTACTGATTGCAGCCGTCCATCACATGGTCTTGTGCATCCGCTGGTGTGGTCAATATTCTCCATATTCACCCAATCCTTAAACTATGAGTAGTTGGTGGTCTAAAGTCTCATAGCCTGGGGGTGTTCTCGCATGTCTGGAGTGAGACAAAGTAGAAGTGGTTATGTGGCTTGGACAAGCATCATTCCTTCCATTCATCCATTACAACAATAAGTTGAATTTATATGTTACCAGGCATCTCCGAGCTACAACCTAGGATAGTTTCTTGGAATCCTAACATAATTGGTGTCGTTGCCGGGGAGAGGAGATTGAATCTTAGCTTCCCTAGGAGAACGACACAGATCCAACTTTGATGGTAGACAAAGTCTAGACACATGTCCAGTTGTAATCATCTATCTAGCGACTCTACTGGAGGACCAACATTTGGCGACTCCACATTACAGTGCTGGCTCAGTTCGTGAGGCATACCCAAAGAAATCCTCAGAAATCACCAACTGACCTAGTGCCTCACCCTGAAAAGATTGTTAAGCAGAAAAAAATCATTCAGAAAGGAGCATCAGGATCAGGTAAGCCCAAACAATCTTATGTATCTCTGTAAGAGAGGCTTGTAACTGTGCATACACATTTTGAGGATACAGAGCCTAGCATTGTTAATGAAGAAATACCCTCAGAGTTTCATAAAGCTCCTTGTTCATTAAGTTCCGCTTTGGATCTCAGTCCAAAGAGAATCTCCCACACATTCCATCATATTCTTTTGTCCCTGTCATCTATTTCACAGCTCCCTACCTTTCAAACTGCCAGTATCCTTCCACCTACCCCAATCATGGTAGGCCCACAAGCTCCCACTAAGATGGAAAGAATCATAGCTGCTAGGTATGGACTCCTGGTCCTACATGTTCCTTTGAATGCCATGTCTGCAGGATAATACCAGAAATACATGCCTAAATTCACTGGTACAGAGGGAGTAACAACTGAAGAACACCTTGAATCTTTTTATAGTTATGCTGATAACCTGGATATCAGTGAGGATGATGTGTGCATGAGAGTGTTTGTCCAAAGCCTTGATGGAGAGGCTAGAAAGTGGTTCAGAGAGCTGACCCCTAGGTCCATAGCAGACATTGAAGCATTAGATGATGTGTTTTTAAAGCATTGGGGGGATAAGAAAGACCTGTTATACTACCATACTGAGTTTGGAAACCTCAAGAGAGAAAATGGGGAATCATTGTCTGATTTTAATAAAAGATTTAATCGTATGTATAGTAAGATACCAGCTGAAGTAAAGCCTACCCCTACCTCTGCAAAACTCACCTATGCTAATGCATTTGACTCTGACTTTTGCTTGTTGTTGAGAGAAAGAAGATGTGCCATGCTGGCCAAAATGCAGGATGCAACCCTAGAGGTAGAATCTAATATCATGGCTGCAGAAAAACTCAAGGGTCATGCTGACAAAAGAAGGCAGAGAGGTGAAGCTTCCACCTCTTCTTCATCTTCAGAGCCCAAATTAGATAAAATGACTAAGATGATAGAGTCATTGGCTACTGAGATATCTAACCTGAAGGTTGAACAGAGTTTTGGCAAGGCAAGGCTGCCTAATTCATTTTCTCCTACAAATCCAAGTTCCTTCAAAAGAGTAAATGATCAATTGCAGATCATTCAGAGAGGAAAGGAGACCAATGAAGAATAGATAGTTAAGACTCTTTTTCAGAACCTAGTCATGGAGGAGGAATAGTTCAATGAAGAGGATGAAATTCACTGCATGGAAGACAAGGGTAGTGCTGCCTTTTTGACATTAGCTGCCTATGAAGAATCATAACTCCACGACTAGACCAGTCAAGAGTGGGACAGAGAAGCTGTTCTGCAGACTGATGAGCAAAAAAGGTATAATTTGAGGTCAAGGACAAGTAATGTCAAGGAGAACCCTACCCAAAGAGCTGCTATCCCCACAGAGTAGCAGATCAGCAAATAGAAAAATCTAGCAGCTGATCCAGTCATCCCCAAAGCCCCAACTCAAGAGGTAAGAAGCCGTGATAAGTTCCCTTCCCCTTTCGGTTTTGAAGCAGAAGTCCAGAAGTTAAAAGTAAATGTGCCTCTAATAGAACTTGCAAAGAGTGAGGTATTTAGAAAGCCTATCATTGATGCCCTTGAGCTAAAAGCTTCACAAGCGTCCAACGACTATGTAAATTTGCAAGATGATAAACCTGTAGTTGTGCCTAGCCTAATGACTAAACCCTCTGATAATATCTCCCCATCATTCTATGTCTCCTTGACCATTCATGACAAAACCCTCCATAACTGCCTGTTGGACACCAGTGCCAGCCATAATCTGATGCCCAAAGCTGTCATGGAAGAGTTAGGCCTTGACATTACCAGACCTTATCATGATCTATTCTCCTTTGATTCAAGAAAGGTAAAATTTTTGGGATTAATCAAAGACTTGTCTATTACCCTAACTCAGCTGCCCATGAAAAGCATGATGATGGATATTATGGTGGCAGATGTTCCCCCTAAGTTTGGTATGCTACTTTCTATAGGGTGGATTAAGAGGCTGGGTGGAACATTACAAAATGATTTATCTTATGCCATTGTCCTAGTTTTTGGAGGGGAGAGCAAGAGATTGTATAGAGAAGCACGGCTAGCCTACATCATCAGTGATGAGAAGAACCCTTCTAATCATCCCATCTATGCTGTGGGCACTAATTTTGGAGCATGTATTCTCCAAATTGAAGAATCCCAGAATGCCTCGTTACATCTCAAGAAAACAATAATCTGGGCCATGGAAGAGCATGGAAGTCAAGTTTGGGATATCTTCTTTGATGGAGCATGTTCAAGGGAAACTGCAGGAGCAAGGGTGGTGCTGATATCTCCAAAACAAGAAAGCACACATCTGCCTTTCAAGCTAAATTTTCAAGTCACCAACAATATAGTAGAGTATGAAGCTCTGATATTGGGCCTCAATGCAGCTAAAGACAAAGGAATCAGAAACATAAAGGTGTTTGGAGATGCTGATCTCATTATTCAGCAAGTGAACAAAACGTTTCAAGCAAAGCAACCGAGGCTGAAAGCATATAGAGATGAGGTATGGAGACTCAAAGATTCTTTTGACAGTTTTTGTATCTCATATATCCCTAGTGTCAAAAATCAGCTCGCTGATTCCCTTGTTGTGTCTGCTAGCATGTTTATCCCTCCCATGCCTCCCAGACTAGTTTATGAATTTCATATAAAATATAGACCATCATTGCCTGATAATGTCCAACATTGGAAAGTCTTTGAAGATGATGATGAAGTAAATAGGTTTTTTCAAGTCATTGATGAATTCTCTGAAATGAAAATTGACCAAGAAAATGAAGCCTTGGAAGAAAACCCCCAATCCCAACTAAAGAACAGAATTGACCGAGATAGCATTGTCCAGCTGCCCACCAATCATATACCTAAAGGCCTAGTTCCCTTAGAAAAGTTGTTTGACTAGAATGATGTGCCTTATAAGGCTGCCCAAAAAGAGGATCAATCTGCAGTCCATAAACATAACATAGGAAGCCCAGATCATCCAAAGTATATAAATTTGTCCACCCATTTGTCTACTGCACAAAGTTCTGATTACTGCACCTTGATGAAGCAGTTTGTTGATGTCTTTGCCTGGGAGTACAGTGACCTTAAAACGTATGATAAAAAGATCATCCAACATAAGATTCCCTTGGAGAAAGACACCATCCCTTTCAAGCAGAAGCTGAGACCCATAAATCCTTTGCTCCTTCCTTTGATCAAAAAAGAGATCAAGAAGTTGTTGGCTACCAAAATCATAGTCCCTCTCAAATATTCAAAATGGGTAGCCAAATTGGTAGTGGTGAGGAAGAAAAGTGGAGAAATTAGGCTCTATGCTGATTTCATAAATTTAAACAAATTCTCTAAGAAAGACAATTATCCTCTACCCAAAATGGAGAATTTGCTGCAGAAAGTCTCAGGAGCTAAAGTGATGTCTTTCCTGGATGGATTTTTAGGGTATAATCAAGTCGATGTGCATCCAAATGACCAATAGAAGACTGCATTCACCACTCCTTGGGGCACTTTTATGTATTCCAAGATGCCTTTTGGGTTGATGAATGCTGGAGCAACCTTTCAGAGAGCTATCGAAATAACATTTGCGGGAGAGAAGGATAAGTTTGTCCTTATCTACCTTGATGATATAACAATATACTCCAGCAACCATCAAGATCATTTGCAGCACGTAAAGAAATTATTTCTGAAATGCAGAAGGTTTGGGATATCAGTCAATCCTAAGAAGTCATAGTTTGCTTTAGAAGAGGGCAAGCTGTTAGGACACAATGTCTCTGCTGCAAGTGTCAAAATTGACCCAGAAAGAGTGAAATCAATTTAGACCTTATCTATCCCAAGATCAAAGAAGGATATCTAGTCCTTTCTGGGAAAAATAAATTTTGTAAGGAGGTTTATTCCAAATTTTGCAGAACTTGTAAAACAAATCACCTCCATGTTGAAAAAAAGGTCAGAAATCAAATGGACTGAGGAAGCAAGAAGATATTTTGAATCCATCAAGAGAGCCATTATGGAAGCTCCTACTTTGATTAGCCAAAACTATAGCAAGGAGTTCCATATATTTTCGTTTGCCTTAAATGACACCCTTGCTGCAGTTTTGTTGCAGAAAGATGATGAAGGTTCAGAACATCTGGTGGCATTCTTCAGCAAAACCTTAAGGGATGTTGAGCTGAGGTATGACATTATAGAAAAATAGGCCTATGCTCTTATCAAATCCTTGAAAGCTTTTAGGATATACATCCTACACTCCAAGGTAATTGCATATGTGCCCTCTGCTTCAATGAAAGATGTTCTAACGCAATCAGATGTTGATGGACGAAGGGCTAAATGGATCGCAAAGCTGATTGAATTTAGTATAGAGCTGAAGCCCACCAAGCTGGTCAGAGGTTAGGGCCTTGCCAAACTGATGGCTGAAGAAAATTGCAGGATGCTAGACATAAATCTCATAAGCACAATTTCAGAAGATGGACAGGTAGAAGAAATAGCTACACCAGGGCAGAGCCAATCAGTGGCAGAAAATCTAGCTTCTTGTGAATGGTATTCTACAATAGCTCAATTTTTACTGAAGCTAGAAGTCCCTTCAGGCATGAGTTCAAGCCAAACTAGAACCATTAAGCTTAGGGCAGCCAAGTATTGCATTCATGAAAACTTTCCGTATTGGAGGGACCCATCTGGAATCCTTCTAAGATGTCTGGACAAAGAACAATCCATAGAAGTCATGCATCAGTTTCATTCCAACATTTGTGGAGGACATCACTACTGGAAAACCACAGCCCACAAGATCCTTAGGGCTGGGTATTACTTTTTGTGACAGGTGCCAGAGGTTTGAAGGAAAACAACAGTTGAAATCCCTGTCCCTGAAGTCAATTCATGCTAGTGGCCCTTTTCAATAGTGGGGTTTGGATTTCATAGGAGAAATCAATCCACATTCCAGTGGCCAACACAGATGGATCATAGTAGCCACTGACTACTTCACTAAGTGGATTAAGGCCATCCCTACAAGAAAATTTGATCATCATGTGGTCATGAGGTTCTTGACAGAGAATATCTTCACCAGGTTTGGTTGTCCACATAAATTAGTTACAGATAATGCAGCAACCTTCATGGCAAAGGAGTTAGTGGACATGTGTGACTCAATAGGCATCAAGCTAGTTCATTCCACCTCATACTACCCTCAAGGCAACGGCCTAACAGAATCTTCCAACAAGAGCCTGATAAGGATAATTAAAAAGCTGCTGGAAGACAACAAAAGGAATTGGGATTCCAATCTTAAGTATGCATTATGGGCTGACAGGGTCACCACCAAGAAATCCACAGGGAATTCCCCATTCAAACTGGTATATGGCACTGAGGCTGTATTCCCAATTCAGTTAACCCTCCCTCTGGCAAAGTTCTTGCAAGAAGAGAAGAATGAGGAAGATGATATGGCAAAAAGGATTGTTGATTTGGCAGAAGTACATCAGATTTGAGATCAGCTGGTTGAGAAGTCCGCAACACATCAAAAGAGAATCAAGGAAGCCTTCGACAGGAAGGCAAAGATAGACAGTTTTCAGGTTGGAGACTTGGTTCTTAAGTGGGATGCACTGAAAGAGAAGAAAGGTAACCATGGGAAGTTTGATGCTCTGTGGATTAGACCTTTTGTCATCACTCAGATCCAAGGGAACAATACTTTCATGCTACAAAGTATGGAAGGAGAGACAGTTTTTGATGGCCCAGTTAATGGGCGATTTTTGAAAATTTATGTTGTTTAAGGTCTTCAAACCTTAATGTTGTAAATAGGCTTATTTACCAGGTTTTAGTGTAGATTTAATTAGACTCCATGCCCAATGGGACACTAGGAAATTTTTCTAATCTGGTTTTCACAGGAAAGGCAATGGTTTGTAGTTCTTGAGACCTCACAAGGAGGATCTCATCCCCAAAAGGAGCCAGTGTTAGCGCTGCTACATAGCTTTGGTATTTGAAGGTCAGAAATGAGCTGGTCCACTCGGTTATGCTTAAAGGAAGCTCATAATGGTCATTGTTGCCTTTTTTCCTTAGCCCCACTCATTCTACCTCCATCTCCGTTTCCCCTGTTTTTCTTCTAAAAAACCAACAAAACCCCGTTTTGTTGCAAGCCCCGAGCGCTAAGGCCTAAAACTACCATAAAACCTTATCTGTATAACCCCGCGCGCTCATAAACCCCTCTTTTAATCACATCCATTGATTTCTGCCTGCCGATCCAATGGCTGCTGTTGCGCACGATAAAGTGACTTGCATGATTGTTTCCCCGCTGTCCGATCATCTCTGCCGAAGATCCAACACCATTCGCTCTCCCCGTGCCGACAAAGTGATGGAACAATAACGTGTGATGGAGAGCAGTTTTTCTCTCTCCTCTACCGCTACGTGTCATGTGTTGAATGAGATCACACGCCCTCGTCCTTTACCGCCTAACGCCCAAAAGAGGTGCAATTGATACCGCTTACCGCTTAACCTTTCGTTCCCACCCGATAACGGCCGTGCACTTTCACCGTCCGGTCATCATTGGATCTATCCGACTGTGATCCAATGGCCCACGTTCGTCCCGCTCCCACCTCTTCCGATATCCTCCACCAAGCCATCTCCGTCGTCTATTCTCCCGATCCGACAGCCGATCTTTCTCCCTCATCCAACTCGTCCACCCGCTATGCAGTCCATGTCCCTTGACCGTTCCGTGTGCTCGAAGGATGAAGGTGACTAGCTCACCAGTACCAATTGTAGTTGCTCCTGAACAACCATATTTAAAAAACAGTATGGCCAAAAGGAAAAAGGACAGAGCACGATCATTTAACTGCACTTAGCAGTTATGGAACTTCATTGATACGAACACTCCAGCTGCCTTAGAGGATAGCAGAGCACCTGAAGAGATCAGATTCATCCACTGAAGCAAGAAAACACACTTAGAGATTCCATCAGGCAGTTAAATGTAGTTGGTGGCCAATTATGACCCCTCCATACCTAAAATGGCCCAAGTGCACTGTGATGTAAATCTATAAATACCCAGAAGAAAGATGTAATAAGGGTTGATGGTTGATGTTTTGATGTAAGGTTTAACTTTTGGAGACTGTAACTAGTTTGACACTTGCAACATCGCGTCTTCATTTTCAGCTAATACAAGCTTCTTTTGCTGTTAATTGCTCACTTTTCATTCTTCTTTTGTTCCAAGTTGTGCCTAATAGGCTGTATTCTTGAGCTCTTAATGCTTAGCATTAGAGTAGCTATCATCCTATCTCTGTGTTAAAATCTTGTATGCGTCATTGAATAAGTTATTCAGGTTTCTCTTCATCTAGTGCCAGAGAGCTATCATCCTGTCTGTGCATTAGGAGATTAGATTTGTAGGCTTCTTTACTAGTTGCAGCCGGCCATCACATGGTCATGTGCATCTGCTGGTGTGGTCAGTATTCTCCATATTCACCCAATCCTTAAACTGTGAGTAGTTGGTGGTCTAAAGCCTCGTAGTGTGGGGGTGTTCACGCATGTCTTGAGTGAGACAAAGTAGAAGTGGTTATGTGGCTTGGACAAGCATCATTCCTTCCATTAATCCATTACAACAATAAGTTGAATTTATATGTTACCAGGAATCTCCGAGCTACAACCTAGGAGAGTTTCTTGAAATCCTAACAGTACTTATAAATTAACATTCATTTTACCATATAAATTAAAATAATGATTTCGTAACTATATTTAAATTAAATTAATAAGCTCATAAAGATTTAATATTTGCAATATAACAACATTCTTAACCATGAATATTCAAACCCATTTTACCATGGATATTAATAACTTCAAAAAATGTTATTTTACAATACCATGGGCTAATACAATGACTTATCAATACCACACACCCAAAAACCATAAATCAATTAAAAAAAAAAAACCAAAAAAATATAAAATGTTTTATTTTAATTTAATTTTATACCAAATTTTAAATTTTAAATTATAACTTAATATTTACAATAAACATACAATATAACAAGATTATTAACCATGTATATTATTAACTTGTAAATAGGCTTTGTTACAATACCATGGCTTATCAATACCACTTGCCCAAAAATCATAACTCATTTCAAAATTAAAATATTTTATTTTAATTTTATTGCTCTCAGATGTTTTAACGTAATGTCCTATTTAACATTTCACTAAGTCAAATCACATAAAAATAAAAATTAAATTAAATTAAATAAAAAAATTAATGTAATGTAATCATTTTAACTTGGTCAAAATAAAATAATAAAAATAAAAATGGCCCATGGTATTGATCTGTGGTATTGAGAATCCATAATATTCATGTAGAATATAACCTATTTAAAGGGGACAATTAAACCAGCCTAGATCCATATTAACTATGGATCTACCAAGCATTGAGAATGATCAAATCTCTTAATATGCAAACATCTTTTAGAGTGAAAAGAGATTTGATCCCTCTTGGTATGTATAAAAAGACCTTATACAATATGGATGCAAAGAGGTTTCCTGAAATTGCTTCTAACTTTATCCAAAACCTCCACCTTTAATTGAAGTGAGGGAGGCATAAGGATGTCTGGTCTTGGCTAGAGCCTCGAGGAATAAAGAGGAGATCATCTTGCAGAATTCAAATAAAAAGATAGTATTGTTGCCAAATTTAAAGAGAAATTGTGGGAAAATAAAGAGTTGGAGGTGTTATCACAAAATCACTACTAAGGGCTGCAACCAAGCAAGATTTCATGTAACTCTTTCAACCAGACTTTAGACCAAAGATTAGCCTCTTTGGTCAGAGAGGGCTCTCTCACAGACTTTTGATAAAAATCCTTCACTACAACAGATGGCTAACTCTTCACTCATTCATGAAAACAAAAGCTGGTTGGATACATATCAAATTGGTCCTCATTGGGCTATGGAGTCTCACACACTAAGTAAACAAAAAACATAGTCATTTCATGGAAGTCAAGGCTCTTTGCATTAAATGTTCAAACATACTTCACGAAAACCACAGCTTGCCAAACACACAGGAAGTCAGAGCATAAGATATGAATTCTGAGTGATTGTGCTATAACAAGGCTGTAAAAGAACATATAAGATAAAACACCATCACATTTGAACAATATAATCCATTGAGAATCTTGAGAAGAAATAACCACTGCTTTACTATTACTGTAACAAGTCTTACATTGGCCCAAATAACTCTGTTTTTGTATAAAATGTCCAACCTTTTTTACATCAGAGTCATTTCTATATATAGGAAAACCAAAATACTACTACCTGAGACTCCTCAACAAGCATGAAGGGAGCTCGAAATCCTATCATTAATTGTCTTATCCATATCTAAACAAACTAATTAATTACAAAGGTATTGTGCTGTGAAAACAGAGAGTTCCATTCCCATTGAAATTCCAAGTCTATCTCCTCGTGTGCATTGATGCTTTCTTGAAATTTGACACCTGTATCACTTCAATAATAGCCAAGACATGCTGGAAGAACATTCACTGAATGAGCAGCTTCGGATGCTTGATATGTGGATGACTCATCAACTGATAAGAATCTGTGCCCTATGTTCACGGTCTCTGCCTCCCATTAGTCTTCATGCATTAAAAGATTATGCTTCAAGCCATTTAATCCTCTAATAATCACGCATGATGCAAGAAACCTTATGATCTGGCCACCTTATAAACTGAACAGGTGTACCACTCAAAATCTCGGTAACCCTACCAGAACCCTAATAATTCGGATATAAAGTGATTTTAGGAAGACTTTAACAAAAGACAAAAATTTCACCTTTTCCTAACATACTCACACCTGTCACCTTTTGAATGCTTAGATAGCCTTGTATAATCTCCATGCTGGCCTCGAGTCACCCCTTTTAAGATTTGCTGATCTCAGCATCAATTTCATTTTTTTTTCACATAAACAGTCATCTACAGCAGTTTCGTAGCGCGCTACGAAACTGCTGTAGGTAATCAAAACAAAGCATATGACCTTTAAAGCACTGATGACTTAACTCCGTGATTTCTTCAGCTATTTTGTACAGGTGTAAGGGCTCCAAAAAGTTTCGAAATGATGACAGCCAAAATTTATCAAAACTTGAAAAGCAAATTTCCCCTTGGATTAATCAGCTAGTTTACCTAGCTTCTTCTTCAAAATGCTAATTTCTTCCTTCAAAACCTTGTTTTCTGCTCTTAAGCTTGTATTCATCTGTTTCATGATTTTTGCCTGCTTCAGAGCTGGCACCGTCCACACATATGCATCAGACACTGAGTCAGTTTGGCTCATTAAACTTGTTCTGCCTTTTATCACAGCCCTTTTATAATTTGCATATCTCACTGCCCTTTCCTTAGAAACATTTTTAATCTGAGGCACTTCTTCTTGTGTTGTTCCTGCTTGTTGCTTGATAGCAATGACATTTCCACCTTGGCTGATGATGACCCTACTACCCTTATTTTTACTTTTGGCTGCTTGAACTGTTCTGGTCAAAACCTCAAGTACATCTGTACTAGGCACTTTTAAAGGTGCCTTCTCTTTCTGCGCTTTCTCCACTTCTTTCATTTGTCTTCTTGTGACTGGTCTACGTGGCTTGAAAGCATATTCTTTACTAGGCTCTTCAAATTTCAATCTTTTTGAAGCTCTTGGTTTTTTAGAACTTTCGGGTGAAGATTGAGTGAGGTCAATATGCATTGGCTGCACTGGGTGATCTTGCTCAAACTCTATTGGTTCAATCTGTATTGGCTGATCTTGCTCAAGTTCAATAGCTTCAAGTAAGTCATTTAAACTGGCTTTTGAAATAGGGCTTTCTTCCACAGTAATTGACTTACCTTTCTCTTTGTTTAGTTGACCTCTGGTTTTCACCCTTGAAATCTTTTCAACTTCATTTGATTTAGCTTCATCCTTCTTTTTCTGGATCTTCTGCTTTGATGACTGAGGTGTCTCCTTAGATGATGACTTAGGAGTTTCCTTTGCTGATGATTTAGGTGTCTCTTTAGATGATGGCTTAGGAGTTTCCTGCGCTGATGATTTAGGTGTCTCTTTTGCTGCCACAGACTTCTCTGATTTCCTTAACTTGGTTTTAGGTTTCTTTTGGTCAGTCACCTCTTTCCTAAGCTCAGCCAGAGTGGGTTCTTCACTCCTTTCTTCCCTTTCCCTCACAGGCAATGGAGTGAGGCCTGTTTTGCTTGGGAAGCCAGCCATAAACACAAATGAATCCCAATCTCTGCCAATCTTTTGTAAAGCATCCAACACCAGCAACTTTACTAAACCATGATGAAACAGGGATGTTTCACAACCATCTTTCTTTAACTGGATTTTATCACACATTTTACTAATGCTTCTAAACAAATAGAAAGGTATGTCTATTGAAACCTTACCTGTGAAATGCAACAAAAGTTTGAAGTGGTAGGAGTAAACTTTGTTGTACCTTCCCTCGCATGTCAGGTATTTCTGGATGCATGTGAGGAGCGTAGCATAATGTTCTTTTATGTAACTCCTTGGCACCGCTTTGGTGAGGTCCTCATTCACATAATGTTCCTTCAAAAACTCTTTACAGGGACTCATGTCGAACTTAAAGTTTTTGAACCATTCATGACCACCCCTCGGAATTTCAGTGGCAGTGGAAATAGCTTCAGGAGACACAGGAAACTCTAACATTGACACCTTTGAATTCAGTCCAGTAAAATTCAATGCGAAAGCCTTCGTTACCTCTGCATGTCCCCCCTTCAATTTCTCGCAGAACCTCCAGCAACCGGCATTTCGAAAGGCTCTTGCTACACCTTCATCCCCAAGAGTAACATCTAACCCCTCCGGCTCTGTCCTCAAACACTTACCGGATCGATGTTCCCTCTTTTCCATCTTGCTTCGGATATTTTCGCACAGGAAACTAATGGCAGCTACAGCGTGAAAACAATCTTGACTTTGGAGTGCAGGCTCGCTTGCAATGATCCCTTTAAATGAGAACTTGGGCTTCTCATACAGCAAACATGTTTACACATTATGAAAACACATTATGACATAACCATACCTCATTAAAATCCCTTAAGCTGACATTCATATGCATGACTCTGGACCTTATGGCGGAATGATGATTTATCATGACCTGGAGAGGACATCAACTGACAAACATGACCGGACCTATGACTCACCCCTCCCAGATTTGACATTGCAAGAGAAAACGCTTCAAAAACCCCGAAACCCCGATTTCGTAGCGCGGACAGTTCAAATTTAACAAAACGCGCTACGAAATGGCTGCTAAATAGTACGCTGCGAAAAGACGGAATCATCATTGCGCAGCTAAATGGACCAAACAAACATGCGCTGCGAAACTGCGCAAAGTACTAATGACATGACATGTCTTAACTGACAATGATGGAGGGTACCTAACGATTTTTTCTTACACGAACTTACATCAATACCTTTTGAAATTCATATTTCAAAGTGACACACACATATAAACCTATTCACAAAACTGAAAACCTTTATATGAACCTTGTGGACAACATTACATACATGAACTATGGTTCTAAGTGATAACAGGAGGGAAAAAGGAAAGTGCAATATTATAAGGAGGTGATAAAACCCAATCTAGAAAACCAAATTATCTTTGTGCCTTGACTAGTGTTAATATGAAAATGAACATTTCTAAGATTAGAACTAATTCTCATGAGCTTCATAGTGAAACTAGGCATTGGTCAATTCTCAAAACACGGTGGGAGGGTTGAAAAAATACATTGGGATGAAAGAGTTTATCACCAATCCTAAAATGATTGAAAATAAAAATCACTTTCTCTTAGATTGTCCATCTTATACTCACATGAAAGGAGTTTGTCACCAATCCTAGAAGGGTTGAAAATGAAAACCACTTTCTCTTAGATTTTTCGTCTTATACTAGCATGAAAGAGTTTTCCACCAAACTTGGTAGGATTGAATCTTGTACTCACATTAAAAAATAAAAACCACTTTCTCTTAGATTTTTCGTCTTATACTAGCATGAAAGAGTTTGCCACCAAACTTGGTAGGATTGAATCTTGTACTCACATTAAAACGCTTTCTCTTAATTTGTCCATAGTATACTCAATTTCACTTTCTCTATCTTAGATTGTCCATCTTATAATCACGTTAAAACACTTTCTATTAGTTTGTCCACCTTATACTCACATTCAATCCCCCTTCAAGCTTATAGGAATTACTAATCAAACATTAGATAGAGCCTAACATGTCTTCAAAGAATATAACCCAGGTGGAGGGTGAATTAAACCCGTTAACTACCACTAGAGCTATTTTCCTTTGACAACCTTCTTAACATTTTAACTCATCAAAACTATGGTGATTTCGGAACCCTTCTCTCACTTCTTTTTGAGCAGATAAATAAAAGGTTAAAGAATCCTAATTAATATATTACCTTATTAAGGTTTGATAGACCATATAAGCCTTAGCGGACATTAATCACCAGAGTCATGATTATACATCTAAATGATCATTTCACTCCTCTTAATATTATTATAATAATATCATACATTTTTATTTCTATTTTTATATATAATAATTCAAAACAGCTATAATCAATCTATTATTTTTTAAAATTTCACATTACTTTTAATTTATATCTAGATTATTAATTTAATAATAGTTATTATTAATTCACAACAAATTTAACAAATTTCTAAATCCAATTTTTAAAAAATTAAAACTAAAAATAATTACTTAGTATTTATAACAAATTTAAACAATTTTCATTTTTTTAAATAAGATAATAATTATAATGAAAATGTTTAAAATCCAAATTTTTTTTTTTTTAAATAAAATTCTTAAATTATAATTTTTTAAGTAAATTTTTTAAATTATAATTTTTTTAAATAGTAATATATATATATATATATATATATATATATATATATATATATATATATATATATCACGAATTATATCACGAATTTTATTCACCTTAATCACATATTCATTTCAAACTCACCAGCGTAAAACTTTTTTAATCCACACTGATTTACACATGTGTATATATATGTATCAAAATTGTTTTTTAATTTACATGACTTTTCTTCCTACTATTAAGATGATGTGACATTACATTGGATAAAAAAAATTTAATTATATATATATATATATATATATTTTAATGTATTTTGGTTATTTTTTGTGAGTCGATAGTTTCATATAGCTCATAATGAGATTCCTATTTCATAGAAACATAAACCATGTTTTTACAGTGTAATAGGGTTTCCACTCTATTAAACTATTGGTGCAACACTCCAGAAATAAATTGCTCCAGCCTGGATATGTGTGTTCCCACAAGACCCACAGATAGTCCAAATTCCATGTTTCTAACCCTGCATTAAAATGGAGCCAGGACAAATGACAAATATTAAATGTGACATTCTACCAGGTACAGAATAAGTTATCCGCTGTAAAAATTTTAGGATAATAAATAAGTCTGGTAATAACACCCGATGACAGAAACGGTGGGCCCGAGTAGCCACGTGTGCAGTTCAGAGAATTTTCAATTTACATAAGCAAATGTTATTTCCAACCTTATAGCATTATAAATATGGTTAACAAGCTAGGGAAATAGTGCTTGCCCTCTTTTTCCACGCTCCATCCATTTGTTCACTAAGGAAATAGCGCTTGCCCTCTTTCTCCACGCTCCATCCATTTGTTCACGTGCTGTGGAGAGAGCTGTGGAGAGAGAGAACGAACACTGTTTCCCTCGCTTATCAGCCTGCGTTTATAATACTATAAGGTTGGAAATAAAAATCACCATCAACATAAAGGTTGCCAGAATAGATAGTTCTGTTGGATAGGGAGGTGGACGGAGTGGGAGTGGGGGCATAAGTCGCTATGGGGCACCTCAAGTTGACAATGGAGAGTGAAACGGCCGCAACGCTCGTTATGCAGAACAATATGAAACAGGGTTTGCGTCACATGGCTATGATCAACTCAAAGTTTCAGAATTGAATATAAACTGCAGATTTTAATAAGCCATTGTTATTTATAAATTTTGTATATTCTTTATTTTCAGTTTCATAATTTTTATTGTTATTTATGAATTTGGTATATTCTTTATTTTCAGTTTCATAATTTTTTTGGGTACGTTTTTCAAACTTTTATTAGTTTTTTAGCGATGATTTTTTTATCTGAAACATTGTCATAATTCCACTAGAGTTTTGTTTCGATTTTGTGTGGTTTTGGGGAGAATTAATGGTCGATATTTAGATATTTTATTTGTTTATATTAGTTTTATAGATTACATACCTATTTTGTATAATAAATTTATTACTATATAAATTTTGATAGTCAAATTTAATTATCTACATTATATTCGTTATTTTTATTAATTTTAACTGATTTTAAAATATTTTAAAATTATAAATTTTTTAATTTCTATTAAATTAAATATTATATATAAATATCACTTGAGTCTATAATTGACTAAACCATTTATTTTTTATTGTTTAATTTACGAGATCTTCTGTTGTAAGTTCCCGGAAGAACTATATAATTTCCTGCGGAGAGTGTAAGTGAAGGGTCGGTCAAAAGGACAATAGCCATCTTTTCGTGGTTGGGGTCCTGTTGATCTTGCAACACTCCACCACCTGGACACTGATTTGACAAGAGCGGTATATTTTTGGGTACATACTACTCTGGGGGGATACATGTTCGAGTCACGGGGGCTTCACTCAATGAACCTCTAACATAGCACCTTCGTTCATGGCATACTAAACAATACCCTTGATTTGACTACATATTGGAAAATACCACTAAAAATCACATTATTTAACCCTCTAACAATATGAACCCAATACACCTTCCCAATTCAAACACCCCTACCTTCACTAGATATTGTAGGTATCCATTTTTTATACCCCTTTGTATTTTTTCATTAACTTTGAGCTCCAATTTTTATACATGCCAATATAAAAACCCTTTACCCCCTATTATATGCTCAATATATTTTGTCATTTTTTCTTCAATATATATCCCCCAATATGAATGCATGTGGTATGGTATTGCTCCCTCAGTGAAGCCCTTGTGGGTCAAATTCGCGATAGAAAGTTATCAGTCCTTCTCGAAGGCTGATGTTGTGTTCTGATCGGGGCTGATAGGAAAATTGTTGAAGGAAGTACCTCTTTGGATTAAAATTATAATGGTGGAAGAAGGTTTAATTTCCTTCCAAGAGTCGAGCATGGTAGCATAAAACCCCAGTGGTGCGGGAAGGATCAAATGGGGAAATCCTACTGAACAGGAGACTGTGATGCCGCTGAAAGGATGGATGTAGAAGACTCACAGAGGGCTAGGGAAGTAAGAGCACAAAGGAAGGCGTTGATAACATAAAAGTGGCAGGAAAGGGCCACACAGACAATGAAGGTGCATGCGGAGGGACTACACCAAGCAGGAGCGGCGTCGAGGGGTCCGTAAGAAAGAGATGAGATCACGGAGAACTCAGAGAAAGGAATAGAGACAAATGGGCTAGACGGAAGCCCATAAGGTAGTAGCAGCCCTTCCTCCCCAGTTGCGGGGGAGGTGTCTAATGGAAGTGGTTACAATAATCCCAAAAAATATATGGAAGATGAGATGTGTGATGTTATGAGACAACTATTTGCAGAGGGAAACGCGCTAGATGAAATCAAGAATATGATCCCCCGAAGCTCAGGTAGCATTCACCCCAACCTTCCCTTAGTGCTTTACAACAGTCCTAGTAGATTTTTTTCTAAGTTGCTTAAAGCAATAAAGATACACAAGGCTTTGTGCTTCTAGCACACACTCAAGTCATAATGGTAGGATCCTTTACCAAATATCCAAAGTTCTCTAGTCATAGAAATGAGGATGTAGAGCAACACTCATACCTCTGCGAAGCTATATGAAGAGCTCACCAAACGCCAGACCACCCTTAGGGAGAGAGCCCTGAGATGGTTTATCAAATAGGCAAAGTTAAACCAGAATTCCATGATGGATGACATCAAGAAGAGCTTCGTACAAGAATTCAAGCTTCCACAAACATATCAGCAAGGGTTGTCAAAGTTGTCGGAGATAACGCAGTGGGATGGAGAGACCACCTAGGAGTTGATGTAGAGGTTCAAGGATGCGACCGGCAAGCCAAGTTACACCATAGACCCAAATCACTAGAGGGATTGGTTTATCAAGGCACTCCTACATCTTACCCGAACACCCTTAAAACAACAGAGGATTGAGACCTTCTAGGATGCTCTGGAGTAGGAAATTCACATTGAGGCAATGGCAGGATACCCACATGAATATCGAGGGGGCCAGGGTCATAAGACTCATCGATCATGGGACTCCAACACTAGATAGCTAGCATACCAGAGAAATTGAAAGACTTACAGTCGGTTTGCCCAACAAGACCCAACGTGTGGTGCACCCATTGTTTGGTCGAGGGTCATGTCACAACTGGCTGCCCGAGGCTAAGAGGCATGAATCCTACATCAGGGCCCGCCGGACAATCGGGGGTTCCGCCTACAGCTAGGGTTGCGGTGATAGGATCACAAGGAGCATTTCCGGGCTGAAACCAACCTAATTAATGTGAGGTCTGTAGGAGTTATGGACACTCAACATGATTATGCCCGATATTGTAGAAATACTCAACTATACCAAAAAATAACTACTGTGAGTTTTTCGTGTCCACGACTCACCACACCAAATAATGTCGATCATTGGATGCACTAGTGAAGCGGCTAGCCCAGTTGACTTTCAGGATCAATGAGACCACTCGCAAAGGGCCAGGACGGGGAGGAGGAATGAGGGGAGGAATGAGGGCCCCCTGCCCTCATTCCTCCTCCCTTGGTTAACACACACACACAACAGAGGATTTCCCCGAGTTAATCACAAGATGGGAAGAGCGAACCAGAAACGGGGAACTAACTTGATCAATGCAAAACCGATAATAATTCCATTATCCAATATAAACATAGTCACCAGAGGAGGAAAGAAGACGGGGGATGACCGAGGTGCGCCAGATCAACCCCCGATTGTTTGAGTAGCTTCCCCAAAACAATCATACGAACTTGGACAGCAGAAACAATACTATCAGGAAGCAGAAAAAATGTTTGAAAACTTGGCAGAATCTCAGAAGGACAAGGTACCAAATTTAGCAAATCCCACTGTTTCCCACCCAATTAAGGAATGGTTTAGACTATTCTTGCATATTTTCGACAATGAACAGATGTTAGGAGAGATACACAGGAGTCTGAAAGCAGTTCTGCCAGAAGGAGAAATTGGGGAAGAAGGAATCTTGACAAATCTGCTAGAGAAGCACACGAGAAGAGTCTAAAGAAACAAGAAAAGAACAGGCAGGGAGTTTCGAATTGACACACAAGTGGCAGGATTCCAGATCAAAGATACAATGTTGGACCTGGGTTCATATGTTAACACTCTACCCAAGAAAACATGGGAGGCACTAGGAAAACCACAATTGAAGTACTCACCGATCTAGTTGTAGATGGCTAACCAATACTGCATTCTGCCCATCGGAAGGCTGGAAGATGTGGAAGTAGATGTCACAGGGGTGAAGACACATGCAGACTTTGAGGTAATAGATATAATGGGGGACAAATATCCTTACCCAATACTACTTAGCATCGATTGGGCTTATGAGAATTATGTTGTCATCGATCTCAAGAAGGAGTTGATGATCTTTTAGGTGGAAGTGATGTAGGTAATACAACCATTGGATCCGTACTAAGGGCCAAGATTCACGGAACTAGTAGATGACCGAGATGAACCTGGAATACTAAAATAGATCTATCGATTAACAACATGGAGGAGGGAAGATTACATCAATCCCATGATGGAGGGGTCAGTTAGCTGGAGGAGTATATAGAGCTCAGAGGTTGGCTTCAAGGCTATATGGGATGCTTGGCACCAAGGAGGATATGAAGTCAATACAAGACGATGCGCTACAATATGTCACATCAACTCGATTGGGACAAAGGTAAGATATTATCCTACTTTCCATGGCATATATTCGGTAGATGTATTTCTAAGTAATGTTGATAGAACCATAAGGGAAAGCCACAAGGTACCATTGATGGACATTGCACTGCAAGAAACCCCAACATGGTGGTGGGGATCTCACCATAACACCCTTCATGATTGGGAAAAGACTAAGCGGGCCATGAGAGAAAGGTTCAAGCAGGAAGGTGACTGACTGTGAGAGTGTGTAAAATACAAGGGGGACTCTGATCCCCGACAACAACTGGAAAGATTCATAGACAAATGGAATAGGAAACAAATCCCGAAGGAGCTATGGGTACACATGTTTATATACAGCCTGGGTATAGTCCCTCAGGTGTGGTATATACAAGAAGAAATTCGAAGATAAACTATGGGCTAGAATGCACTGGCTAAACAATTTAGTAGTGATTTTTCATTCAAAGACAGTGACAGATGGATAACCGAGGCTCTGTATGCCATCAAATAATGCTCTTCACATCAAGACAATTATGGGAAGGATGCATTGACGAAAATTTCTTGAAATACTTTTATGAGTCAGGGTACCCAGAGTTGATGGGTTGTGGGAAGGTGAGCACAGATCCAGAGGAGGGTGATCTAGAGGGACTAAGGCACCTAATGTTTCAAGGGACTGAAGGATAAAGGGATATTCAAGAGGGACCGATAACAGATGTCCCCCACTTGGCAATTTCCTCCAACTAAAACTGCAGAAGCATAGGATCGGGACGGAGGACAAACCAAAGATGGCATCAATAGGGGACTATTGGGAAGAGCACACGACTAAGGAAATTTTTAATCTATTGAGGGAGTATGAGGATTTATTCCCATCTTTAGTTGCTAAGTTAAAAGGAATCAAAAGAGATATCAGACAAATACAATGATGCGGAAGAGACACATGGTGGTGTGAGTAAGTTACTATCAATTGATCGCACGACATCCATATAAGTTGGGCTTCGATCAAGTCTTGCGGCAGTGTCTCCTCCTATGGGAGTGCCACTCTGGAGTCGCAAGAGGGAATGTCGGGGGAAAAACAACATCGAGGAAGGTCTTGCAAGCAGGGTTATGGTGGCCTACAATCTGCAAGGATGCCAAAGAATATGTGAAAGGGTGTGATGTGTGTCAGAGAGTTGGAAAATCGTCACATCGTGATGAATTACCATTACAGCTAGTACGCCAGTGCATATCTTTGAGAACTGGAAAGTGGATTTCATTGGGGCAATCAATGTGGCGACGCGTCATTCTCAAGCATGATATATCATCACAGCTACCAAAAATCTCATGTAATGAGTAGAGGCAGCATCAGTGAAAGATTGTACAACATGTTGGGTTGTGTTATATTCTTTCCATGACTAGCCTCCCTAGTCAACCGGGGGGTTAGAGGGGGGGCGGAGCCCCCCATTCGTTGTGCCGACTATGCAGTAGGGGGATCATGGGGGGGTAGCAACCCCCCTTGTACGAGGGGTTTGAGGGGGGGTGGTTAGCCCCCCTCTATGGGGTCCAAGGCAGCACCCCGGGGAAATTTTTTTTGACCTTATATTAGGTCGAGCGGACCTACCTATGGTTTTGTGCATGGTTTTCAAACATGGTTTTGGATGCGATGGTTTTCGGTCCATGGTTTTGGATGCGATGGTTTTCGGTCCATGGTTTTGGACGCGATGGTTTTTGGTCCATGGTATTGGATGCTTCGGCGTGTATAAATATGTATTGTAACATTGAAAGGAACATAATGAAAAATCAAGCTGGAAGTCCTGGTTTTGGGATCTAAGGGATAATCTCTGTGTATATGTGTTTTATATGTTATGCTCTCACATTGTTTATTTTCTGTTCTTACAATTCGTATGCAAGTAATTTCTATACAGGGTTAAAACCTACACAACAGACAGAGTTGCGGGGTTCATTTTTGAAAACATCATATCCAGGTTTGGGTGCACAAAAAGCCTGACAAGTGACCAAGGGACTCATTTTATAAATGAAACAGTTTCATTTTATAAATGAAATAGTTTCATCTAGCCTCCTATAGAATTTCCTAGTCCAACATCATAAGAGTAGCCCATACCACCCTTAGGCTAATAGGACGTTCGAAACATTCAACAAGATACTTGAAAAGGGACTAACAAAGATATGTTCGACAAGTCGAGACGATTGGGATGAGCATGTACCAGCCATGCTATGGGCGTACAAAACAACAATCAAGCGATCACACAAGAAAACACTTTTCCAGTTGGTATATGGACAGGAAGTTTTGGTACCAATTGAATTTGCAGTACCGAGCATCTTCATTCCTCAAGCTACAAAGATGATAGATGATACATCTGATCCAGGTGGATATTGGTGGTCACCCGCATATTCCACTTGGACCCTCACCATTTTTCTTTCATTTTTTTATAGTTTCCTTAATTGTAGCACAGTTTACTATTTTTTGCAGTTTTTCGGGTCCTGAACTTCCGGAGTCATTTTGAGGCCCTAAACGACGCTTTTTTGGCAAAATTCCATTTGGTTATTTCGAAGGAAATTTCATCAGCAGCTGTAGTCGTCGGAGAGATCTTTCCAATGAGGTATCATACACATCAAACGAAGATAATATGGCCAAGTTACAACCCCAGGTATTTGGTTGCCCAACTAACCCCAATGGGGCCCATAAACTCTAGGTGTTACATATCCTCAGGTTATGGTTTTGGTTGTTTAGTGTTTTATCTTATCATTCAATAATAAAAATGCCCTTGAGCCTCATTATAACTCAGTTCAGAGGCATGTAGTCACCACATCTCTTCTCAAAGATAAGCTACCATCGCCCGAGCTAGTCTTATTTCCATTCTATTTGTAAGCATATTTCAGTGTTTGATATTAATGAAATGAAGTTTTATTTATTGCACATTTGTATTTATGGTTATATTTGTAATTTGTTGCATTCATGTTTAAATCTGGATCAATGGTATCAGAGCGGTCTGCCTTTTCTCTATTTTTTTTCATGTCCCCAACGAGGTTTGGATATAAGGAGTTAGGGCTCAATCTGGTTGAACCTTTGAAAGATCAACCTCGCAAACCCCGACGAACGCCCATGGGGGAAGAAAAGAAAGATGAGGGAGAAGGAGATCCAATCAAAATATTTCTTGAGGAGGCCCTAGAGAAACAAAGGAACACGATGATGGATAACTTTTCCCAGATCCTTCAACAGTTGCCCACCAGCAGTGCATCCACATCCAGCAGCCACTCTAGAGGCTCCATGCATTTCAAGGTACAAGTAAAATTTGACATTCCCATATTTGAGGTTCAAATAGATGTAGATGTCGTAGATAGATGGTTAAATATGCTAGAAGGATATTTTATGTTCATGATTTTTATAGTCGGGAAAAGATTACTTTTACTCTTCTCAAAGCCGCCCCCCACGTCAAGGACTAGTGGGAAACCTACTGTGAGTAGAAGGATGAAAGTATGACCTCATTGTTTTCAGTCACTCCCACTTGGAATTTGTTCCAGGATGCCATCAAGGAGCAGTACTACCCTATCGGGAGATATGAGGACAAATACATAAACTGGACCACGTTGTGGTAGGGAAGGGACGAAGATGTACGATGTTTACCAATGTTTTTCATACCCTTCGCACAAAGTTGGGTATCAAGGACTTTGAGAAGAATTTGGCCCTCAAGTACAGCGACTGCCTACACACATACATCCAAGACAAGATGGAGTTCCTGGACATCTCCTCGCTTGACATGATGTACCAATATGCCGCCAAGATCAAGCAGAAGTTTAAACAGAAGAAGCGAGACTTTGGATCTGTGAATCCAAAGCAAGGAAAAGGTGCCCCCAAACTGCAAAACAAAGGACAAAGACAAGGCGGGACAACCTAGGACAACCCGCAAAAGCCACAAGAAAAGGACAACTCTGCGAAGCCGAAGAAGGACACGGGAAAGTGTTGTGAGTTCGATAAGAGCTCCACTCACAACACAAGTGAATGTCGAGCCAAGCAATCACTGGTGGTCAAGCTGAAAGCTTCAGAATCAAATGCATGTTCCGACTCTAAGTCAAAACCCAACAAGGGGAAATACAAAGGGAAGCAAATTATCGATGCGGAGCCCAATGCCACCATTTCCACCATGAAGATCCAAAAGGAGGAACCCTAAGATCTAGAGGAGGAGGAGCATCTCTTCCATTCCCATATGTGGGTAAAGGGTTCCCCACTATAGTTCATTGCAACAGAGGTTCGTGAAATGGCTAGGCTTACTGACCATAGCACACCCACAACTGTACACCATCAAGTGGCTTCACCAAGGAAGGGGTCTTCACGTGAGCCAATAGTATCACCTTCCTTACAGCATGAAGCCCTTCACAGATGAGGTATTATGTGATGTTGCTCCCCTTGATGTTTGTGATGTATTATTAGGCCAACCATACTTGTGGAAGTGAGATGCTATGTATGAGTCAAGGCCTCGCGCTATTATTGTTACCTTGGGAAATAAGTTGTACAGGATACTGGAGATAGCACTGCCTACCACCATCTCTCTGGTTACTACAAAATAATGCAGTAAGCTCATTTCCAAAACCATGAAATTTGTTTTCTTGATGGTACACCCAAAAGGAAAGAAGAAGACGGAGGCCACGACCTCCATAAATCGACCCTCCATACAACAACAACAAATGGACAAGGCCATGGAGGAGTACGAGGACATCTTCACCTCCCCTGTAGGGGTGCCTCTACACTGTTAGGTCAAACACTCCATAGATCTAACCCCAGGTGTGTCATTGCCCAATGGACCAATCTATCAGTGCTCCACTCTAGAGAATGATGAAATCAAGAGTTAGATTCAGGAGCTATTGTAGAAAGGTCACATCTGGACGAGTTCATCGCCCTGTAGGAGCCTGATCGTGTTGGTAAAGAAGAAGGATGGGACTTGGAGACTCTCTATTGACTATCGGGCACTGAATAATATCATAATCTGGAATAGGCACCTGATCCCATAGATTGATGACCTTCTGGACCAACTCAAGAGGGAAAAATATTTTAGCAAGATCGACTTGAAGTCCGGATATCACCAGGTACCAATCGAACCCTGCAATGTGTGGAAGACTTCCTTCAAAGCCAAGGAGGGCCTTTTTGAATGGTTGGTTATGTATTTTGGGTTGACGTATGCTCCTTCAACCTTCATGAGGCTGATGGATGACATCTTGTGGCCATTCACCAACTCATTTATAATGGTATACTTGGATGACATCCTGATATTTAGCCAAAGTTGGGAAGATCACCTCCACCACATCCAACAGGTTCTCCAAACATTATGGAAACACAAGTTGTGTGCCAATTTGGAGAAATGAACTTTTGGCATGACCCAAGTTTAGTATCTGGGATACATTATTGATGAACGAGGGGTCCATGTGGACCCATTCAAGATCTAAGTCATTTGGGATTGGTTAGCCCCAACCACTCTGATAGAGCTTCGTAACTTTATGGGTCTTACCAATTTCTACTGTAGGTTCATGTTGGGGTTCTCTCATATCACTTGGCCCTTGAGTCAGGTCACCAAGGGAGGAGCGAAAAAAAATTCTTTTGGTCTAAATCTCAACAGAAGACATTCACAGAGTTGAAACATCATCTTTGCTCTATACCAGTGCTCACATTAGCAGACTTGAAACAACCATTTGAGATCGAGATAAATGCCTCTGATTATGTTATTTAGGCAATCCTTACTCAACAGGGGCATCCAGTGGCATATCATAGTGAGACACTTTCAGACATAGCCCAGAAGTATCCCACTTATGAAAAAGCTATTTATTCCATTGTGGAGGCTTGCCGACAATGGAAGCATTATGTTTTGGGGCAGGAAATGGTCATCCACACAGACCGTTGACCCCTGTAGTTCATATAGATTCAAGGGAAGTTGCAGAATGATCAACATCAGAAGTGGTCAACATACTTGCAATAGTTCCATTTGAATATCAAGTATAAGAAGGGAAACACCAATAATGTTGTAGACTGGCTCAGCCGACCACCGATCATGGTGTTAACCACCGTGATCAACTCTTGTGGGCACATAACTTCTGATTGACCACTTCTGTACAAAAGTGACCCAAACTTTTTCCACACATACCATATGCTCTTGGAGGGTCAGAAAGTTACATATTTTCACCTCCAGGATGCCTTGTTATTCCATCTGGGACACCTTTGTGTTCCTTCAAATGAGCATGCCAAGATGATTTGGGAAGCGCACTACAGTTGGGTCATTGGCCATTTCGAGGGTGAGAAAATGGTGGCAGCACTGCAGAAGTATTTATATTGGCCAAATCTTTGATAGGATGTTGGGAAGTACATTAGATCCTGCACTTCCTGCGCCATTGCCAAACCGACCATCAAGAAGCAAGGCCTCTATACTCCATTTCCTACCCCTAGTTGACCTTGGGAATCCATCTCCATGGATTACATTTCGGGCCTTCCTCTACTAAGCATGGCAATGAATGTGTTTTTGTGGTTGTTGAGAGATTCTCGAAGATGGCCATTGTGGTGGCCTATAAGAAGAATATCATAGCAAAAGCCACTACTAAACTCCTCTTTGAACGAGTGTGGGTACACTTTGGTATCCCACAGTCTATCATTAAATATCAGGACAGAAAGTTCCTCAGTACATTTTGGTCCAGTCTCTGGTCGATGCTGGACACCAATCTCACTAAGTCCACAGGTTTCCATCCCCAAACTGATGGCCAGATAGAGGTTGTCAAGAGGATGATCATACACATTCTGTGCATGTACAAATCAAAGCATCCACGAACATGGGATGAGAGCCTCCCCCATGTCCAGTGCAATTATAACTGGGCTCTCCATAGCTCAACTGGCCATAGCCCTTTTCAAGTGGGCTTGGTATTCTAGCCACTATATCCCATTGATGTGGCCATACCATTTGCAGCGATTCAGGAAAATTTGACTCATGTCCAGTCCGAAGCTGATAAGACAAATAACTTCATTGAACACATTCAACACATCCTCCAATAGTTCCATGACATATTGGACAAAGCCAATGCAAAGTACAAGTAGTGTCATGATCAACATGGGGTGCCACACAAGTTCCAGGTGGGTGATAAAGTTTGGCTACATTTGCAGAAGGAGCTCCTCGCCGGGCCCCACCGCATGATTTGCCCGCTTCGATATGGGCCATACACCATCACCAGATTGTGGGAGATAATTATTTTGAGCTCAACATTCCCCCATTCCTTAGCCCGCATCCATTGTTCAATGTAGATCACCTTCGGCCATACTTTCCACCGTTACTGGACACATCCAACATTGTAGAATAGCTCACACCAACAAAGTTAAATCCAGACTGCATGAAACAAGCTGCAACTTATCGGATCATGGACACGCAGATCAAGAACACTCACCAACAGAAGATCCAACTATATCGAGTTGTCAAATTTGGCCAACTCCTGCACCAAGAAAAATGGCTCACTAGGGACCAAGTTCAATAGAAGTTTCCTCATCTCATGAAGGAACTCAACATAATGGAGACCATTGCTTCCTAAGGGGGGAGGACTGGTCCTGGTGGATATTGGTGGCCACTTGCCTATTCCACTTGGACCCTCACCATTATATATATATATATATATATATATATATATATATATATATATATATATATATATATATATATATATAGATATATATATATATATATATATATATATATATATATATATAGGTATATATATATATAGGTATATATATATATTTTTCTTTTTTCTTTTTTTTTTCTTTCTTCTTTTTCAATTTCCTTAATTGTAGCATAGTTTACTATTTTTGGCAGTTTTTTGGGTCGTGAACTTTTAGAGTCATTTTGAGGCCCTATAACGATGTTTTTTTTGGAAAAATTCCTCTCGCGATTTCCAAGGAGATCACATCAACAACTATATTCCTTGAAGAGATATTTCCAACGAGGAATCATACACGTCAAATGGAGATAATATGATCAAGTTACGACCCTGGGAATTTGACTACCCAAGTAACCCCAACGGGGCCCATAAACTCTTGGTGTTACATCTCCTCAGGTTAGGGTTTTGGTTGTTTAGGGTGTTCTCTTATTGTTCAATAATAAAAATGCCCTTAGCCTCATTGTAACTTAGTTCAAAGGCATGTAACCACCACATTTCTTCTCAGAGATAAGCTACCATCGCCCAAGCTAGTCTTATTTCCATTTTGTTTGTAAGCATATTTCAGTATTTGATATTAACGAAATGAAGTGTTATTTATGCTACATCTCTCTATTTATGGTTATATCTATAATTTTTGTGTTCTTGTTTAAATCCGGATCAGTAGCATCGCTACATAAGCGTTTGGAGGCATTGATGCAATTAGATGAAGCCAGATTTCTAGCCAAATTCCACCAGTCTGTTGAGCAAAGGAGGCAGAAAGCATGGCACGACAAACACATTAAGAAAAAATTGTTCACAGTCGAAGGACAAGTTTTATTATACGACGGCAAGTTTCAGAAGTTCCTAAGTAAGTTGCAGATGCATTGGCTCGGTTTGTTCATAGTCGCGGTAATCGATGAGTCCGGAGTGGTGAAACTTGTGCAACTGGATGGAATATTGATACCAGGATGGATGAATGGTGCATGCATGAAACCTTTCCACCAACACAACACCGAATTTTATAGTTGATGAGGTCTCTGAAAAGGGCCTATAGGTAGGTTTAGAGTCAATACGAATAAGTCAGTCAAGCAGTCAGTCCGTTTATTTCTTTATTTTCAATACAATAATTCTCGTGTGTCATTTCATGAACGATTCTACATAGGGAAATTTTTCGTGGTAATTAGTTAGCGACTCTAGTCAGAAATGTTGTGTCGAAGCTGGTCTACCTAATTTGCATGGATATGCAGGAATTTTTAGAATTTCCAATTTAGGTGACATAATTGTTTGAGTCTCAGTTCGAACCTCAAAAACGTCGCTAAATCACTCCCTATTAGCCTCTTTTAACTGTTGTATATCAGCAACGCATAAGAATGATGAAGATAATCTTAGTTCTTGAAGATAAATTAAATGAACGAATTACTGTTTTGGAATCATTATATGGGAAATATGACAAGGCAACACTGGTAGACAATGACCTTTCAGATTTCTTCTAGTTTCCAGCACTCAAGAGAGAGGTATATACAAAAGAAGTGCCAAAGGATGATGGCACAATGGCAACGAAGATCAAAGTAAAATTTTGGGCACTCTAGCGGTCGACATTAATTAATGTAAGGAGTCTGCTGGTCTTCAGAACATCTTTTGCTGCAATGCAATGCAATAAACTTATGGTGATTAGGATGCATGGTGGTTCACTCTGGCTAGACAAGGAATATAAAATTCATATGGAGGAAATTTAGCACCTCACCAGAATCTCAGCAACAGGAGATGCAGTGTTGACAACGTTCCAAACAGGTCGAAACGAGATAAGAAAGAGGGGGACAATGATTATTACAACAAGTAGAACACCAAGCGCAGTGACAAGGGCATTAAAATAGATTTGATCAACAAATACCACATCAAATTCACCTACTACATCATTTTAGTGAAAGTAATGTGACACTTCTCTAGAAATAAGTGCACGTTAGACACCATATCAGTTGCGGAGCACTATTGTGAAGGAATTTTTGCTAAATTGGTCTACATTTCTGCTGAATGAGTTATTTGAATCTTGCAATGATGTCTATAAACGGAGCACAAATTTCATTTTCGAGTATTTGATTATGACCTTGGTGATGTGGAAATGGTTCCCACTAGCAGGGAGGGACCTCGTGGAAATCATAGATGAACAACCACTAGGGATTAGGTACACACCATGGAGGACGTCCGGGGACCCCAGCAACAAAGATATCAACAAGGTATGCTTTAAAGAATGGTACATGAAGATGCTTGTGACCATAAGGGTGGCAGGAAGAATCCCCAAGGGACTAATCGATAAGTACTCACAAGAAATATGGGTAACACATGGCCAGACTTATATCAGGCCACAATTTGTCCACATAGAGACTTTCCAAATGAGGCCACAGAGGTTCACAATAGAAGAAGGAGAATTCCACACAGAGGTCAGATTGTGGCCAGTGGTCTCCTACAAGATTAAAAATGGCCAGTACAAATATTTGTTCAGGGGCATGCAACCGCAACCGCTGATAAGAGACACGACCAAGATCAATAGGAAGAGGGGTCCAGAGGAGGAATTTCAGCTGATGGTCTGTCAAATGGAGCAACATATGAGCTCCATTAAGTAGACAATTACCAGATTCAAGGGTTCATCAGGGATGACTTACCAGTCCATTTCTTTTCAAGGGTTTATTTTTCTCAATCTAATCATAACTACTCCCATTGTTGTGGCTATCCCCCATTGCATCCCTCACTTTTAGAAAAAGCCACCCATCCCCAAGCCCAGGCAGCCCAAAGGTAACAAGGTATCAACGGTCAAGAAGCAAAAGACAATGCCTGTCGTTCCTATTGTTGACCTCACTGGTGATGGACTCCAGTCAGCATCGACCTTCCCAATTTTTGAAGAAAACCCACAGTCCACCTCTACTGTTTCACCCGGGTCGCAGGATCCATCCCCCCATATAGCTTCCACCTCCGCGACCCTGTCTGACACAATCCTCCAGGCACCCGCATCGCCACAGAAGAAATGGAAGTCGATTCAGCTATCTAGCCCACCATGTCATTGAACAAGGGTAAAGGCCATACTACTGTTCAAAGATCCCTGATATCCCTATTTCTAGGGTTGAGCCCACACCCGGGCAAGGAACCACTCACCTCACAACCACACTCCACTGTGATCGAACCATTTCAGTCCTCATTTCCAATAAATTTCCTCGTTGTTCCAAAGCTAGTCATTATCCCTCCCACTCCTCAGTTTCTTGAAACCACGTAGCCTACAACTTCCTCTGAAGGCCACTTAGAAAAATCTATTTCTAGCATCCAACCCCTACAAAGCAACTTCCCGGACCCATCAACAATGCAGCTCGAGAACCTTCAACACTAGTCATCTACACAACTGTTTGGATTTATCCAACAAGTAGCTCAGAGGGCTAAACAGATCCACAATGACCTAGTCATCGAGCATGAGCAGCAGAAGCAACAACTTGTCGCTATGACCACAGAGTGAGATCAGCTCCGACAGACCAATCAACACTTGCAATCATAGGTCGAGCAGGTGACATCAAAGCTACGAGAACTTTGGCCAATTGTGGCCGATTTAGTAATTGAAGCGCTCGAGGATTTTTTGGGTTGCACATTGGTCGACTGCTACAACCATATTCAAAAGCATGCACAGAACTTGTGGCTACCAACAAGGATATGAAGAACAATTTAGATATGGAAAGATTGGCACTCCCTGATCCAACTACAAGCTACATCATGAAGATTGAGCAAAAACTCCACATTGCCGATGCAGTGAAAGATTCACTAACTGATGCGCTAGTGGATGGTTATGTGCTAATAGAGTAGGTCAACGATTGGTCAGGCAGCCTAGCCATGAAAAACTAGTTAGTGTATCTAGTTTTCCAACAACTGTAGCAATGCATCACTGACAGCAAGACCTATAGGGAAAAAAGCCAACTAAATAAAATTTATGATGAGATCACCTCCCTCAAGGCCAGGGTACAACAAATTGAGGAGGAATTAGCCAAGATGAAAAAGAAAATTTGTGATCTTAGGCCATCGGTTCGTAAGCATGTGATTTCTCTACGGGAAGTATGTGATGAGGTCGAAGAATAGTGGAGCACCCTACAGAACACTCGACCCAATCAACTAGACTCCACAATAATAACCAAATTTCTCCAAAAGGTAGAAACCATGACAGACGTCTAGAAGATGGCATTAGAAAATTATAATTGCTTCCACCAAGAAACTATTGTCGCAGTACCTGAGTTGGGACTTTTGTTTGGAAAAGAATGCCAAAGTGTAGCATAAGCAACCTTGCACAAAGTGGGACCAACACAGCCAAAGGCAGAAGCAGAAACACCACTTGGCATGAAAATGACAACAATGAAGAGACCCTAGGTTCAAGCTCAAGGGGCCAACAAGGCTTCAGTGTAGTCTAGGACAACGTCGAAATTTTCACCTTACCCAGAGGGCAATCATTCTCACCTGAGGTGTATCATGACCGAAGTTAGATATGGCTAGATGGGGCATCAAGGAAATGAAAATAACATACAACAATAGCTCATTGCTCTCAAATATCTATAATATCCAAGACTACCACTCTACTCATACCATTGTAGGAAACTACCTAGCTACTATTCATTCATTTAAAATTTTAAATAACCCATAAGGAACACACCAATACAATATGGAACCCAAACTGCTTCTTTCATTAACTAGAATATAAGGGAGTACACGACAGATTACAAAAGGCTCAAAGCCTATTCTTCAAATACACAACGAGTACATTCTTAGAGAATGAAATTGAAAAGAATGGACATAAGCAAAGCAGCAGATAGTCCTCACCTTTCCGCAACCGATCCATCTCTCAGGATCCTGCCCTTGCTCATCCATTTCATCACCAACTCCTTCCTCGTGCTATATTTTTAATCAAGTGCTCATTATTTAGCTCAAAAATAAAAGTTCTCATATTGGCTTAAAAACTTAGAGATTGTGCCTGTCTTGACAAGACAATCGCAAAGCAATTCATTTCATTGAAAACCGAGTCTGGATGAAGGAGAAAGGCCTGCTGTTCGTTTTCCTAAATAGCTAAAAAATTGCAAAACAAGACAGAATGATGACATGGCAATATAGTCAGCATGATGGGAATCTTCTTTAGTTTTTTCCCAATGAGGTTGCAACAAGTGTCACTTCAGGATTCACCAGTTTGGTTGTGTGAAGGTGAAATTGCCCAATGTCCTACAAGGTAGAATTATGGGTTCATGATGAATATTGTGTGGAAGTTATATATATATATATATATATATATATATATATATATATATATATATATATATATATATATATATATATATATATATACATAATTTTATTTTATATGATTTAATATCATATATTATATTATTATTAGTTTATATATATTATATATTTATACAAATATATTATAACTTCGAACCATATCCAAAAGCGAAATATATACAATGGCACATTTAAATTTCATATGGTATAGTCAAAGTCCAAAGGTATCAAATATTTAATGGGCGGAAAAATACATGAAGCGAAGGGAATAGGGTGGGTTGAACGCATGACCTCCCACTCCCAACTACGTTGCAATACCATTGAACCATTGACAGACTTGTAAACGGTGGCCCAAAACATTATATTTATGCCTACAATGATGTCGATGACGTAGCAGAGGGAGCCAGCCCCATGGGCTAGCTCCCTCACCATACGACCACGCTATATAACCATGGGCCAACACTAATGGATAAGCGCGCTTAGGCACTGCTAATCCTGATTTAAATTAATTCATTCATTTTTATGTCGGCAGTAGTTTTGGAGGCACGCCAATTTTGGCGGAATTGCCAATTTTGGCGATGCTAACTAGAGTCTTCTCCAGTTTTAGCGGAGTTTTCTAAGGAAACATTGAATGAAGCATATCTTGAGAAATTTTTGACCAAATTGAGCTCAAAAAGAAGTGTTCTTCGCTAATTTGAACATTCTGAACAAATTGGTGCAAGTATCAGGAGCTATAGAGCTTTGTAAACAACATTTTTTCCACATTGAGCTAATATTGAGGCCCAAGCCATGGAAGCTGGACCAAGGAGATGTAGCCTAAGAGGGGTGAACTCCTTCATCAAAACAATGTGTTAATGTGTCTCTTTGATGGTTTGTTGCACTGTATATGTTTGTGATTTAGTATTTGTTTCTGAAGCTTTTTTTCTCATGAATGTCTTTTAAAACATAAGGAAATTTACCTAATTGTATGCACAAACAGCTAATGAAACCTCAACACAAGGAGCAATAATCATGCACATATTTATAAATATATAGTTGTTATTAGCACAACGAAACTAATCATACAAAAATAGATCAAGTTGGTATCAGAGAAAATCTTGAATTGCTTGATTGCTTGAGTTTGTGAAATTATGGTCTTAATGGTTGCAAAATTGTGATGCTTACAAGGTTAAAGTTGCAGAGAAGATAAGGGAAGCTATTGGTTGCAACTCCTGAGGTAATGCCCAGAAGGAGAGCCACAAGGCCACAATCTCCACCACTCAAAGTTCCAATTCCAACTACACTTGAATCTCCTCAAGTTTTGTCTTCAATTGAGATTGAAGAGGTACAAGCATTAGAAATTTCTAAGCCTAAATCCATAGCCATTATGTCGAGAGAAAGAGAGCCTGAAGGTCCCTCTTTAGAGGAGGAAGAATTCAAGAAAACTTTCTATACTTTGACTGATATGGTTAAAGTCCTATATGAAGAGAGGAACACTAGAATTGTTGGAGAGAGTTCTAAACCTCCACATGGAGAAGGAAGCTCTGAGGACAAAAACGATGAGAATAAGGATTCCAAAGGGAATGGTGGAAAGCCACCTCCATCTCCACCATCCTCATCATCTTCCTCATCATCTCCATCATCTCACACAACATCATCTTCCACTACCACCATTGAAACTGGTCATACTCATTCCAAAACCCCAAAAGGAAAGACTCCATTATTGAAATTGGACATAAAATTTGAACTTCCCATGCACAATGGAGAGGTGAATGTAGAAAAGTTGGAAAATTGGATTCCGCAGTTGGAGGTATACTACAGAATTCAAACCTTCAAGAACATGATATAAAGATCCAGTTGGCTTCATTGAGGCTAGAAGGAGCTGTACTAGTTTGGTGGGAAGTAAAGACTCAAGAGGAAATGAGAATCCATGGTAAGATATCCGTCACTTGGGTTGAATTTGTTTCTGCAATTAAAATATAGTTTTATCCTTTAGCCTATATGCAAAAAGCCATTATGAGCTGGCATAATTTAGCCAGCTTAAAGCCAAATGGTCCAAGATAATACACGTGAGTTTAGGAAACGGGCTTTTTATTAGGAGTGATTTTGAATTCCTAAGACACACTATTGAAATACATTGGGGGTTTACATTCCTATCTTAAAAACACTATTCTTATGTTCAATCCAACTATTTGGATGAATTATGTGTGCAAGCCACACATCTTGAATCTAGAGGAAAGAACACTTATGAAGAGAGTAGTAATACAAAGCCACCTAAGGGTACGAAGAAAGAGAAAGGAGGAAAATGGAAATGGAATAAAAATGCAAGTGTGAATAGAGAAGGGGAGAAAGTTATCTGTAAACATTGTTCAAAAGAGGGACATAATGAGGATCATTGCTGGAAACTCCATCTAGAAATGAGACCAAATAAGTTCAACAATAAAAGGAAACAAAAAACCACTACTATCACTCAAGAAGATTTAGGTTCTAAATCGGGTGATGAAAACAAAATCACTATCATGGGAATCAAAGGAAAACAACATATTTCAAGAACTAGTTCACAAAATTGTAACACTATTGCTACTCTAGATGAAAAGAGACGAATTGAGTTATTTCATGTTAGGGTCATATCTAAACACACCAATATTGACACTCTTAGATAGTGGCTCACAAGTGAATCTAATCCCTGAAGACTTAATCAACAGATTGAATCTTGAAATTGTACCTCACCATAAACCATACCCTTTGAGATGGATAACAAGAGACACTGGTTTATAGGTTACAAGAAAATGTGTGTTTAAGTACTGCTTGATATTTCAGGTGTGGTGTTGGGTAGTCCATACTTTTATGACTGGAAAGCAATAGTGTACCAACATAAAAACAAGTATCACTTGTTCAAGGATGGTGTGGAGTATATAGTGAGAGCCCATCGCAAAAAGTTAAGCATATCAGTTGTTAATGTAGGTTAGGAAAAAAGACTAGTGAATTCAAGTAAAAGTTTAGTACTTCTCATGTTCAAGCCAAATGATGATATTGTTTATGAAAATGTGGTTCCATTTAATGCAAGTTTCAATTCTGATTTGGTTGGCTCAGTTCATTAGAGTGTTGAAGTATTTCAGGTTGTGAAAGAATCATCCTTCAAGGAGAAAGAAACTTCACACGAAATATCTTTGCAACAAGAGGTTTCTCTTTGTGATGTTAGCATGCAAGGGTCGAAAAAATTTCAAAGTGTAGAGACACCAATGCAATGCAAAAGTTTGTTGAACAATGGGCTCATGCAATCATCTTTTACGCCATGTTGTGCACCAATGGTTATGGTGTCAAAGAGGAATGGTAAGCATTTCAAGTAAGAGGACAAAAGGAGTCTTTTTCGTCAAAGAAAAGTTGTAAAAAGAGGTCAGTGCAAGAATATACGTAACACCAAAAAAAATGGTTTGTATGGCTTTTAATGTTGTATGTTCTTTGTAGCACTTCTATTACATACATGTATTTGAATTATGGCAAGAAAGATTCCTTTATTGAAGAATTTGTCCACTTGGGTGACATAAACATGTTTAGAAAGTTTTCTTATGCACATGTCATCTATGAAGGAAACTTGTTTGATGCTTTGAAGATATCAAAGTACAAGTTTGGTTTCAATTCTTTGATGCATTTGGGCCATGATATTGGAGGAGGTAAGTTGGAGGCAAGCCTCTCCAAGTTGGATGCCATTATTGATTGGTCAACGCCCAATATCATCATTTAGATAAGAGGTTTGTTGGGAGCAACCCAATGTTGGAGGAGAGTTGTTGTTGACATTTCTTCTTTTGAAGCTCCTTGAAATGCATTGTCATGTGTGTACAAAGTCTTCCAGTGGGGGGAAAACAACAAGAGGCATGTGTTGCTTCCAACAAAAAGACCAGTTCTATTCTTTTTTATGCTCTTTCAAGATTGAAAGGTTCATATGAGTTTCAAGTTTATGCAAACAACTTCACCATATTATTTCATGCAGAAGATTTCCATGGTGTAAATATTAAGTTGCAGCGATCCATGCACTCACATTGGATGGATACTTGTCAAAAATTACACTTGGTTCGAAGGTACAAAAGAGGTACAAGTAGCAGATTTATTGTTATGCCTTTTAGGCCTATTGGTTATATAATTGTTGTATTCAGGTGTCATTATGTTTTACATGAAAGTTAAGTTCAGAAAATTTCATACTTTCAAGATGTACAATCGGGCTTGAGTCATGTAAACCAAGTAGTGAAATTTGTCATCCATTTGCATTATATTTTGTTATGTCATATTGGTAAGAAGGATGTTGCTTTTGATGGTGACATGGACAAAACCATGAATTTCTATGAACAAATGAAAATGATGCAACAAACAGTGCAAGATCAACTTGAAAAGGGCAAATACAAGTACATGTGTTATGTCAATCACAGGTTTCAAGTCGACAGTGCAAGCTGGTGTCAATTTTGTAAAAAGAGGATTCAAGTTGTTGAACAATGAGAGAATGTTCAGATTTCACATTCTGAATGAATTCCTATAGAATTTCTGAATCAGTTTCAACAAGACACTATCTATGACATAAGAATAGGGTCCTCAAGGCAAGTGAATGTTGATTTCCTTAGAGAGGAGCTCAAGGAAAAAAATTCATCAAAAGTCAATTGGATTGAGCTTGGAAATGTGAGGGGGTTGTACCTTCATCTACTTGTCAGATAATAGTGATATTTTGGGGTCCAAAAGGCTTCTAGTGGGGAGGAATGATCATGTGCTCAGTATTTAGCTCAAAAATAAAAGCTCTCAGATATCCTCGAAAAGTGAATGACTGTGCATGTCTCGTCAAGACGATCACAACACAATTCGTTTCACTAAAAACCAAGTCCAGATGAAGGAGAAAAGGCCTACTATTCATTTTCGTAAACAACCAAAAAAATTGAAGAACATGATAGAATGATGACATGGCAGTACAGTCAGCATGCTGGGAATCTTCTTCAGTTTTTTCCCAATGATATTGTGACAAGTGTCACTTCAAGATTCGCCAGTTTGGTTGTGTGAAGGTGAAATTGTCCAATGTCCTCCAAGGTGGAATTATGGGTTCATGATGAATATTATGTGGAAGTTGTATTATATATGTCCTCCAAGGTGGAATCATGGGTTCATGATGAATATTATGTGGAAGTTGTATTATATATATATATATATATATATTATAACTCCAAACTATATCCAAAGGCTAAATATATACAATGGCGCATTTAAATGTCATATGATATAGTCAAAGTCCAAAGGTATCGAATATTTAATGGGCGGCAAAATATATGAAGGGATGGGCAGAGTGTTTTAGGGAAAACTAGTGTCGATTCGAACTACTAGTCCCACTAAGACGGGTAGCTATCTTAGAAACAAACAATGAAAGCTTTTCAAGAGTTCCTTTAAGTGTGATAGATGGAAGAGAAGAAAAGAGGACCAACCTGGATCTTCTGCTTTGATCCTAGCTTGATTTCTCCTTCCCTTGATAGAATTGGCCACTCCTCTCCTACTTTTCCCACTTCAAAGAGTACCTGTAGAGTCAAAGTAATAGCAAACTATCAAAGCATCTCTATCTAAAACATCATAAACAATGCGGAATCAGAAACACATTGACCATACAATTGCATTCATAAACTATAAGATTCACAAATACAAGATCATATGGAGGAAAACTCAAAGAACTTTATTAATAGTAATGTAAGAGAGGATTACAACCCAACTGTCTGATCCAGCATCATCCTCCCAGTTATAGAAGCCCTCTTCACCTCATGAACAAGTAAATCACCCAACAATGCAATGTCTCTTCTCAGCAAACCAACAACACTTCCTTACAAAATACAAAATTCTAGCCTTCAGATCTCTCAGATGAGGGATCCATTTATAGATGTCTTGCAAGGGTGTGATTTAGCTCTAGGTTTTTGATTAGTTTCATTCTACTGATAGTTCTTGGTTCCACTTGGAGATTTCAATGATCTCTTACTCATCCCTAGGCGAATTTAGAGAGGCAAGTGTCAAATGAGAAGTTTCTGGAAGATTCCATGTTCGTCCACTTAGAAAACCATTTGTCTATTCTCGCTCATCGTGTTGTTGGGAAAAGTATCCAATACGGAATGACCCTATCCCACTCTAAGGGTGATAGTACCTCAGCAACAACCGAATGAAAAGCTATTCAAGCTTACTTCTTTATGAGATGTAAGAGAGAGGGGGAAGAGATCCACTAACCGTTATCTTCCGCCAATGATTGATCCAATCTTCCCTCTTTGCTGCTTGCTCCCAGCTCCTTGCTCTTTCACTGGCCCAGCTACACAAAGATCCTGCAAAAGCACAAGAAAGGGAAACTACAAGAAGCATACATCCATAATTGATTCAAGGATTAGAATAAATCAAATATACAAGCATCAATACACCATTGAGACACATGCATATAGAAGAACCTCAAATGCTTTATTAATGGAAGAAGTAAAGTTCTGAGAGTGTTACAACCATAAGAGGCCCAATCCAGCAACACCTCCCAGCAGAAAGAAATTTCCTCTTCACCTCCTTCAAGCAAATCACCCAATAGTTCTATGCACAAACCAACAGCACTTCCTTACATTCACAAGATTCCAGCCTCCTTTAGACCCCATGAGAGAGCTCTATATATAGGAGTTTTGGAGAAAGGATGAGTCATCTTGAGGCTGGCATGAAGCTGACTAGTGTCCTCTCCCACTTTAGTTATACTTCAGTTCTTGAGTCCACTTGGAGTTTCTCTTCCACTTGGGGATCTAGATCCTCTTACTTATCACAAGGCAAATTCCCTGATCCAAGTGTCATTTTGGAAGCTTCCTGGGCACTTGACACCTTGCAGAATGACTGTGCCACTTGGCCAATCTCGCCCAGCGCAGGTAGCCTTCATTAGAGTTGACATTCAGCGCAGGTACATAGTGGAGTAGTTGACATTCAACGCAGATGCTCAGTGGAGCAGCTGACATGATCCAAAATTAGCTTGTTTTTGAGTGTTTTCAGGTGGAGAACTGATTTTTAGTGCTGTGGTTTGCTGACCTTATTCCTCTAGGGGTAGGAATAACATGTTTAGGGACTTTGGATCCCTCAGATTATTGACATTTCATGCTCCATGCTGTAAGGCACAAAAATGTCTATAACAGTTGCCCCCTAAAGTATGAGGTCGTTTATCGGGTGAAATGCTTTATCAGGAGGATCCGAAGTTCATTCAATCGCTGAGAGGTGCCCTGTAATAAATACAATACAATACATTATTTTTCATTCTGCTTTCATGATCTAGCTGAGGCGGGCATTCCCATGCTCAGCTTTATAAATTCATTTTGGTACATATAACAGATGATCGTCTGATGGTAGACTGATAATTCTCTGCTGAAATTATCATCCTTTGAGTAGGATGATCATCTGCTGTAATGATGTACATATCAAATGTCTTTATTTTTCCTGAATATATATCGCAGCCCAGATGGATGAAACTAGATCCGGGGTCTTCAAACTCGTTCGATCTTCACTCTAAGTACAAGTCGATCCATGTGAGAATTGCGCTGAAGTCGAACATGGAAAGACATCGCTTGATTACCGGTCAATAATGTAAACTATTAACAAGCGCGAGAGGAATCACCGATAATGATAATGACCCTCAAGGTACTGCAGTACAATTCACGTGGTGTGAATAAAGGACTTGGCGTCGAACACCACGCAAAATCTTCTGGTCGAAGGTCATTGATGTATACCTGTCACCGGAAGTGAGAAACTTGCCATTGAGGCATGCAAGCTTCAAAGTACTGAGGGGGGTGTTCCTAGATCAACTTCTTGGATAATGAGCTGAAGTTGACAAGAAGCGATCCGTCAAAGGAGGGCCTTAATGAATCCCACATCAGTGACATGGAACGGAGCTAATGATTTTAGTGGAGGTGAAAACAATCTGTGAAATATGATTCAGGGTGGCGATCATGGGTGGATGAAGGATAATGTATGGCAGTGGATGGGACACGGTTGACTCTTTCTGAATGACATCTCTTGAACATATAACGACACTGATGTGATGGATCGGTAGCATTACCCCAAATGTGGATGGTTTGGCGAGGACCATGGTGATGAGACCGGTGAATGAAACAACCCAACCCGATGTGATACGGAGGACAAAGTGTCATGTTCAAGAGTGACTTGCTACCATTAAAGCTTTGAGGTTCTCCCAATTTTTCCCCAGTCATTTCTGACCAGTACCTCTTTATTTTTGTCAAGCTTGAGGAGGATAACATATGCTTGTTCTATAACCTGCCCTTCGGGCAAGCCCATCGCTATGTTTTAACGAGCTTAGCGATAGGGAAACTCGTTCTCGTCTAAAGACAAGTTTGTCGCTATTTAATTATTTTAACGAGTCTAACGACAAGGAAAACTCGGTCCTTTTCATTTTTAGAGAGTCTGAAAAGGTATAGAAAGTTAACTCCAAAATTCATTTTTCGTCATCTAATCCCTTAAGTCCGAAAAAGTATAAAACAATACAGAAGGGATGAGTTTTCGATAACTTTAACGAGCCGAATAAAACAAGCGCTCGACCTTTTTGTGTAATAATCCCTCAGGTCCAAAAAGATTAAAATCTAGAGGAGGGATAGCTCTTCCGGTCACTTTTACGAGATGGAAGGCCAAAACTCGTCAAACTTTTCATATTTTACGAGTCAGATGAAAAGAGCTCAAAGGAGACTCGTCTTTTGAGGAACGAGTGATAAACAAGGATAGCAGCAGATTCCAGGTACAGGTTGGAATTTTCCAATCACGGCAGTGTCACAAGGATGGCTAAGTGAAATCACTCTTCGCAGCTGTTCCTCAAAATGGGTAAACAATCATATGGGGGTGAACGATCGGCCAAATGGAATGGAGGTGGCAAGTGCAAACACGACCAAGGCTTTTTATGGCTAATAAATTTACGGTCACAATGGTTATTTACCGGAATAGGTTCATTTTTTAATGAGCTTAAACTCTGGAAGAAACTATTGCTCACGCTTTTCTATTTTTTAACGAGCATAAATTCCACGGTAAAACTGCTCGATTCTCGCTTTTCTATTTTTTAACGAGCATAGATTCCGCGGTAAAACTGCTCGATATACCAGTCATAAGATAAGAAATGTCTCCTGTGAGACTCCAATTTTTATAGAGCTTGCGCCTCACATAAGCTATGCTCCCTCTCATCCTTTCTTTATGCAAGTTCGGAAACGGCTAATCCCAAAAATAGATAAATAACCGCTCCTAGCTTGCACTCCAAAAGGTTTGCATGCCCCCAGGTATAAAGTACAATTTCAAGGCTGCCCCTACTTATCCGATAAAACATTCATTTTAAAGGGTGAGGCTTGCCTCTTTCTGGTTACCCAAAGATTGTTTTGTTAACACCATCAAACGAAAACACTTCCTCGACACTGTCTACCGAAGTAGACAATGGTGAATGACCTTTGTCAGACAAGTAACCTTATCAAAAGAATCCTATTCTAGAACAACCCCTCTTCCTTCCACGGACAGGGTACGGACTAGTCATATTCCTTCGCGGAAATTCTACTTTATACCCAAGGTTTCCTTTGCCCGAAGCAGACCAGGATGCATGCCCCCTGGGTTCCAGTCCCATCTTTCCGAATCACTCGCACTCATCGGGAAGGAGGAAGGGGGGGGAGACATTTCTTGGGTGAATAGACCATTCAGGGTTGGTATCTGACTATTTGCGATGCGTGATCCCGGAAATGAAAGTTGGTCTATGAGCTTGACCATTCTTCCTTCGTGTGGAAAACACATTACTCTAAAGAGTGAGGAGACTATAGCTCCCATGCAATATATATAGTCTCGTCCAAGGAGTAGGTTATAATCCAAGGGTCCTTGAACAACCATCACGTTCATTTGAACGGTCTTCCCTTTCAATGTAATAGGCACATTGGGGAGGATCCCTAATGGTCGACTGGTTCCTTTATCAAAACCCGAGAGATTTCTTATCTCAGGCAAAAGCTCCGGGGAACCCAGTGCTTTCCAAGCAATAGAGGAAATGATACTCACAGATGCCCCTTCATCAATGATAGTTCCAGCCATTACCATTCTATAAATTTGGACTATGATTCTGAATGGTATACTGGCTAGTAACTGAGGTCTGCCTAGTTGGTTCCAATCAAAGGATACAACCAGGTTGCTTGGTGGTGGGACCGAATACACGGCCGGATATGACCCTGACGATATTCCTTCCTGCGATAAAGGAATGGGCGCATCGCCCTGACGCTCATCAGAGTCTGTGTTGATGAAAAGAATCTGGATGGTGTCATCCTTATTCTCTTCAGTGAGGGTGTCATTTGAAGATGAATCTTCAGTGATGGTGTCATTTGAGGATGAAACGTCTGAAGGAAGAACCGGGTCAACTGCCGTATTGACCTTTAGACTTTTGTCTGGTCTGGATTCAGTAGGTTCATTTTCAATGACTGACGCTTCAGCTGACCACTTGAGCGGGCCAGCTGTATTTTCAACCAACGAAGGACTTGGCACGAGTTTTTTGTATCCAGGAGGAAGTCTCAACGGTGAAACCGGGCGATCTTCCAAAACTCTCTTTGCTTCGTCTAAGAAGGGACAACGGTGGATGGCGTGATCGCCTTTACACAGTTTGCAGGGGGATCTTATTCCCCCTCTTTTTCTTGAACCTTCACTTTCGCTGGTTGACGGTAAGCATTCAACATGACTATCAGAGGTTGATGCTCTCGAATTGTGCAAACGAGGGGACCAGTCCCTTAGTATCCAGGGAATACAGGGACAATCTCTATGGAAGTGGTCTCCTCCACATATGACACATGGCGATTTAGGCCCGGTCTGTGCTGTGTGTGGATTTTTGTCACATGTCTTTTGCTTGCCCCCAGTCGCCTTAGGCTCCTTCTTCTTCTTCTCTCTCTTCTTCTTCTCCTTCTTCTCCATGGGAGCTTGGCTTTTGCCGGCTCTACCTTGCGAAGATGAAGGATCGGAGGAAGAGTTATAGGAAGTTGAAGGCTGGTGGGCAGCTCTAGACTGATCTAACAGTTGACTCGACTGTTCAGGAACCATGGTGTTGTAAACTACATTGGTTGAGAAAAGCCAAATAGGCAGGCCAATTGTCAGTCCTGGAAGCGACAATGTGGCCATGTGGGGCGCACCAACTTCTCCCCAAGAGGAGAAAGGACTAGGATTTCCATCATGTGGAATTCCTTGGTTGGGGCATTCCATGTTCTCAACCTAAAGATCAACGTAGGAATAGGAGGTGATTATGTTCTGTTTAAAATAAATTTTATAACGACGCTTTAGACACAACTTGCTTTTTCACTTTTTAAGAGTCGAGAAAAAGCTAAAGATGACTCTAGTCTCCTTCGATGTTTTAACGAGCCCGAAGTGACAAATGCTCGGATGGACTTTTTCAGTTATAGAGTTTGAAAAAGGCCAAAAGAAACTGCTCTGGAGTTCTAGGCAGAGGGTGTGCCAAACTTTTCGCAAAACCACAGAATACGTTTTACGGTACGAGTGGTCGATCTTCGTGAATGCTGTGTTCACTGCATTGCGATCAGTAGGGCGGCCGACACGGCTTCCTATGGATAAAGGCTTTGTTCCTATAGGGGTATCCCAATATATACGCGACGGTACGTGGGAGCACAAGTCCGTATTGATACTTATCGCTTCACCGTGGAGGAATCACCCAACCACTCAACGCTAAGATATCACGTTTAACGATGCCGGAACACGTCTCTAGCTTAGACCTCTATGTGTTTGTGTTATGTTTCAATGCGTTGTTATGTAAATTCAATTTATTTTAAGGTTGATCTTGTTTAGCAGTTTGCCTTTATGGATCACCACGAGATGTATAGTAACACTCCTAAATGCAGTCTAAGATGATAAGCAAGCTTTCCAATCTTTCAACTTTGAAAATCTTAACTACTGAGGGACAAGAAAGACAACATCTTTTCACACAGATCATAGAGCACACACTAATGCACTTTTCCCTAAATTAACATGCAAACTGTCATAATGCACATGCACAATGCAAGTATTTCTTTTCTCTTTCTTAATGTTGGTGCGACACAAAAAGAAAGCTGTTGTATAATTTCGAATTCAATTTCAAGTGAAAGCAAACAAGCTTGTCCAAAATCAAAAGACACCTTAAGATTTACTTGTTTCGACACTAGAAATATATAAATTCAAACCATATGACGAAATCAAAAGCTCAATCAGCTATGAACAGCAAATAAACTAACTCTTAAGATCAAAACGACACTTAATCACAGGTCTAGATCTAAGAGGCCACAGCAAGACTAGTTCACTTTTGTTATGGGAAACTGTAAATGATACAAGAAATACACAAAGAAAAAACACAGTTTCTTTATACAACCGAGGCGGAATAGTGGCAAGGAAAGTTGGTTTCAGATAGGTACATTGACTGGTAATAGGCTGCAAAAACAAAGGTGAAAACAGGGCAATAAACAGGAGGGAACCCCAGTAGCACTAGGCAAAACTGGTCCAGCGCAGGTAGTACATTGGCAGTTTGACCTTCAGCGCAGGTAGCCCCTTCGGGAACTGCACTAAAATGCAGACTGCCTTCACAACACCTGCACTGAAGAACGAAACTTTCGTTTTCTTCAGTTTCCGGGTCACAGATTGCTAAAAAATTCACAGTTTTTGGCCAAATCAGAAGCTATCAGTCAAGTACACACTAAGGGATGAAAAGGAGGATGAAAAGCTATCACTAAGAGCTATTTAGAGTCCTTGTGGATCAGCTCTTCAAATCATAAACTTGCCCAGAAACTGAGCTAGAGTAGCTGCCCTCTACTTTGCATTTGAAAGATTCGAATGCAGTTTGATTCGGTACTCCCTTTGTTTATGAAATGAATAGCAAAAACACAAACAACCAACAAGATACGATCCCCAGTGGAGTCGCCAATTTGTTGTTGGGAAAAGTATCCAATACGGAATGACCCTATCCCACTCTAAGGGTGATAGTACCTCAGCAACAACCGAATGCAAAGCTATTCAAGATTACTTCTTTATGAGATGTAAGAGAGAGGGGGAAGAGATCCACTAACCGTTATCTTCCGCCAATGATTGATCCAATCTTCCCTCTTTGCTGCTTGCTCCCAGCTCCTTGCTCTTTCACTAGCCCAGCTACACAAAGATCCTGCAAAAGCACAAGAAAGGGAAACTACAAGAAGCATACATCCATAATTGATTCAAGGATTAGAATAAATCAAATATACAAGCATCAATACACCATTGAGACACATGCATATAGAAGAACCTCAAATGCTTTATTAATGGAAGAAGTAAAGTTCTGAGAGTGTTACAACCATAAGAGGCCCAATCCAGCAACACCTCCCAGTAGAAAGAAATCTCCTCTTCACCTCCTTCAAGCAAATCACCCAATAGTTCTATGCACAAACCAACAGCACTTCCTTACATTCACAAGATTCCAGCCTCCTTTAGACCCCATGAGAGAGCTCTATATATAGGAGTTTTGGAGAAAGGATGAGTCAGCTTGAGGCTGGCATGAAGCTGACTAGTGTCCTCTCCCACTTTAGTTATACTTCAGTTCTTGAGTCCACTTGGAGTTTCTCTTCCACTTGGAGATCTAGATCCTCTTACTCATCACAAGGCGAATTCCCTGATCCAAGTGTCATTTTGGAAGCTTCCTGGGCACTTGACACCTTGCAGAATGACTGTGCCACTTGGCCAATCTCGCCTAGCGCAGGTAGCCTTCATTAGAGTTGACATTCAGCGCAGGTACAGAGTGGAGCAGTTGAGCACAGATGCTCAGTGGAGCAGCTGACATGATCCAAAATTAGCTTGTTTTTGAGTGTTTTCAGGTGGAGAACTGATTTTTAGTGCTGTGGTTTGCTGACCTTGTTCCTCTAGGGGTAGGAATAACATGTTCAGGGACTTTGGATCCCTCAGATTATTGACATTTCATGCTCCATGCTGTAAGGCACAAAAATGTCTATAACACATCGCACCTACAGAAGGCCTTTTCAGTATGCATCACACCCCTTGTGTGTACAAGGTGAGATGCATCGCACCCTGACCATGCAGCAGTTAGTATGGTCCAGTTTTGGCCAGTTCAGAGTAGTTTTTCAAGCGGAACTTCTAGGAGATGATGTAATCAGTTGACCATGATCCTTTAGGGTATGAAACAACACTTTTAGGTACTAAAGAGCCCTTGGTTTACAGACATATGAGTTTGGGGTTGTAGTGCCCAAATATGTCTATAACAGCTGCCCCCTAAAGCATGAGGTCGTAAATCTTCTAATGTCAGGTGAAATGCTTTATCATGAAGATCCGAGGTATTCAAAATGGAAGGTGACCTGTATAAGATACAATACAATACATCATCATCATATTATTTTCATGATCTAACTGAGGCGGTCATTCCCATGCTTAACTTTATAAATTCATTTTCATGTACATAGGACAGACAATCGTCTGTTGTTGCAGACTTGTGATTCTTCACATGAAGAGTCATCTTCCCTGGCTTAGATGACTATCTGTGCAGCTTCTGTGTACATTTGATGGCTTTATTTTCCTAAATATATCGCAGCCCGGATGGATGAAACTAGATCTGTGGTATTCAGAACTCGTCCAATCTTTGCCCGATGTACAAGTCGATCCATGTGAAAAGATGTTCTGAAGTCGAACATGGAAAGACATCACCTGATTACCAGCCAATGATGTAAGCTATTAACAGACGCGAGAGGAGTCAACAATAATGATGATGACCCTCAACGTACTACAGTACAATTCACGTGGTGTGAATACATGGGCCGATGTCGAACACCACGCAAAATCTTTCGGTCAAAGGTCATTGATGTAAACCTGTTGCCGGAAGTGAGAAACTTGTCATTGAGGCATGCAAGCTTCAAAGTAGTGAAAGGGTTGTTTCTAAGTAAACTTCTTGGATAATGAGTTGATGTCAACAAGAAGTGACCTGGCATAGGAGGGTCTTGATGTATACCACATCTACGACACGAAACGGAGAAAATGATTTTTGTGGAGGTGAAAACGATCTGATGATATGAGGTTCAGGAATGGCGGTCATGAAAAATGAAGCGTGGTTGTAATGCAGTGGATGAGGCGTTTGCTAGGTGGTGAATTCTCTGAATGACTTCTCTTGAACATATTGGTGACACTAATATGGACTGGTAGCGTTAACCCAATGGATGGCACGGTGGACCAATGGTGATGGTGAACAGAAAAACCCAACCCAACTCAATCATGGTGATGGAGTGAAAGTGTCATGTTCAAGAGTGACCTGCTACCAATAAAGTTCTTCAAGTTTTCTTCCCATTTTTCCCCAATCATTGCTAACCAGTACCTCTTTATTTTTGACAAGCTTGAGGAGGATAACATATGATTGTTTTATAATTTTCCCTTCGGGAAAACCTGTTGCTTTGTGTTTAGCGAGCCTAGCGTCAGTGGGACTCGTTCTTGTCTGGGTGGACAAGTTTGTCGCTATTGTTTTAATGAGTTTAACGACAAAGATAACTCGGTCCTTTTCATGTTTAGAGAGTTTGAAAAATGGACAAAAAGGAGACTCCAACAGTCATTTTTCGTGGCATAATCCCTTAAGTCCGAAAAAGTGTAAAATAATATGAAAGGGATGACTTTTCAATAGTTTTAATGAGCTAACAAAGACAAGCGCTCGATATTTTTGTTTAATAATCCCTCAAGTCCAAAAATATTAAAATATATGAGAGGGATGGCGTTCCCCTTACTTTAACGAGTTGGAAAGGCCAATAGCTTGACAATCTTTTTATATTTAACGAGTCTAAAAAGAGTTTAAAAGAGACTCGTTTTTTAGGAACGAGTGGTATTTTTGGGTAGCAGTTGGTTCTGGGTAAGTTTGGAACTTCTCAAAACATGGCAATGTGAAGAGGGTGGCAATCAAAATCACTCGTCGCAGATGTTCCTCAAAAGGCTAAACAATCAAGTGGAAGCATATAGTCGGCCAAATGAAATGGAGGTGATGAAAGGAACACAACCAAAGTTCAAAAGGGCGGATAGCAAAGCGATCACAAAGGTTATTTACCAAAGTCAGGTTTATTTTTTAATGAGCTTGAACCTTGTGCCAACATGTGCTCAATGCAGGTTGATTTTTTAACGAGCTTGAACCTTACGGGAGCATTGCTCTTTTTCCTTTTTATGTAAGCTAGGAACAACCAAACTATAAAGCTAAAAAGCTAAAAAATGAAATTGGTCGTTTTTGCTTGTATAAAAAGGTTTGCATGCCCCTAGCATAAAAAAAGTCTTCAGTAACCATATGGAAACTTATTGTGGTTAAGAAGGATGATTTTCTATCAATACTTAGACAAAACACTTCCTGCACTTTGTCCGCCAATTAAACAAAGGTGAAAGGTCACTCGGACCGATCACATAACTTATAGGGAAACTTATCTCTACAACTAGGTTTGTCCGCAAAATAGACAAGGGTGCATGCCCCCTAAGCTTCGCTACATTCACCAGACTACTTGGTAATTAGGTGGATGGAATGAAGGTTTCTTTACGAGATCAAGTGAAAGATTCAACTTGAAACTTTGCTCAGCCTTATTTCATTTTTTAACAAGCTTGACACAAGACAAGGAATTCTGCTCAGATCCTTGGTTTCATTTTTTAACGAGGTTGACACCAGTCAACGAACTATCCTCTGGCGACCTTTGATCACAACTCATAAGGGGTCATGAAGGAAAGATCTGGTTCCAATGCCCCCAGTACATAATGTACAACATCACTGAATTGATCATCAGATGATGTAGGTATGGTAGGGCTTGGGGGTAATACCTCGCGATGATCCACACTATCAAAATGGTCAGAGTTCTTCTTAATCTTTGATGATGTAGAAGATATCATATGACAAGTTTCCACTGTGGCCACTTTCGCCATATTACTCGGAGGCGGAAGGGCAAAAGTACCCATTAAGGAAGGGTCTTTTAGGAGACCTACTCCAATATTTTGAAGTGATATAGAGCTTCCATGGATCAATGGAATGCTTCCGGTAACTTGCGAACTGTTGGGGAGGAAGGTTAGTTGGTCAATGATTGTAAGTCTGCATTGGAAGGGGAATGCAATCTTTCTAAAATATGTTGACACAATAGCCATAGCATAAATCCAGGGTCTTCCCAGTAGGATGTTGTAGTCAAGTTTTCCATCAATGACCTCGACCTCAATTTCTACTATGTTGCCCCCAGTTCGACTTGCAAGTTACTTAATATCCCATACGGCGTGTATGTTTTTCCATCGAACACTTTTAATGTCGTTGATAATCGTGACAAGGGTGGAGAGCCTAAAGTTTTCCAGCAACTCATTGACATAATACAGGTAGATGCTCCCTCATCAATGATTGTTCGATGAACAATTTTGTTGAGGGATTTTACCTATATGAGGAAAGCAAGTTGCGCTGTTAATTGAGGTTCGTATCCTTTATGATTAAAGGCCAGTAGATTGGAATCCGCTAGATCAATCCCACCTATCGCTGATAACAAAACCTGTTTTTGGGATAGGCAATTCTGTAGTACTTCAAGTGTCAACATGGCGGATGGCGATTGGGCCAAATCCTCCACTATATTATAATTCTGTGTTGCTCGAGCACGAGGATTAAATGTCGATTTATGTACTACTCCCTTAGGCAGTTTTATTGTTAATTTAGGAATGATTGGTGGAACAACTTTTGGCAAAGTTGTTGTCGAACTGCTTGGTTGATCTGTAACCTTGCCGTTCGACAATTGTGGATTTCCGTAATCCTTATTCCTTGTAGATATCAAAGCGTCATTTTTCTATTTTGAGATGGATATCATAAGCACTTGGGATGGGGAACCATGATCACTAGCAACCAGCTTAGTTTCTGGATTTGGAAACGAATCAGTCAATACTGTTGAGGTATTTGAAATCTTTTTGAAAAACTTCTTAACTTCAGCTTGATGTGGACGATCTTTTGTGTAATGGTCCTCATCGCATATAAAACATGGCCGATTAGGTTTCTTGTTTCCAGTAGGGTTTCCAGAAGGTTTCTCAAGAGTCAAATCCTCCTGCTTCTTCTTTTTGTTTGTCCCTTTCTTCTTGCCCCCTGGTTGCTTAGCATTATTGCCTTTTTCAGTTGACATGGCATTGACCTCCGAGGTGAGAGGTTCCTCATCTGATTTTTGACTAGAATCTGTATAGGATTTCTTAGATGTAGCCTTTGCTATTTTCGTGCTTGTCGTACCTATCACGCCATCGCCGACATGAGAGTCTTTGTTTGATTTAGGAGGAGGAATGGAAAATTCTGGTTTAGGAGTGTCAGGAATTTTGTCGTAGAGCATGCCAGACTGAGTATAGATAAATTCTAAATATTGCGCACGAGAAATGACTTGCTATTCTGTAACAACTCCTCCCTTAGCCACATCCTCTGTAATAGAGGGTAACAATGACTTTATAAACCATTTAGCTAAAAGTTGATTAGGAACATATGTCTTCACCATTCTTCGACGACGCCACCACTCATGAATATGATCAGATATGTGAGTGGCTGTCGTTTGTTTAAAGTTGGTAAGGAGTTCTGTCCCTGTTTCATACCTTATGGGTAACTGAAAATGGGTTAAAAAGGTAGTGGCAAGGGTGCTGAAGTTATCAAACGAAACTCTAGGCAATTCTATATACCATTTAGCTGTCGAACCAGTTAACGTTCGCTGAAAAAGGAGAAGCCTAATCGAATCATCATTCAAGGTGTTGGATGCACACCACAAATGGAATTTCATTACATGATTCGATGGATATTCACCTGGATTTCCATTGAATTTAGGAATATCATAGGGAAGTTTATGAGGAATCGCAGGCCACCAAGAGGCATAATCAATTGGATCATTCATCAAACGGTTTAGATCTGGTAATTCTAGAGTTGCTACAAAGGGAAACTTTTGATTCAAGTTAGGCGAAGCATACCCAGGATAAGATGGAATCGCCTGAGCAGTAGATATTTGCATACCAACATAATGTATTTGATGCTGGTAACTTTGATAAGGTTGATGGGCATAACCATTATAGTATGGTTGTTGATAACCGCTTTGGAAATGCAGTTGCCCATTACTTACAAAGACTTGTTGCTCAGGTCCTTGGTATGATTGCTGGAATTGCAGTTGTTGATATTGAAACAACCATGGTTTTTGGACGATTTGCTATTTTCCAATACTGGATGATTGACCAAGATGCGGAGTCATAGTACCTGTTTGAGCCTGAGTCACTCCAGATAAGGAGGCACTAAGCTGAGGTTGTGATTTAATCGTTGAGATGAGAGGCTTTTGTATTGCAACCTGAGAAACTTGAGGTTGACATACAACATGTAGCGCTTGTACTTGCGATACAGTCACAATAGCAGGTTTAGTGGGAATATTCGACACAAGATGGACTAGTTGCATTGAATATACAACCCTTGGTTGTTGAGGCAGCATTGGTACCCAACCGCTGGATGTAATTCCAGTTTGACCTGAACTTTGTTGTAAACTCTCATATGGTTTTTCTCCAGGAGGGAACAATAAAAAGGCATACTGCCCCCCATATGGTGTTAATCTAGCACTTAAAGGGTATATTGGACTTTGAAGACACATTGGATCAACTTGTTGAGTTTCACCATAAGAAATACCAGATGAGAATCCAGATGAAGAAATAGGAACTGACCATGTCGTCGAAATAGTCCCTGATTGGACTCCGGCTTGTTGTTGATAACTTGCCAAGACAGATGGTATACTAGCAATCATTGTAGGAATGACAGCAGGAAGCTTTGTCGTAGCTGTGTCAGTTGACACAGTCATAGATGTTGATGGTTGTTCAGACATTTTTATTCTATCCAAAATATTTCCTAGCGATTCGACAGGAACTTGCGATGAAAAACAACTAACTTCTTTAGTAGAAGGATGTAAGAGGATCCCAGTTCCAAAATGTACTGGAGTACTGGGTGGAAGATCCTCTACTATCTCTTCTATAGCAATCAATCCAGGTGGAAGAGGTAGACCGTCAGGTCCATAAAATATTTCTGGAGCTGAAGAAAGTTTAGCTTCTGCAGTAACAGATACTAGAGGGGTGATGCCTTCTGAATTCTGGAATTCAACTTCTAGATGTTCAGGAAAGTGAACTTCAGTTTCTGGATCAGCCCTAGGTGGAGTTGTTTCAGGAATAGAGGTGTCTACCGTTACACTAGGATTAGTTCTAATGTCCTCTTGTAACTGTGGAACTTCTTCTGTAAAGGAAATTGTGCCAGAAATAATTGGAGTAACTGTAGTCTCTGACGATGTTGAAACACAATTTTCAAATAAATCAGGTGAATTCGACTCAGTTAAACGAGAACGCTTTGCCCGAGATGGTTTCGTTTTCGGGGTCAAAGACGGTTGACTCGCTAGTCTCCGTGAACAACGGGGTTTTGATTGAATTTCTTCCATGATTGTGGATTACTTGATCAACTCAAAAATTAAAGGGGAAAAATGTTATTTCGATTTAAATGAATTTTAAGACACTTTGACGCAACTTTCTTTTTCAATTTTTAAGAGTCGAGAAAAAGCTAAAGGTGACTCTAGTTGCCTTCGATTTTTAATGAGCCTGAAGTGACAAGTGCTTAGATGGACCTTTTCTTTTAAGGAGTCAAAAATGAACGAAAGTGACTACTCTAGAAGTCTAGACAGAGGGTTTACCAAATCGATCGTAAAACTGCAAAATACACCTTGGTGAAAAATGATACAGAAATTACCAACGACTTATGTACGACAATCAATCTTCTCGGATGCTATGTTTAGTGCATTAAGATCGATAGGGTGGCAGACACGGCTTCCTAAGGATAAAGGATATCAGCCTATTGTGGTCTCCCAATATATACTCAACGGTACGGGGAGCACAAGTCTGTATTGGCACTTGTTGTATCAAAGAGGAGGAATCACCCAACCTTCGATGAAAACGATAGTTACCAGGTTTTACGACACTGGAACACGTCTCTAGCCTAGACTTCTAGATGTGTTGCATTAGATTCCAAAGCGTTTTTATGTTCATTGAGGTTTATTTTAGAGTTGATCTTGCTTAGAAGTTTGTCTTTCAAGGTTCACCGTGTGATGTAGATGTGAAATTCCTAAATATGCAATCTAAAATGATAAACAGTCATTTATGTTCTTTTAGCAATGAAAATCCTAGCTACAAAGGAAAGAAGATAATGATTTTCTTTCAGCAGAGAGCATAGAGCACACACTAAATGCACTTTCCTAAATCAAATTTCACAAGCAGTCAAAATGCAGATGCACATGCATGTATTTGTTTTCCGCTTTCTTAATGTGTGAATGACAAAAAGAAAGCTAAGTACAGATCTGAACTATTTTCTTTCAAAGCGACAATACTAACAATTTTTCTTTTCAAAAACGAAAGGAAGACTAAGATGACACTTTTCGATTTCGAATTGAAAACTGTTTTCGACACTTGAAATACTAATAATTTCAAAATCAAGTACAATGACAAAAGTACAATCAACTATCTAGAAGAGGAAGACTTTACGACACTCTTCTTTTGATTCAGAATGACAATTACGACACTTGCATCAAAACGACAATTCGATTAGGCTACTTTCGACAAAGGAAGATTGTAAATGATTGACAAATACACAAAAAACATTTACAATTCCTAACTGATGGAGGCTGAAATAATGTGAAGGAAGATGGTTACAGCAAGAAGGTACTGATCATGAACAACAAAACTACTGAATAAAGCTGAAAACAAAGAGAAAAAACCAAATTTCAGAGAAGAAAAACAGTTCACTCAATATTCACACCTGCAACATAGGGAAACAGGGATGCATCTCACCTACAACACACAGGAGGTGCGATGCATCCAGGTTCCACAGTTACAGACAGTGCAATGGGCTAGGGAGCGAAACTGAGCTTCGTTTTTGCTCAAAACTTGCAGCTAAGTTCGGTGATTTAGGCTGAGTAATGATGGATAGTAAACACAAAGCATAAGGGTAGGATCTGATGAGGTTCTGAGCTACCACAAGGGCACTTAGGAGGCTTTGTAAGTCAGATGTTTAGTTCATAAACCAACCTGGAGATTGACTGAAGAAGCGTTTATCTACTTTGCAATTGCATAGCAAAGGCATTTTGAAGGCTAGCTGGCTAACTTTAGGCTCCATCTGTAGTTTATAAAGCAAACAATAAACAAACAAAACAAACTATTCGTTCCCTAGCGGAGTTGCCATTTTGTTTTAAGGAAAACTAGTGTCGATTCGAATTGCTAGTCCCACTAAGACAGGTAGCTATCTTAGAAACAAACAATGAAAGCTTTTCAAGAGTTCCTTTAAGTGTGATAGATGGAAGAGAAGAAAAAAGGACCAACTGTTACACTAAAAAATGTCACCTTGACTACTTACAGTTAGTATGGCTCAAATCAACAGTCATGCTACCCTCTTAGGCAAGTCTCATGCCTCTGTTATCCATCTCAAACTCAAAGAAGAGAGAAAGTCTTGTAAAAACTATGTTTATCTCTGGGGTCGCAGGTTCTCTCTAGCCTTACCTGCGGGGACGCTGACCATGTTCACAAAATCTGCGTCCATGGACGCTCTGTATGTTAAGGGACAGGTGCGTCCCTCTGTAAAAGGAAAAATGCGCGAGTTTTATCTTGAAAAAGTTACTTGTGGTTACTTCTAGAACATTCTAGAGGTCGGTTTGATGAAATGGATGCGCCTCCAGTTGGTTCATGTATCTCTATTAAGGGGGAACTTATCCCATCAATAAGGGAGCTATCCCACCCATAGAGGGGGATGATCCCATTGATAGTGGACCTGAATAACCTCTTTACAGCACTATAAATAAAGGCATTGAGCCAGAAGGAGAGGAGGTTGGAGCTATACATTTTCTTTGGGTAAATGCTGCAGGATTTAGGTCTTCCATTAGAGCCTTTGTGAGGAGAGATTGTCTTCACTTGATTCTACTTGGGAGAGGGTGAGCTTTGTCAAAGTAGAGGAAAACCCTTGATGGACCCTGGGAGGAACTTGCACAACACCAAGGCCAGGTTGTAAGAGTTTCTTTGTTTCGTTATTAATACAAACTGGTTTATTTTTCTCAATAGCTTGTGTTAATGAGTTATTTCATGTGTTCCTTGGTCTGCATGTTGAATATATGTTTTATTATATGAAATGCAAGTGCTTGGTAATTGTTTGATTGTTTGTGGTTGCAGGAATTGACTTGAAGGAGGAGCTCATCCGGATCGTCAAGAACGGACTTCAACAACAGCGTTTTGGAATAAGGTAAGCCTAAACACTTGTAGTTTTCATGTTGTAAAAGGTGTATTTAGAGAAATATCACTCCATTTTGTCTTGTTTGTCATTAGAATGTCTTAGACTTCTAGGAAGGTCAGTCGTGTCCGCACCCTTGACAGATTCCGTGTGACAAATTGGCGACTCCGCTGGGGATAGTTTCCATTAATGAGAAGAGTTTTTTCCTTTGTGTGAACTTTGCTCTGAGAAAATTGGTTTATTTTTCTGGTTTTTGGCTCTGTGTTTCTGTTTCTGGGTGGGTTAGCTTAGGATTAGTTTTATTTTGGTTTTTCTTGAGTTTTTCAGAAGGACGCACCCTCTGAGTGCTGCACAGTGCGTCCCTGGACGCACTTTCGCAGAGTGCACAGTGCGGGCCCGCGCCTGTGATAACGGGTTTCCTGCGTCTTCCTGTAAAATTTAGGAAAATTCCATTTTTTGCTCTTAGATTTTGTTTTTTCTTAGTTTTTACTGCCCAGATCCACTGGTTACCTGCCATAAATCTTCACCTAGGCTTGTTTCCTTGGCATTCCTGCTTTAGCTTTCATCAATTGGGTGTTTTGAGTCTCTTTTTTGAGGAATTCTTGATTTGATTTCCTTTGGTCATTACTTGGAGGTTTGTCTCAGTCCTTTCACAATTTTGCATCTTTTTGCTTGTGTTTTTGCAAAAAAATTTCCCCCTCATTCGCCGGGGGGGGCTAAATTGTGTATGAGTGTTAATCGCCTTTGAGTGTTTTTATTTTATGATCTTTGGAACTCTCACCCAATTTTCTCGACTTGCACTTGATTGGTTCTTAGATTACATTAGAATCGTCTTGTGTTTGAGAATTCTCTTGCATAGATCACATTTGCATAATTAGAGTTCTCAGTTTCAGAATATGAATGAAAAATGTGGATAGATTACATTTGCATACTTTTCATGTGAATTGTGCATAGATTACAATTGCATAGTTTACATTCTGAAAAATCAATCGTAGATTTAGATCAGCTTTCTTTGATTTGAATTTACACAAAAATAAAAATAAAAATTGGTTTGGAATTGATTTGCATTAGTTTTTCTTGATGAAATTAGTGCATTAGAGAATTTGTTAAATTTTCTCTTAATGATCAATTTTTTGCATTGTTGGAAGTGAATGGAAACTCTCTCCTTACTCTAGTTAGGATTCATCGAATTGAAAGGATTGCATTATCATATTCGATTGCATTCAGTTGAGTCGGGTCATAACACCATTGGTTTCATCTCCATTTACCCATTTGAGTAATAACAGCCTTAATAACACAGCGCTTAATTAAAATTCATCTAGTAATTTTTACATTTCTAGGGCTCTGAAACACCAACATAGCTTAGGCTAGGGTCTTGGAGTAGGTGAGTACTTAACTCTCCAAGACTACAAAACCAAACAGATAGTTTATCTTGAGTAGAATAAATCCAATTGTTTCAATTGCACTCTGGGAAAGCTCCTCTTAAAGGAGAAGCACGAGCTCGTGTCCGAACCAGTGAGGGGATCATTCCCCCCTCGTTGGGAACGACGCCAGACAGTACGTATTACAAACGGTAAACCTCGGATTAACCATTGTCGAGGAGCCAGGGGTCACTTATCGGTAAACCTTGGATTGTTGTCAAGGAGCCGGTAAGGGGATTGAGCTTGCTACTCTGCCCTTGCGTGCTGTCGGAGTTTAGACTGTTCCCCCAGTTGTATTTGTTACTGTTGGTGACCTTAGTGACCATAAACTTTAGGGTTCTACCGAGGTGACGGTGGAGGGAAGGTCCCACTGTACCTGGAGCAGACGTCGGTTATACTCACTTGGATTTTCCGGGGGGTTCACTTCACTTCGAGACGGTTAAAGTGGAGGAACTTGTGCCGGTCTATTCATTAAGCAGGTTGCCGGGGTAACTGTTCCACCCGCCACTTCTGTACTGAATTCAGCGATGTTGGGCTTCATCACCAACTAGTGTTTTCGGTCCGGAAGGCTACTGTTTGTGTATGGTTTGACTCCTAGATTTGATAGCGCGTGTTAATTTGTTTGTTTTTACTTTTAGAGACCATAGGTGTGAATTGTGAATTGTTAATTTTAGTTATAAATTGTTAATAAAATTCACTGAAGTTGAATATAATGGCAAATGTTCCAGAATTTATCAACCTAGGAACCCCTCCCAATGAGAATCCTAGTACTTTTCCTTACTTTGGAAATGTTGGTCCTCCTTATATGGCTACTTTGTCATTACCTGGATTTACAATAGGATTACCGATATGGTTATTTTCAACTTCGTTGGCCCAAAGTACTCCAATTGTTCCATCTCAACCGGATGCTTCACTTCAACAGAGTTCACCATCTCAACATCACCAACCTTCTGTTGACCCTTTACCTTCTTCGCCTAATTTTTCTTCCTCCATTTCTTCCTCTTCACCTGGTAAAAGCCTTGATGCTAGTAACCAGGAGGCTAAGAAGAAGAAGAAAGGGAAGAAGAAGAAGAAGAAGAAGAAGCAAGATAAACAAGACGTCAACCAACCAACCATGGCTGTAAGTGTTAGTTGTGTTGAGGAAAACTCCGACATGCATCGTAAACCCAAATACCCTTGCAGGCTTTGTAAGGGTGACCACTTCCTTGTCAATTGTCCTGGTATTCCAAAGGTCTTGGAAGTATGGTCAGAAAAATCTCATCAACTTTCTATTGATCCATCAACTAGTGATAGTCAGGTTCCTGGGAAAAAGGGTAAAGTTAGGTTTCCTTGTAAGTTATGCAAAGGGAGTCATCAAACTCACATTTGCCCTCACATGGATGAAGCCTCAACTTTGTTGGAAAACCTTACTGTCCCACAGCAAGAATTTCCAACTGGTTACCGTAAACTTTCTCCCAACCTACCGTCAACTGACGGAGTAATTGATCTAAATTCAAATACAGTCGATCACACTCTTCCATTGGAGAGTGAAACTCATGTCACTCAGGTTGATGATCTGTTAGTTGATCAAGTGGTCGATTCAATTTCACATTCAGTCGATCCCACTTTCCATTTAGAGAGTGAACTTCATACCGCTCAGGTTCTTCTTGTTACTTCAGATTCCTCTATGCCGGGGGGCATTTCACCTGTTTCTACAGAACCCCCTCCAAGTACTGAGGTCTTTTCCTTTGATTGGAATAGACTGACAGAACCTCGTCTTCCTTCCTCCATCCCTTTCCAAATCATTGTCAAGGCTGGTGGTAGGGACATACATCGTACTCAGGTAGATGAAGGTGCTTCTGTTAGTATTTTATCCTCAGCTGTTTGGAAAGCTTTGGGTTCCCCTCAGCTTGCGCCTATTACGCAGAATCTGAAAGCTTTTAACAGAACAATTAGTGAACCTTTAGGGATCCTTCCTAAGTTTTCTATTACCTTGGAAGGTAAAACTGTTTGTGTTGATCTTATGGTAGTTCGAGGTCCCTTGGATTTTAATTTACTCCTTGGGAGAGATTATGTTTATGCAATGAAAGCTGTCGTATCGACACTCTTTCGCGTGATGTCTTTCCCTCACAATGGCAGTATTGTGACTGTAGACCAGCTTTCGTTCCCTAGTCTTGTATCAACTACCAATAATATAACACCCCTAGATGTTCCTGAGTCTAAAGTGGTATCTACCCTGCCACGGGTTAATTATGTGGCAACTGATCCCATGTTTTCAGTTACCAATGTAAGTGAGCCTCTCACTGTTGATTTAGATCCGGTAATTGACATGGAAAACTCTATGGGATTACTTGAACACGATGTTCTTATCCCTTTTGAGTCCCTTGACATGTGTTCCTTCCAAAGAACTGTTCTTCCTTCTGATGAAGATCTCTTGGAAGCCATGATCAAGGTGTGTCCATTGACATGTCTTTCTTCTAGTTGGAAGCCATGATCAGTGTGTCCGAGGAAAGTTCCTTTTACTGTGTCAACCTCGTTAAAAAATGAATCAGTTGACGAGGATAGTTTTTTCCTGTATCAACCTCGTTAAAAAATGAAATAGGCTAGCATGAGGACAGTTCTTTTACTGAGTCAACCTCATTAAAAAATGAATCAGCTAGATTTTAGGTTAGATAGGTAGATTTTAGAGAGTAGTCATGAGCATAGTTCCTTGTCTTGTGTCAAGCTCGTTTAAAAAATGAAACAAGGGTTCCGAGGAAAGTTCCTTTTACTGTGTCAACCTCGTTAAAAAATGAATCAGTTGACGAGGATAGTTTTTTCCTGTATCAACCTCGTTAAAAAATGAAATAGGCTAGCATGAGGACAGTTCTTTTACTGAGTCAACCTCATTAAAAAATGAATCAGCTAGATTTTAGGTTAGATAGGTAGATTTTAGAGAGTAGTCATGAGCATAGTTCCTTGTCTTGTGTCAAGCTCGTTTAAAAAATGAAACAAGGGTTCCGAGGAAAGTTCCTGTTACTGAGTCAACCTCGTTTAAAAAATGAATCAGTTAGTTCGAGGATAGTTCCTTGTCTTGTGTTAACCTCGTTAAAAAATGAAACAAGGATAGGTTATATAGATAGTTAGAAAGTAGGATTTTAAGAGGACAGTTCCTGTTACTGAGTCAACCTCGTTAAAAAATGAATCAGGTGAGAGGACAGTTCCTGTTACTGAGTCAACCTCGTTAAAAAATGAATCAGGTTAGAGGACAGTTCCTGTTACTGAGTCAACCTCGTTAAAAAATGAATCAGGTATGAGGATAGTTCTTTTCTTGTGTCAACCTCCATAAAAATGAAACAACTCCCTTTTCAAGTTAAATATTGAAAGTAAACCTTCATTTCATCCAGCCGGTTGAATGCAATGAAGCCTGGGGGGCATGTACCTCGCTTTGCATCATTATGCTGGGGGCATGCGAACTTTATGAGCATAGTTCCTTGTCTTGTGTCAAGCTCATTAAAAAATGAATCAAGGTTTTTAGAGCATAGTTCCTTGTCTTGTGTCAAGCTCGTTAAAAAATGAATCAAGGTTTTTAGAGTAGAATTTTTTGTTAAGTAGATGGTAGAAAGTAGTCATGAGCATAGTTCCTTGTCTTGTGTCAAGCTCATTAAAAAATGAATCAAGGATTGTAGAGCATAGTTCCTTGTCTTGTGTCAAGCTCGTTAAAAAATGAATCAAGGTTTTTAGAGTAAAGTTTTTTAGATTGTAGAGAGTAGTTATGAGCATAGTTCCTTGTCTTGTGTCAAGCTCACTAAAAAATGAAACAACTCCCATGAGTCTTTCCAAGATTTTGAAAGTAAAGCTTCATTCCATCCACCTCATTGAATGCAATGAAGCTTGGGGGACATGTACCTTGATTTGCATCATTATGCTGGGGGCATGTGAACTTATAACAAGCATAGTTTTTCGTTTCAAGCTTGCATAAACATGAAACCGAATTCGAGCATAGTTCTTTTCCTGTGTCAAGCTCGTTAAAAAATGAAACAAATCCTCCTCTACTTGAGTCGAGAGATTGACTAGATCTCATAGATGTTAAGTTGTATATTTAGGTTAGTTTTTTCAGTTTTAGGTCGAGTCTTTCAAACGATCTCATTCATGAACCTTCATTTCATCCAACTGGTTGAATGAGATGAAGCAGGGGGGCATGCACTCTAAACAGTTACGCTTAGGGGGCATCAAGCACAGTTTTCTCTCTGTTTCAAGCTTGTATAAAAATGAAACTACTATGAAGCATAGTTTTTCTCTGTTTCAAGCTTTTGTAAAAATGAAACCTATCTTGAGTCAATTTCAGTTATTTTCAAGACTCGTTAAACTCATGAAAATCCCGAGATTATTTTGCCATCTTTCATTCTCGTAAAACAAATGAAAATGCCGAGTTCTTTCCGTCTTTTCCTGCTCGTAAATTAAATTGAAAGTCGGCCATATGAGTACATTTTTATCCCTTTTTCGAACTCATTAAAACTTACGAAAAAGTGAAAACCATGAGTACATTTTTATCCCTTTTTCGAACTCGTTAAAACTTACGAAAAAGTGAAACCTTGGAGTTCTCTTTTAAGCCCTTTTCAGACTCCTAAAACATGAAAAGATTGCCGAGCGTTTCTTTTACACTCGTTAAAACGGAATTAAAAGACGGTCCCCTTTTAGCTCTTTTCTGACCGCAAAATCAGGAAAAGATTGCCGGGTTTTTGTCGTTTCAAACTCAATAAGGAAATAAAACGACGTGTCCTTGATCGCTTTTTACTTTTCAGGTCAACGACACTATTATGAAAGTACTCCTTGGTCGCAAGATCAAGCGGTTCCCCCAGGTATTATTTTATACTTTTTCGGGCTTGAGGGACACAAATGTACGAAAAAGTTCAACGTGGAGTCTCCTTTAGTTTTTTCAGACTCTCTAAAATTGAAAAACGTCGAGTTTCTCCTATACTGGGCTCGTTAAACTTTTACAGTAGAGGACCTGTTCAATTACAAACAGGAACGAACCACTCCTTCCTAGGGTTCGAATTTAAACTAGGTTGGACTCGTCCGAAGGATGAGCTTATAATCAAGCATATGTTATCCTCCTCAAGCTTGTTAAAAATAAAGAGGTACTTGCCAGAAATGGTGGGGGAAAAGAGAGAAGAATGAACCTGTTTGTTACCTTTTGTCTCAAAAGAAACTTTATTACCACTCTTGAACACGACACTTTTTCATTCACCTGGGTTGGGAAATCTTTTACCTCACAGTTGATCAAACCACTTTGAAAGTATTTAACCGGGTTCCGGGGATTAACTTTGAGTTATTCGTCACCAAGCCATCTGTTGTGTCGTTATGTGTTCAAGAGGTCTGCAAGCAAAACTTTCATCTGCAAAATACTTGTCATCCATTTGACCATCCCTGAGTCAGTCCTTACAGCAACATTTCTTCAACTTGAACAATGATTTCGTGTTGCGGGCTTGCCTGCAACGGGTCGCTTTCTATCGACATCGACACATTATCTAGAAAGATGAATTAGGAATCGACAGTACCTTGAAGTCTGCATGCATCAATGGCAGGTTTCTCGCCTTTGACGTCAGTTTACATCATTGACTTTCGATCAGAGGATTCCGTGAAGTGTTCGACATCAAAACATCTATTCACATTTCACGGGTTGTGCTTGGTACTTTGAGAACCATTGACATTACTGGTGGTTTCTCTCACGCTTGTTAACAGTTTACATCATTGACTGGTAATCAAGTGGTTTCTACCATGTTCGACATCGAATCATTTAATCACATGGCTAGAATCGTACCAATTCGGGAAGTAGAAGTGAAGACCCTGGATCTAGTTTCTACCATCCAGGCTGCGAGGAGTTTTGTATTCATTATCTATGTAGACTAATCATAAACAGATGGCTGCGTCCATACTGTGTCTACAAAAGTCTATAAAAATGATGTACTGCAAGATCATTCCTGTATCAGAATAGTTAGTCCATTAGTTAAAGTTTTGAATCTGAGTATGGGAATGCCTACCTCAGTAATGATATAATCTTATCCATGTATTTTGTGTTGAAAATTGCAGGTTCCAACCAGGCCATCCACAAGGCAATCCTTGAAATGATAAAGCGCTTCACCCTTCCTAGAATTACAAAACCCTATTCTATTCCAGGCTTCGCACTTTAGGGGGCAATCTGTTACACTAAAAAATGTCACCTTGACTACTTACAGTTAGTATGGCTCAAATCAACAGTCATGCTACCCTCTTAGGCAAGTCTCATGCCTCTGTTATCCATCTCAAACTCAAAGAAGAGAGAAAGTCTTGTAAAAACTATGTTTATCTCTGGGGTTGCAGGTTCTCTCTAGCCTTACCTGCGGGGACGCTGACCATGTTCACAAAATCTGCGTCCATGGACGCTCTGTATGTTAAGGGACAGGTGCGTCCCTCTGTAAAAGGCAAAATGCGCGAGTTTTATCTTGAAAAAGTTACTTGTGGTTACTTCTAGAACATTCTAGAGGTCGGTTTGATGAAATGGATGCGCCTCCAGTTGGTTCATGTATCTCTATTAAGGGGGAACTTATCCCATCAATAAGGGAGCTATCCCACCCATAGAGGGGGATGATCCCATTGATAGTGGACCTGAATAACCTCTTTACAGCACTATAAATAAAGGCATTGAGCCAGAAGGAGAGGAGGTTGGAGCTATACATTTTCTTTGGGTAAATGCTGCAGGATTTAGGTCTTCCATTAGAGCCTTTGTGAGGAGAGATTGTCTTCACTTGATTCTACTTGGGAGAGGGTGAGCTTTGTCAAAGTAGAGGAAAACCCTTGATGGACCCTGGGAGGAACTTGCACAACACCAAGGCCAGGTTGTAAGAGTTTCTTTGTTTCGTTATTAATACAAACTGGTTTATTTTTCTCAATAGCTTGTGTTAATGAGTTATTTCATGTGTTCCTTGGTCTGCATGTTGAATATATGTTTTATTATATGAAATGCAAGTGCTTGGTAATTGTTTGATTGTTTGTGGTTGCAGGAATTGACTTGAAGGAGGAGCTCATCCGGATCGTCAAGAACGGACTTCAACAACAGCGTTTTGGAATAAGGTAAGCCTAAACACTTGTAGTTTTCATGTTGTAAAAGGTGTATTTAGAGAAATATCACTCCATTTTGTCTTGTTTGTCATTAGAATGTCTTAGACTTCTAGGAAGGTCAGTCGTGTCCGCACCCTTGACAGATTCCGTGTGACACCAACCTGGATCTTTTGCTTTGATCCTAGCTTGATTTCTCCTTCCCTTTATAGAATTTGTGACTCCTCTCCTACTTGTCCCACTTCAAAGAGTACCTGTAGAGTCAAAGTAACAGCAAACTATCAAAGCATCTCTATCTAAAACATCATAAACAATGCAGAATCAGAAACACATTGACCATACAATTGCATTCATAAACTATAAGATTCACAGATACAAGATCGTATGGAGGAAAATTCAAAGAACTTTATTAATAGTAATGTAAGATAGGATTACAACCTAGTTGTCTAATCCAGCATCATCCTCCCAATTGTAGAAGCCCTCTTCACCTTATGAACAAGTAAATCACCCAACAATGCAATGTCTCTTCTCAGCAAACCAACAACACTTCCTTACAAAATACAAAATTCCAGCCTTCAGATCTCTCAGATGAGGGATCCATTTATAGATGTCTTGTGAGGGTGTGAGTCAGCTCTGGGTTTTTTATTAGTGTCATTCCACTGATAGTTCTTGGTTCCACTTGGAGATTTCATGATCTCTTACTCATCCTTGGGCGAATTCAGAGAGGCAAGTGTCAAACGAGAAGTTTCCGGAAGATTCCATGATCATCCACTTAGCAAACTATCTCTGCCATTTGTCTATTCTCACTCATCACACCCTACAGAAGGCCTTTTCAGTATGCATCACACCCCCCATGTGTACAAGGTGAGATGCATCGCACCCTGACCATGGAGCAGTCAGTATGGTCCAGTTTTGGCCAGTTTTGAGTAGTTTTTCAAGCGGAACTTCTGGGAGATGATGTAATCAGTTAACCATGATCCTTTAGGGTATGAAACAACACTTTTAGAGACTAAAGAGCCCTTGGTTTATGGACATATGAATTTGGGGTTGCAGTGCCCAAATATGTCTATAACACGGAGGGCGGGTCGAACCCATGACCTCCCCCTCCCAACTATGTTACAATATCGTTGAACTATCGGAGGACTTGTAAACGGTGGCCCAAAACATTATATTTATGCCTAGAATGATGTTGACGGTGGAGCGGAGGGAGCCAGCCCCACAGGCCAGCTCCCTCACCATACGACCACGCTATATAACCATGGTCCAGCACTAATGGATAAGCGCGCTTAGGGCATTTCTAATCCTGATTTAAATTAATTAATCCATTTTAATGTTGGCGACATTTTTGGAGGTGTGCTAATTTTAGCGGAATTTCCAATTTTGGCAGTGCTAACTAGAGTCTTCTCCAGTTTTAGCGGAGTTTCCTAGGGAAACATTGAATGAAGCATATCTTGAGCAATTTTTTACGAAATTGAGCTCGGAAAGAGGTGTTCTTGGCTAATTTGGACATTCTGAACACATTAGTACAGGTATCAGGAGCCATAGAGATTTTTTAACAACATTGTTTCCACATTGAGCTAATATAGAGGCCCAAGCCATGGAAGCTGGACGAATGAGATGTAGCCCAGGAGAGGTGAAATCCTTCATCAAAACACTGTGTTAATGTGTCCCTTTGATGGTTTTCTACACTATACATGTTTGTTGTTCAATATTTGTTTATGAATCTATTTTTCTCATGAAAGTCTTTTAAAACTTAAGGAAATTTACCTAATCGTATGCACAAATGACTAATGAAACCTCAACACAAGGAGAAATAAGCATGCACATATTTATAAATATGTAATTGCTATCAACACAATAAACTAATCATACAAAAATAGATCAATTTTTACTTTTATCATTTGCTCTACATTCCCACTGCTAGTTATGCTCAGCTAACTGCGCCCTCGGCTGCCTTCTATTTCCCTTGGTCGGCTGCTTCTGTACTCTTCTGCCACCTTTCTGCAACTACCCGTTCACTCTCAGTTTCTGCCCCTTTCCATTGGCTGTCAGCCCTACAACCCAAACCGTTATCCTAGCCACCTGTTTTTGGTCTTTCTTCCCGCCAAAATCAAAAGTTAAATATGAAGGCCCCAACAAAACCCCTGGGGCACTTCTATTGTGAATATTTCACTTGTCAAACTTATGATTTCAATGAATCACTATTGGATTCTTAACAAATTAGATCATAAAATAAACCTGAAAAGTTTCCAAAAAGTCGCACTTAAAGACTACTTATTTATATATTTCCTATTACGCTTTGCATTAACAATGATTGGGTGTCCTATTAAGGCACCCTATGTGAAAATACCATCGGTGGGTGTTCACCCATAAAAAGATTATTTATAAAATCATTAATAATTAAAAAATATTTGCCTAGGTGGAAAAAAGAGCTCATGATAAATAAGTGTACAATTTTTTAGTTTTCCCTCATACTATTAAAAAATGGCAAGTTCTTGGAAGAGACTTTTATTAGTCCTTATCTAGATTATAAAATTTGACTTTCTTTGATTTCACACACACACACATATGGTAAATTAAAGATTGTATTCTTTTTATTTCCTACGAAAAGAAACCCATATTACCATTTATAAATAAAATAAAATGCATTTTGTAAATAAATAATTTTCATGTGCATTCTATGTGGATCAACCCCAATCCATCTAAGGCCATCTCAATATAAAAATAATTATAGGAGTGTATGCCAAAGTATAGTATCAGTTTAGTTCATCAAAAATATAACAAGAAAACAAATTCTTGTTTTAAACAATAATTGTGCCATGAAAAAGAAACCTAAACATCAGTCTATAATATAAGCTATACAAAATGGTTGTTGAGCAACAACACATATATAACTATATGAATAATTAATAAAGATGCCAATCCACATAGGGATGATGGAAAAACTACAATTGCTCAGTGCCACGAAACTCTGTCACAAGCCACAATCCTTGATCCATGAGCATACACTAAATGTCCTCCACAATAACAATAAGTAATAAATTTATGCAAAATTATGTTCTTTTTAGCAAGTTAACAACAACCAAAGAGTCCCCGTAGCACTGAATATGTGTAACTTCTTTTTCAATAATAAAAATGATAAAAGCAAGACAAGCATGACCCTTAGGTGGAGAAAATGTTGGAGAGTTGATTCATGATACATGAAATACACAATCTAGAAAAACCTAATGCATGCAAACAATTGACTTATATTGGTAGATGAAGACTATGATGGGAAAAGTCATGGTGGAGCAAAGTAAAGTCCAAGATGAAACACTTCTTTGCACAGATGCCCTGTAACAATATATTAGACAACAAAGGTTCGATGTTGACCGAGAAACTTGTCAATATGGAATTCTACAATAGTGAGGATGATGAAAAGCTCCAACTCCCACCCAAGTGGTTTCTCCTATAGGTTAATCATGGTCTATTTTATATCATTTTTTAGTTTTAGGAGATTTTGTAGCAAATCCTGCATTGTTGTTAGTTTCTATTATGTTTTATTTCCAAGCTTTTATATAAATGTAAACTATTCTACTTAGAGAAACATAATAAAACATTTGGAATATTAACTTTTGTGATTTCATACTTATTACCTATGCTACTACTTTGGTTTCCCTAGTGGCAAAAAGATATACATAGATTTGTAATTTTTTCATTTTGATCAAGTAATACAAGGTCAACCCAGCTTACAAAAAAAAGATTGACTATGATATGTATTTTCAATAAACATTTTATAGTTAAATAATTTCATAAACAACAATGATATGTACAATTGTATGTTTTATGAAAAAATTCTTTCATCACAACTTTAGAATCAAAATAAAATCTTTATATGTAATGTTGTAGTGTAACTATTTCATTAATGTTGTATAGATTGAGTGAGCCTACTCATTAAGATCGCGTGCTTCCTTGTTAGATGTCATAAGTTCAAATCTAAAGGGCAGTGGGTTGGAATGAAATGAATTATATGTCATTATGAAAATAATTATTTAATTTTTAATCATTTATTTTTTATCTAAATTGGATCATTATATTGTTTGTCATACATCTCGATGCATCTGGAGTGGAAAAAGTGGAGGACTCAGCTCACAGGACCGTTTTTACCGGCGAGATCTAATTTGGCGAAATGGAGTATGAAACCTTTCAGGAGCATTTTGAGGCATCCAACGATGCTTTTTGGAGGTAAAAATTTGTCATGAAAGCTCATCACTTTTTCATGTTATTCTACATAGAGATCTTTCCAACGGTGCAATAAGTGCATCAATCAGAGTCCGTATGCAAATGTTATGCCACTCAAAAGTTGACCTTCATGTTTTCATGCCTATAGTTCGAGAGGATGCCGTGTCAGCCCCCATTATTCATGGAAAAGAGGTTAGCCACATGTTTGTGATGTAAAATACTCTATAAGATTCTATTTTGTAACTCTAGTTAAGAGTTGATGTAGTCAAACTTAACCACTAGTAAGCTATCGGGTTGTGTTATAACCGAGCCACTAGGAGGAACATTCATTCCATTCTTTCGAGAGAATTTTGTTCCATATTTGAGAAAAGATAGCCAAGAGAGATAGGAGGTAGAGCACATAGAGAGGATCTGTGCACTGTACCAGTCCATGGGCCACAGACATTACTTCTTTGTATCTGCACCCATATTTCCAAACAGATAAAGAGAGTGAAGTGGCCTCACCTTCCAGCTAGGTTTTCTCCCAAAAGGGTTTCCCAGAGAGCATATCTCGTGTATTATGTGTGTGTGAGCTTATTTTGAAGTTCTCTACTTTTCTGCTTGATTTACTTTTACATGCATGCACTAATTACAGTCAATTTTACGGATCTAGAAATTAAATAAAACTATAATAGTGTCGGATCTCATATTTTTAATATAATATTATCAGATCTATTGTGACAAACTGTCAAGTGGAATAGCCACGACAATTTACAAATCAAATTTTCATAATTAACCATTTGAAATTTACATGATTTTAATTATATTTTTTTGTTTGCTAGTTTATGTGCGTCGTGAGTTGACTCACACAAATGACTTGTGGTTAGAGTGTCCATCGACCAGGGGCATCTAAGTCATCAAAATCATCTGAGGATCACACCTGACCTGGCCCACACCAACTCTTAACATGGCTAATTTTTTTCCCACAGAGTTTTGAACCAATAATCTTTACACCACATAGTACCTTAACATAATACCCTACTACCATCTTCTCTATGCTTCTTGGGCTACATGGTTTTAGTTCTTTAAAGAAAAGGTTTTTCTTTTATTATCTTTCATTAGTATTTAATACGGAGAGTTATTATGGATCTTAGGCTAGAATATGATCCCTCAATCATGTTATTATTGATCAATTAATATTCTCATTATAATTTAAAATAGCTAATGTTAAATAATTATTAACATTATTATTAATAATAATAAAATTAGTTAAGAAAGTAATTAATTAATTAAGTAATAATTATTAATGCTATTAATAACATTAATTAAGGAAATAAGTTATTATTAAATATTAATTAATTTAGAATAATTAACTTTTTATTTTTTTTGCTAGGTAATGTGAGTTCTAAGATGACTGGCATGCCTAACCTGTGGCTTGAGTAGCCCCAACCCAGGGGCATATAAGCCATCAAAATCACTTGGGAATTGCACTCGACCTACGCCACACCAACCCTTAATATGGCTGGATTTTTTCCCTCAGAGTTTAGAACTGGTGACCTTTACACCATGGAGTACCTTAACAGAACACCATGTCATGTTATCACTATGCCCTATGGGCTTATAATAATTAGTTGATTATAATGTATGAATATAAATATTAATTTAATAATATTATAAATAGATATAATGAATAATATTATTAATTTAATAATATTATAAATTAATAATATTAATAATATTATTAAGTTTATTTAATTAATATTAATATTAATTTATCAATTATAATAATAAAAAAAAAATATTCTACACTCGAAATGGAAGGTTTTCACCTTGAGAGATTTGACCCCTCTTAGGCCATGATAGATCTAGAGTTAGATTGATATAGGTCAGTATCAATGTTTTGCAATTCTTTTATTCGTACTAGGATTTATAAAAGAAAAAATGTTATATTTATATAATGATACATCAAATTAGTGCATGAGACTTCAATTTAATGATTTGATTGCTAAAATTTGTAAATGTGGCCTGGATTGTTAGCTCAAGTGGTCGGGAGCATGGTTTTTCTCAAATCCATCCGAGTTAAATTCCAATGGACATGTTTTGTTTGTTGGGATAAGTCTTGAAGAGTAGGTGCCCCCTTGCTAAAATTTACAAGGTTGACCTTCATTTTTAGGTCGAGTGGTTGGGAGCATGGTTTGTTCTCCCATCCACTCTTGTTCAATTCCAAGGGACATGTTTGGAATGTTGTGATAAGACTTGAAGAATAGGCTCCCAACCCACATGACGTCTTGACTATTGCTAAGTCATAGGTTATTGGTGTATCTGATGAATTGTAAGATGTTGGATATACTCTTGGTGTTATAATGACAGCTTGAGGATTGGGCCCTAGGCCTCGCTTAGAATACTACAACATGTAACATATTCACCATGGTTAAAAACAAATCACAATGGTGGCTTAGGTGGTTGGGAAAATGGTTTATTTTCCCCCCACCTAGGATCAATTTCCATAGAGGGACATGTGGGCATGTTGTGATAAGTCTCTAATAATATGCACCCTACTCAGATGTTGATGTCTTGGCTCTTTAGTCATAAGTTATGCCTCTTTCTAAGTCATATGTTATTGATATATTAGCTTGTACTCTTTTGGATATATTCTTGGGATAGTCATTTGTTGATGTCTTGGCTCTTTAGTCATAAGTTATGCCTTTTTCTAAGTCATATGTTATTGATCTCTTTAGTCATAAGTTTTGATTGTGGACCTTATCTAGATTACTCCAACATGTTACCAATTCGCCATGGCTTAATGTTTACTTTTTTACAAAGATGTACATGCTCTAACCCCCTTGGATTTAAACGTATGACCCTTTATAACAAAACACATGTTCTTAACCATTAAACCCACTCTAACTATACATGCATATAGAACTTTAACCTTCCCTTATATTATGGTCTATAATCTTTTGGCTTGCCATCAATAACCTATTAACATGCATGTATGAGCTTGTCATCAATAAACCATCAACATACACTTGGGCTCCAACCAAACCTATCAAGCACATTTAGGAGTTTGTCATCAATGACCTATTGAGATAACCTGTCCTTTTAATGAATATCGAATACTCCACTTATATTCGGGAATGGCGTACTGATTAAAGTAAATTCCAAGCTAGTGTCGATATCTAAAATGGTGTTTAATTGGACTTGGCTTAGAGAAATTTGAGGATCTTGAAGCATTTACAGAAGGCAGAATATGACTATTCTATGTTTTGATCTTTTTTGTCATAATCTAGTGATAAAATTTGTGGCAATATTGTGATTTTTAGCTGTTTATATTGAGTTTTGGAATGCATAAATGGATTCAATAGTATAAAAAAATATAGAGCAAGATTGTGGAGACTACTTAGCTCAAACTTACAATTCCAACAAATTCTTACTAAATTTTAAGTAACAATGACCAAAAAATATACCGAAAAAAGCCAAAACATAAAAAAAATAAACTATACATTTAGAAAAAAGTAAATTTGTTTAGAAAATAATAATTTAACTCCCATAGAAGCCTAAACCCATTTATATTTAAATTATGAAAATAATAAACTAAAATAATTATGTAAACCAAAAACTAACCCATTTATATTTAAAATGTGAAAACAATAGACCAAAATAATTATATAAACCAAAATGTGAAAACAATAGGCTAAAATAATTATATAAACCAATAAACTAGTTGTTTGGCATGAATATATATATATATATATATATATATATATATATATATTCCAAATATGTATTCTATTTTAAAAGAAAATGTTTTTAATGGGTGCACAATAATTATGATGGGTTGACTAGGAAACAAACCCTTCTTTTTTAGAGTTTAATATTTTACTCAACACACACATATTTCTTTAAAAAAGAAAATTAGAATTTTGAATGAAAAATTAACTATCCATCTTTTATTAATTACTCACCAATCCATAAATTATAATTTTATTAAATTTAATATTTAACCAAAAAAATTCAATTAAACTTTTTTTTGCTAATTCCAAAAATAAACTACTCAACAATATATATATATGATTATTATATTATTTTTATAGTCAAAAAATTCAATTTACTACATTCTGAAACAATCTATAAAGAATTATTTAAAACATATAAGAGAGAAAAAACACGAGGATAGGTGTTCAATTGGATTTGGATTAGATAATTTTTATTCTCAAACAATCTATAAATAATTATTTAAAACATATATGAGATGAAAAAGCACAAGGATAGGTGTTGAATTGGATTTGGATTAGATAATTTTTAGGATTGTGAAGTATTTAAAAGAGTTTATTTAATTATTTAATTTTATGTTTTGGTTTTTTTTGGTAATTTAGTAACATAATTGATTATGATTTTTTATTGTTTAAATTGAGTTTTTAATGTATAAATAGATTCAACGCTCTAAAAATTAGAACAAGATTATAGAAATTCCATAAATTAAATTTCCATTTCTAACTAATTTTTGCTTGACTTTGTACAATATTAACAAAAAAAACCAAAACATAAAAAAATTAAAGTATACATTAAGGAAAAAAATAATTTAACCGACTCACCAATAAAACTAAACTCATTTATATTTAATTATAAAAATGATATCAAAATAATAATATAAACCTAAAACCTTATAATTTCACATGAAAATATTTATTTTTTATTATAATATTCCAAACATATATTCTATTTTAAAATTAACCATTTTTAATTCGAATAAGTTGACAAATGAAACAAAACCTGTTTTTAGTGAGTTGATTTTTTTATTTGACATTGTATTTTTTATTTGTTATCTGACATTGTAGTTTTTTAATTTTATAATGATGAATTTTGTATCCGAGACATTGTCATGATTCCATTAGAGTTTTGTTTTGCTTTTGTGTGGTTTTGATGAGAAGTAACACTGGATATGCGGGTGATTTTGATTTTATATGCCGATAAAGTTTTCTTATTAGTTATTTTAAGAACAGTTCGATATTTAGTTAGATTTATATTATATATTAAAATATATAATGAATTATATTTAATTATTTAATATTCTAAAAATGTTTTTTTATTTATTTGATTAATATTTTAAAAATGAAATTAAAATAATTAATAATATTATGTTTTTATATTTTTATTTATGTTTTAATTTTTAAATTTCTCATTATGTAAAGTTTCTTTATCAATATTTTGATTTATTGTATTTAGTGATGAATTTTTTACTTATAAATATTGATTTTATAAACTATTGGAACCAATATCCATGAGTTGCAATCAATTGTATCTTATTTACCAGGATAAACTATTAAAACCAATGTCCATAAATTGCAATCAATTATATTTTATTACAAAGATACATATTTTTGTAAATTACTTAATGATTTTATTTACTTAATAATTTATAATATATAAATAAGATTTTATTTAAAAAATAAATCTTTTTGTAAATTACTCATTCAACATATTTGTAACCTCACTAACTATAGATAACTATGCAAAATGATGATATATGAATAACTTAAATGTGTTAATATTTTCTTCCCTAATAGACTCATTCAAATAATGTTTTATTGATATATATTATAGATCAATTCACAATTGGAACTCTATTAAATCACAGCAAACTACTTTATCCCCACACAGTTTTCAGCAAGTTCCAGATTTTTAAATTATTTTGTGGATTTGAGAAAAAGATAAAGAAGTATTAATAGATTCTCAGTCAATGCACAAATATCAAGATAAATATCAAACCTATTTGTATATACACAATTAACAATTATATCTTGATATCTAATTTTGGTGGGCAATGCGCTACTTTTTGGACAAAGCAGCAGCTATGGTGCAAGACTCCTAAGAAGGGTATACTAATACACAGGGAAATATGAATTCGAATCCATAATAAGTCTACACAATAAGCTGGTTCTCTTGCTTAATCTTTAAAATGGTTGCACTAAAACAGAGTACATCTTTATTCATAAAGCAAGGTAAGGTAGCTCCCTGGATAGAAACGCCGGTTCACATTTCTAGGCCCAAGCTTTTCTTGTGGCCCTTTCCATGTTTTGTGGGCTTGTTCCCATAATTATATACGATTGTTAAAATTATTGCCTGTTCAACAGGAAATGGTGAACTGTTCTTCAAAGGGTTGGGATTGGTATTTTCCTTTTTGTTATAAGCATGGTGACTGTAATGTTAATTGAAACGAAGAGGACACATGTAGAAATATAATTCTTTTTAGTGATTATTTATTTAACTTTAAAAGGTATTTACTTGAAAAGGATCACAGGAATAATTCACTTAGCTTACTACCTACCCATTTTAAAAATCATAGTAAGTTTTATGCCATAAGATCACTCAAATCAATTCCATTTACAATGTTTTACTAAACTAAATAAAAATTATATTAATTCTTATCTATTTGATTAGGAATATACACAATATCCAAATTTATATATATTATAAAATAAAAGTTTCAAAAAAATATCAAATTTCCACCCTTCACTACTTAATTGATTCTAAATATAAATAATATCCTAATTCATAAATATTGTAAAATAATAATTTTAGTTTCTTTATAAATTAATACATCTATATTATAGCATATTTGAGAATTCAGTTACATTTAATTTTCGATCATATTATAGTTTTATTTTATATTTAATTTTGGATTATATAAATTATGTTGGTGAGTTAAATTTATATTAAATTGTAAATTATAGAATATTTTAAATTATGATATAAAAAGTTTTTAAAGGGGGTTTTTGATCTCTAAGGAAATTAAGAAATGACCTTTAAATGAGTTCTAGGTAGCCAAGTTAGGTTGTGGGTCTTTTCCAAAGATTGAAACTCCTCTCTATAAGGCATATCAAGAGTTTATTTGATATTAGGATTGAGTTTAAATAATCAAATTGTTGAACCTTGCATATGCAAGTTGACTTCTTGGTTGCTTCTTTTGAAGACCTTATAAATCACCTCTATTCAAATGGAAAAAAAAAGTAAATTTAGTGTCCAAATTTATGTGGAAAAACTTGGATTTTGAAGGTATTTTAGTCATTTGTCATTTGTTTGAAAGGATGTAGGAAAATGATCCAATCATTGATTATGTTAGTCTACTCAATAAGTGTATGGGAATTGGAAGATGGAATTTGTGGGCGTTCTCTAATGAATGGAACACAATTTACATTCTAAGACTATGTCAAGCCAATATGTTATTTCGATGTGTTTTAAAATCAAATTTGTATTATTTAAAGTTTGACATAATACTTTATTTATGATAACAAAAAAAATTATTTCTCAACGTGAATTAATAATAATGATAGTTATTTATTTAATTCAATACCATCTTTAATAATAAAAAATATATGTTATTTATTTAATTCAATGCTATACTTAATAATAATGACAGTTGTTTATTTAATTAATACTATCTTTGAATTTGTACCATTTTATTTGTTTTATTATTGATTTTAATTTTATAAGCTAATTAGGATTAATATTATTTACATATGGATTAGTTTTTAAGTGGGAAATTTTGGAGTTTATGATGGATTTATGGTCAGAATCCAACGAAAAAATGTGTCAAAATCTTGATTTGTGTTGTATAAACTAGTTTTTTTTACTGCACATATGGATTCAACACCCTTAAAAGACCCTGGGGCACTTCGATTGTGAAGAGTTCAGTTGTCAAACTTGTGATTTCAATGAATCACTTTCGGATTCTAGACAAATTAGATCATAAAATAAACTTGAAAGCTATATAAAAAGTCACACTTAAAGAGTACAAAAAGTTGCACTTAAAGACTACTTGTTTGTATATTGCCTATTATGCTTTGAATTAACAGTGAATGAGTGCTATGTTAAGGCATTCCATGTGAAAAGACCACCAATGGGTGTTCACCCAACAAAAAAAAATATTTATAAACTCTTTAATAATTAAAAAATAGTTTCTCAGGTGGAAAAGGAGCTCATGATAAATAAGCATACATTTTTTAGTTTTCCCTCATGCTATTTGGCAAGTCCTTGGAAGAGACCTTTATTAGTATTTATCTGGATTCTAAAAGTTCACTTGCTTTGATTTCACACTCTCGCCCCCCCTCCCCCACACATACATATATGGGGTAAAATAAAGATTGTATTTTTTTATTCCAAGGAAAAGAAACCCATATTCCCACTTATAAATAAAATAAAATACATTATTTAAATACACAATTTTCATGTGCATTCTATGTGGATAAACCATGATCCATCTGAGGCCATATCAATACAAAAGTAATCATATGAGTGTATGCCAAAGTATACTATCAATGTGTTCATAAAAAAGATAACAAGAAAACAAATTCTTGCTTTAAACAATCATTGTGCCATGAAAAAAAACTCAAACATCAGTCTATAATATAAGCTATACAAAATGGTTGCTGATCAACAACATAGATATAAATAAATGCATAAATTAAAAAATGTTCCCATCCACATACGGTCGATGGAAAGACTAGAACTGTTCAATGCCACGAAACTCTATCATAAGCCACAATCCATGATCCATGAGCAGGTCCTCTTTAGAAAGTCTCATTCCTCTCTCTGTAAATATGGCATCATGTGAAATATGTGAAAAATAATATGATATGCTAAATTTCCTCCACAGTATCAACAAGAAATAAATTTCTGCATAATTAAGTTTGTTTTAGCGAGTTAACAACAAGTCCCCAAAATGCAGAAGTAAGTAAGTTCTTTTTCAACAACAAAAGTGATAAGAGCATGACAAGCATGAACCTTAGCCCAATTGTTTGACCCTCAACCCAAACCTATCATACATGAAAGGAATGATTTTCATTTAGGTGGAGAACAAATCCCCACCATAGGCAGGCTCACCCCCTTGAGATGCACCGTTGAAAAAACCCCATGGACTTGATGGGTCAAGATCTTTAATGACAACAAGCCTACTGATTTGGGAAAGGCATGCCTATGAAAAATGAGAAACAATAACTAGAAACAATGTAAACTTTGAAACGGGAAATATAAACTCAAAATGGGAACGTTGGCCAAAGAACCCTCGAAAAACATGAAAAAAAATGCTAAAAATGAAAAGTGTGTATATTGGAACGATGGTTTTTTTTAGGATCAATTTTCAACATTTTAAAAAAATGGCAGTAAAACCGATTTTTTTGTGCAAAAAACAGTTGTTTTTTTGTAGAATAACATTTTTATTTCCTAGGTATAATTTCAACATTTTTTTTTTAACATCATCGGTTGCTATATTACGTTTCGAAAAAAGGAGAAAATGGAGACTGCTCTCTTGTAGTACATGATTATTCACTGAGTGGTGCTAGGAGTGAAGGATTTACAACAGGATCCTCCTGGTTCCCGCCACTTAGGCTTTGAGATGAAAGCTAAACTGAGGTATATCCGGACAAATTGAAAAACTAAAAGGCAACATTTGCAGAACATTTTCACTTAATATTGAGATGATTGTTATGCCTGACTATGATAGCTGAGGAGAAGCCTGATTTTCCAAATTGAAACGCCTGACTGATCCACGCCAATAAAGAGGAGCATGATTGTCTATTTGGAGAGTCAGGTTGATCTACGACAAAGAGGGAGAAGAGGACAAATCCTGAGGGGTCTGAGGCTCGATCCTGGTACGCTGCCGTGGGAACGTTGTTCTTGGAGCACTGTAATTAAGGAATGCTACCCAGATAGAGGATCCATGAGGGAGGGGTGCCCAAAAGCATCTAGGGGAAGGGGAATATGAGATAGGGGACATATACAGGTCCACATGACCGAGCGTTCAATTGAGCAGAAAGGGAAATAGGTGGCCTTATGGAAGAGATGGGACTGAAACGAGGATGTAGGAGCGAGGGGATCTGAAGGAGGAGCGACCGCCTAGCTAAAGTCTCGTGCACATGAATTTTCGGAATGTGCCAGACTCCTTTGTCTATCTTAATCACGATGAGAGAGTTATATTTCTTCGATCCTTCCGCTGTGTCTGTACTTATAGGTTTATTGCAAAGCTGGTTGAGAGAAAAGTTGTAAATAGTCATGGCAAATGTTGGGAAGTCTCCACTCCGTTGCAAACTAAACAAACCTGAGGTCTGGCGCATGCCTTATTGGCCTGTTTATCTGCATCTTTGTTTAAGCTACGCAAAACATGATGGAAGCGAAGATCTTTCATATGGTGAGCTAGGCTTTGACAGCGGCTTAAAGTTTGCTGGAGGCACACATTGAGGGGGTCTCTCTTCTGGACCGTTGAACTAATGACCATTGCTGAATCTCCAAAGATGGAGGTTGCAACGATGCCAAGCTTCCCAAGCTGAAGAAGTCCCTGATATAGGGCCAGGGCTTCTGCCCTGTTGTTGGAGATGTGTCCTAAACCCCATTCATATGATAAAACAATTTCTCCATTTTCATCAAGGATCACTCCTCCAGCCCCTGCAGCCCTTGGATTCAACTTTGAAGCTCCGTAAAAAAAAATGTTGTACCTTTTGGAATGTTGGATCCAAGCAGCAAACTCATTTTCTTTGAGTCTTATTTTCCAGTTCTGAGGGACAGTGTTTTGCCTGTTGCTAGCTATGCTACCTGTGTGCCTGTTGTTGCTTTTGTCCAACAAATGACCAATGAAACTTCGTTCTTCTACACTAAGCTCGGTGATGTCTATTCCCCTCTAATTTTTGGCCGATATGGTTTCAAGGGCGAGACCCCTTGCTTTGCTGCAGAGACTTCTAGTATTCGATCCCTTGTCCTTAAAAACTTTTCAATTGCAAGCCAACCAAATATTCCATAACATGGTATAAGGGAGAAGGTCCCATACCCTCTTCGCTATGCTTTTCTTCCTTCTCTGCCAGGGGAAATTCTTTTTCCATTTGCGCAAAATTTCTCCTATGGTGATTTGGCTGGTCCACGGAGTCTGGTTGTTCTGATACAAGTTTCCCCAACATTCAGTAGCAAAGGGGCAACAAATAAAAAGGTGGTGGATGGTTTCCTCAGCAGCCAAGCAATTGGGATAGTGATAAGGGCCGATGATACCACGCCTTTGTAGATTTTCAGCGGTGAGAGTCTTGCCTTTAAGAAGAGTCCATATAAAAAAATTGATTTTTGGAAGGGCCTTGGACTTCCAAACAGCCTTCCAATGATTCCAAATTGGCATCGGATGATTGCTGCTACAGAGGGATTGGTGAGCAGCCTTAATGGTATATAGAGATCCGGAAGGGTCCCATCTGAAGCCATCTAAATCATTTTTTTTAACAGGGGCTATGCTATGCAGATGGGACTGAAGCGCTGTCAAACTGGTTTTGAGATTGTTGGGAATAACAGGGAAGGACCATCCAGCCCAAAGAAGGGTTGAAGGATCCCATTGAGAGATCTGATCCAAATGGTGAATACCAGCTCTTTCAAAAAATGAGAGGATGGGGTTGACTCCTACTTGGGGATGTCTTGATCGAGGAGCTGGTGCCTTGGAAAATTTAAATATTTGATTTCTAGGACACTTTTCCACCATGCAGGAAGACCAGTTATGAGTCTCCAAACAATTTTGCCTTTGAAAGCTAAGTTGAGAAATCTGGGGGATCTGATGCCCAGACCACCTCGATCCTGGGGCTAAATTACTTGCGTCCATATGATCAAATTAAATTTCTTTTTGTCCTGTTTCCCTCCTTTCCACAAGAAATGTCGAAGGATGCCTTCCATTTCGTGGTGGAAGGAGGCAGGGGCTTGAAGAAGAGTGAAATGCTATAACGGAAAAGAGGATATACCAGATTTGAGAAGGATGAGGCGGCCAGCTGGATTCAGCCATATTGAGCCCCACTGCTGGACTTTCCTTTTCATCTTATCGATTATAGTGTCTCAAACTTCTACCCTCAAGGGTCCCGCGCTTACAGGAATGCCCAGATATGAGAAATGAGTCTAGTCATAGTTGCATGAGACCCCAAATGTTGCAGCTATATTGTGGAGGACCTGCGCTGATGTGTTCCAACAGTAAATACAACTTTTTTGCTGATTAGCCAGGCCGCCAGAGTAATCCATGAATTTGTCCAGAAGGACTTTGAAGCGCCTAGCTATTTTGATGGAAGCCCCCCCAATTAGCAGGGTGTCATCTACAAATTGCGAATGATTTATATTCTTGACTCCATTCCCAAATTTTATTCCTGTTATGAGGCAAACTCTCTGATGGAAGTCCAGCGTTTTGCTAAATGATTCAGCCATCAGAATGAAAAGATAAGGTGAGAGGGGGCAGCCTTGTCTTAGACCTCGAGTGGATTGGAAAGCTTCACCTGGTCTGCCATTAACGAGAGGGGTGATCCATGGTCTGGTAATACAGGCCTTGATGAGGTTCAGAAAGCCTGCGTCAAATCCCATCTTCTTCAGGATGGCAAAGAGAAAGGAGTGCCTCACTCTATCAAAAGTATTGGCCAAATCCAGTTTGAGAACAAATCCTTTCTCATTCCTGGACTAGCTCGAATGTATGGCTTCTTGTACTAGAAGAATGGAGTCAGTTATATGACGGTTTTCTAAAAACCCCCCTAGGTTTTCAGAGATGAGGGATGGGAGAAAGGGTTTGAGGTGGGAGGCGATGACTTTGGACAGAATTTTGTAGGAAGAATTACAAAGGGATATTGGACGGAATCTAGCAAATGAAGAGGGCCGGTTTTCTTTGGGTATGAGGGCCAGATGAGTGGCGTTGGTGTATCCCCCTACTTTGCACTTTCGTTGGGTCCACTTTAACATTTTTATCAAATCTTTTTTAATGATTCCCCATAATGTTTGATAGAAGCATATGGGGAAGCCATCAAGACCTGGGGCTTTATCAGGCTGAAGAGCCCAAACCGATCTTCTGACTTCTTCCTCGTCAATCTCTTTGGTTAAACTATCATTTATTTGTTTGCTTATCCCCACAGGAAGATGTTGTAATAGCTCGGTATAATCCTCCTGATCTTTGGTTTCTGTTAGAAGGTCTCAAAAATTCTTTGTTGCTATCCTTCGAATGGCATCCTGGTTTTCTTGCTTGTTTCCTTCAGCATCTATAATGGAGCTTGCACTGTTCCTTATCTTTCTAGCAGTTGTTTGTCTATGAAAAAACGTTGTGTTTTTGTCTCCTCCCTGCAGCCACAATTTCCTCGATTTTAGCCTCCATTTTAATTCCTCTGCTCTTTTAACTCGACATAGTTGTGAATAGAGGTCATTTTCTTGTTGTTTTCTTTCTTTGGTGAGCCCAAACTCTTCTATCGCTCTTTGCATGCTATTGAGATTATTTTTAAGCTCCTTTTTTTCCTCTTCAGGTTCTTTATAGCTTGTTTTGGCCCATTCTTTAATTTCCTATTTGGTTCTTTTTAGTTTGGACTCCCAGATGAAATCTAGGGGATCCTTCGACATGTTGACTCCATGTTCTGAGAACAATTTCAGTTACTGCTGGTATGCTGTTCCAAAGAGAGCTATACCTGAAGGGTATAGGCCCCAAATTGTTATGTTTTTCCAGCGTGAGCATGATAGGAAAATGGTCTGAGACAGGGCATGCCAAAATGCTGGCGTACCCAACTGAAAACCTGGAAAGCAGCGAAACGTTAATTAAAATTATGTCTAATCGTTCCATAATGTTGCCTACGCCAATCCTGCGATTGCTCCATGTGTATCTCCGATTTTTGGGAACAATGTCCATTAGTTCATATTCTTGCATAATGTTTTCCAAATGGATTCTGTAGGGGTCAGAAATGAAACTGCCGCCTCTCTTTTCATTGGCGTGGAGGATTAGATTGAGATCGTCTCCCAAAATAATGTTAGAGCACCCTTCTTCGTCAATATTGGACTTTAGATCGTGTCAGCAGCAATCCTTGTCTCTTTAATGGTTGGGCACATAGATATTGTAAATAATTATAGTTTGCATATCTTCTTTGTTTTCCAAGACTGTTTTGATCCAGTGTTGGTTGGTGGTTTCCGAATTGCAGTTCCATATGCTATGATTCCACATAGTGGCTATACCTCCTGAAGCTCCTCTTGCTTCACTGAAGCTTCCTTTAAATTGTTTCTGTTGTTCAATAATACCATTCATTTCCTGCTGACCTTGCTTTGTTTCTTGCAACAAAATAATTCCAGGCTTCTCGTGATGTATGAGATCTCTAAGGGCTACTATCTTGGAGGGGTGCCCAAATCCCCTGCTATTCCAAGACATGATTTTTATCATTGCAAGTGTGATATCCGGGGTGGTGCTCGCCCCCTTGTTCCTTGTTGTCTATTTCTTTGTCATGCTGACCCAGGATGAAAAATTCTATGCGTGTCTGGGTTCCCATAGCGATGTCTTTCTGCGCGTTCTCGTCCCGATGCTGCTTGGCAGATTTCCTGCCCGAACCAGGCTTCTTATAAGTATCACTAGATCCTCCATGATCTTTATAAGAGCTCCTGGTGATTCTGTTTATAGGAGGGTCCAGAGGGGGCTGTGAGGAGATGATCAGGGGCGGGGAGGTTTTGGAAGAACTTTTGGGGTGGCTATCATGAGAGGGAGGGTCAAGGGGATGGCCTTCTGGGAGAGAAAGAATAGAAAAGGGGTTAGATGAAGGGGACGGAAGAGGGGAGTGGGGGGGGGGGGGGGATTTGGAGGGTGCAGGAGGAGAGGGGGAAGGATGATCTTCTGCTGAGGCTGATGGATCTGCTTCATGGGTGGTTTTAACCAAGGAGGCCCATTTCGTTTTTTTAACAACTTCCCATTGTTCCTCTTGAGGACCATTTTCTACATTAATAAGCTTAGTACATCGATTTGCAAAGTGGTTGTACTTGTGACATACCTTGCACTTGAACAGGATCTGCTCGTAGTCCAACTGCTGAATATGTCTCCAATCGTCCACTTTGAGCTTGATGGCTTTAGGGAGGCCTTTGTTGATATCCACTTCCACACAGATCCGAGCACAAGCTTGCATGTTGTCCTTTGGCTCGCTTCGGTCAACATATTTTCCCACTGTATTCCGTATGGCTCGAACCGAATCGTCCCCCAGCAATGGAGGGGGAGATGAGGGAGCTGGACCCAAACTGGGATAGCGCTGGGAACATCGAGCTCTGGATCAAAATCAGGGATCCATTTGTTGAGATACAAGCCCCTGGAATGCATGAAATAGGGCCCGTTTCTGAAAATTAAATCCTTGTCTTCTTTGGATTCAAAGTGAAATGTAAAATACCCTTTCCCGCAGAATCTAATGGATATTTTCCCTTGTATCTTATCTTACCAGTTTCTCTCGACCCATCTCTAGACGGTTTTCGGAGAGGGCCAGAGGCCCGTGAACTGTCCAATGAGTCCTTTTTCTGCAAGCGAAAGAGCGACCAAGCAAGGTAGGGCAGGAGGCAAGTGAACTTCTTGAGGCCATCGAGCTTCTTAACAAATTTTGAAACAACGAGTTGTGGGCGCTGAGGAGGCAGTGATTTTACCAAGTTTGAGAATGCCTGCTGAATGTCAATCCCCTTCGGTGCAGCCTCTAGAGGGGCCATGAGCGATGAACGAAGAACCAAACGGTTAAGTAGCAGGAACCCTTGGCCGCGCACGCAGAAGATCGAGACAATTTTCATAATTTCAACATTTTTTAGTATTGACGATAAAGATAAAATAATGGGATCTGAAACACATTAAAATTCTATCATTTTTCATCCATGTTGTTAAACATATAATAACATGACACTAAATATCGCTAAAATTCTAATTGTTTTCAACCATAACATTGAAGATACAAAAAAATTTGGAAACTTTTCAACCATAAAATAAAAAACCATGACATTATGAATAAATTACATGACTAAATTAATCAAAATTTCATTACTTGTAAATTGAATGAAACATACATTATATCTCTAAGTTATTGTTGCATTGTAGATATTCTAAACAATAAAAATCATCATAATTAAAACATATAATCGAACAAACATAAAAATGACTCATAACTTCATTTAACGCCATATGGAAATCAAAATTTTGATTTGAAGATACGATGCAAACATCAGTTATATAAACTCTCTTAGACAATTATTCAAAATAAATCATATTTTCTAGCACACCATCAAAATTCACATCTTCAGATGAATGACTGGATGCAGATGAAGATGTTCCATATTCTTCTCCTTCATCAACTAGTGCCCCATCTGAGTCCACATGTACGCCCACCATTCCAAGTTTCAAAATTCTTCTGCATCTATGACTGATTTCAAAAAAACTTCCATTTCAACACTATTCCTTCTGCTAACAACCTCTTCAAAATCTCTATCATCTTGAAGAGAAGAGTTCCTCTCTTTGTTAAATTGAAGTCATAAACAAGTTTGTCAACATCCTCCAATTTTAAGAGATATGTGCGACAACAATTTATATTTGTACCCTTTCTTTTTCTCTTTCCACTAATTTTTTTGATCAACTACCATCTCTGGCCTATACACAACATTGGATGGGTGTGTATTTGTGGCATACCAATGTACTTCAACACCTGCAACATCTTCATTTTCTGTAATGGCCTTTATAACCTTAGCAACCCATAATGAATAGCCATTGGGATCTCCATCTTCTAGCACTGCGATCATTCAACCCTCCTTAATTTCCTGTACCGAATCCCTGTAAAGCTCTTCCATGGCTTCACGTTGTGCATGAGATCTTCTGAAACCAATATACATTTCTCTTTCCTCTACCCGTGAAGAATTAATAATACCTTGAGATTGTTGTTGTTCAACAATGTTTCTTTCCTCATGTTCATTTGACACATTTTGTGGCCAAATAAATGTATTTTTCAAAGGTATATCTTCATTTGTTGTTCTTGAAATGATATCACTTTGATTATTGAAAGAAGACTCACACCAAACTGAATCAACAATATCAAAAGTACTCATATGTATATCTAATACATTTTTCTATTTCTTCTAGGCAATCAAAATAATTTATATCTCTATTCTGCTTGCGTACATTATGAACTTCAGCAACTGATTGTAATAACAATATATTTGATGAAAATATTGGATGATCTGGAATGAACTTCAAAAATTCCAAACCTAATGACGGTGCCCATTCTGGAGTAGTTGAATACTTCTTGCCCCATATTAGTGTTTTCCCATCAATTTTTTTGATACAAAATTGATGTTGGAAGCTAATGTCATCAAGTTCTCCTCACCATGCGATCCCAGAATAAACCTTCGCATGTCAACAGTTTCTTCCAACACATCAAAAGTAGGCTCTCGTATGTATTATTTCTTAATACATTCAATTAATGATGGCAAGCTCCCAACTTCCTTCCTCCTCAATGCGACTAAAAAACAACTAAACATCTTATCAATATGGTAATGAGTGTGCCCAACAAGAAGGAAACCAACCTTTACCTTTTGAAAAATTCTCAATTCAACAAGCATGTTTAGATATCCAAAAACAGTTTGACTTTTGTTTTCGCGACAAGTGTTGTCCAATTGTAGATACAAAAATTCGGGAAGATTACCAGACCAATGAGAAAGCACATCATGAATTATGGTTATTGTTAGATTTGCATCATTATGAATATTTGGAGTTGTGAAGCATACGCTTGACAACATTTTCCCATTGAATACCATACAACCGACCAAGTGATACTAAATAAAATTTTCCTCCTATAAATTTTTGGGTGTGCAAACAAAATGTGGTAGAAGTGTTTTCTTCTGGTCCATACCATCAATTATCAAACCCAAATATTTATTTGGATTATCATGAAACTTCTTTCGAAGCTTGTACAACTTTTTCCTTTCACTTGTTTATTGTTCGCGATGCTCTTGAAGTGCTTTGACAATGGAATCTACACAACATAAAAGAAAGCCATTGAGAAATACATTTTCATAGTTGATGACTATGCAATTTTAAAAGTTAAAGTTATGAATGCTTACCACTTTCTGTGATCCGGATTTAAACAGGAACGCAATAGATTACAGAGATAACCATAAATACAGAGATGCGATAACCATAAATACAGAGATGCAGCGGAAATAATACTTCATTAATGGAAAATACTGAAATATGCTTACAACCAGAAATGGAAATAAACCAGCTAGGGCGATGGTAGCTTATCTCTGAGAAGAGATGTGGTGGCTACATGCCTCTGAACTGTTCTAAAACTATGTTACAATGAGGTTCGAAGGCCTATTTATTGTTGAGAAACAATGGAAAACCCTTCACATCCCGAAACCTAACCCTAGAAGATGAAACACCAAATTGTGGGCCTCGTTTGCGTAAATTGGTACATCAATTTCCCAGGGTCATAACTTTGGCATACGATCTCCGTTTGACGCGTACGATAGCTCGTTAGAAAGATCTGTCCGAGTACTACCACTTTGGGAGGCAACATGGGTCCATGGACCATGTTGCCCCAGATTCCCAAAAAAACGTCGTTTAGGGCCTCAAAACGGCTCCGGAAGTTCAGGACCCGAAAAACTGCTAAAAATAGTAAATTGTGCTGCAATTTAGGAAACTGAAAAGACTAAAAGAGGCAATTGTGGGGTTCCAAATGGGATAGGTGGGTGGCCACCAACATCCACCTGGATCATTCCTCCCCCCTTAGGAAGCAATGGTCCCCATTGCGTTGAGTTCCTCCATCTGTTGAACTTGTCCTGCAATCTCTTATGTCTCCAGTGATGGTGGGAAGCATGGTCGACGATGGTCCACATTGAACATTTGGTGCAAGCGAAGGAATGGAGGAATGATGTGGTCCAAAGCATTGTTCCCCATAGCCTTGGTACTGCTGTAAGGACCATGTCGGAGTGCTCTGAGCTTCTGATGGGTTCTGGTAAGGCGTTCTTTCTGTCGATGCAACCAGACTTTGTTGCCCACCTGAAACTTGTGTGGTACCCATGTGGGTGAGGAGAAGTTGTTCCTGTGTTTTGTCATGACCGTATCCCTTTGCTGCTACTGCTGCATGGAGGAACCCTTTGCAGGGGTCATGGATGTAGCAACGATCTTCCCCTTATTTTGGGAGTGAGCCAGACAGATGAATTTCCTGGTCTGTGAGATGAGCTTGCTGCCTTTCTTAGCAGTGATCAAAGAGGTGGCGGTAGGTGGGGCTACCTCCGGTATCCTGTATAATGAATCACCCAAAGAAATAATGACAGCGTGAGGCCTTGACTCATACACAGCATGTCGCCTCCACAAGTATGGTTGGCCTAATAGTACATCACAAACATCCAGAGGTGTAACATCACACAATACCTCGTTTGTGAAGGGCTTGATGATGTAGGGAAGGCGACACTGCTGGCGAACTTTGAGATCTCGTCCTTCGTGAAGCCACCCGATACTGTACGACTGCGGGTGCGGTGTAGTCGGTAGGCCCAACCGCTTCACAGCCTCTGCTGAAATGAGGTTCTTTTGGCTGCCACTGTCGACAATGAATTGTAGTGGTGAACCCTTCACCCACATCTGTGAGTGGAAAAGATGCTCCCCTTCCCCTGGATTTTCGGGCTCATCTTTCTGGATCTTGGCGGTCGCAACAGTGGCGCTGGGATCTGCATCAATGATCTTCTTCCCTTTACCATTCCCCTTGTCGGGTTCTGGCTCAGGGTCGGAACATGCATCTGATTCGGAAGCCTTCAACTCAGCCACCAACGACTGCTTGGTCTGACACTCACTTGTGTTATGAGTGGGACTCTTGTGGAACTCACACCACTTCCTGTGTCCTTCTTCGGCTTCATGGTGTTGTTCTTTTCTTGCGGCTTTGACAGGTTGTCTTGGGTCACCCTGCCTTGGGTTTGTCCTTTGGGCTTCGGATTTGCAGATCCAAAGTCTCGCTTCATCTGTTTGAACTTTTGCTCGATTTTGACAGCGTATCGGTATGTTGTGCCGAGTGAGAAGATGTTCAAGAACCCCATCTCTTCCTGGATGTACCTGTGTAGGCAGCCACGATATTTGAGTACCAGATGCAGCTCAGAATATTTGATATCCAACTGTGTGCGAAGGGTATGAAAAATGTTTGTGAACTCCAGCACATCTTGGTCTCGTCCCTGCCGCAGTGTGGTTCATTTAATGTATTTGTCCTCATAGCTTCCAACAGGGTAGTACTGCTCCTTGATGGCATCCCGGAAGTCATTCCAAGTGGGTGCGGCTGAAAATAGTGAGCCTGTACTTTCATCCTTCTGCTCGCAGTAGGTTTCCCACCAGTCCTTGACATGTGGGGCTGCTTTGAGAAGAGCGAAAACAATCTTTTCCCAATTTGAAAATTCATGAACAGAAAAATACCCATCTAGCAGATTTAACCATTTATCTACGGCATTTGCGTCTATTTGACCCTCGAATATGGGGATTTCAAAATTAACTTGTACCTTGAAGGGTGTGGCATTTCCAGAGTCGTTGTTGGAAGCCGATGCGTCGCCTCTGGGTAGCCGCTGAAGAATCTACGCAAAGCTATCCATCATCGCGTTCCTTTGCCGCTCGAGCGCTTCTTCGAGCAAGATTTTGATAGGATCTCTTGCCCCCTCGTCTTTCTTCTCATCTGCCAAGGGAGGCCGTCGGGATTTGCGAGGCTGGTGTTGCAAAGGTTCGACCAGTTCAAGCCCTAACTCCTTATATCCCGACCTCGTTGGGGACATGCAAAGAAAAACAGAGAAAAAGCAAACCGCTCTGATACCACTGATCCGGATTTAAACAGGAACACAATAGATTACAGAGATAACCATAAATACAGAGATGCGATAACCATAAATACAGAGGTGCAACGGAAATAATACTTCATTAATGGAAAATACTGAAATATGCTTACAACCAGAAATGGAAATAAACCAGCTAGGGCGATGGTAGCTTATCTCTGAGAAGAGATGTGGTGGCTACATGCCTCTGAACTGTTCTAAAACTATGTTACAATGAGGCTCGAAGGCCTATTTATTGTTGAGAAACAATGGAAAACCCTTCACATCCCAAAACCTAACCCTAGAAGATGAAATGCCAAATTGTGGGCCCCGTTTGGGTAAATTGGTACATCAATTTCCTGGGGTCGTAACTTTGGCATACGATCTCCGTTTGACGCGTACGATAGCTCGTTAGAAATATCTATCCGAGTACTACCACTTCGGGAGGCAACATGGGTCCATGGACCCATGTTGCCCAGATTCCCAAAAAAACGTCGTTTAGGGCCTCAAAACGACTCCGGAAGTTCAGGACCCAAAAAACTGCTAAAAATAGTAAACTGTGCTGCAATTTAGGAAACTGAAAAGACTAAAAGAGGCAATTTTGGGGGTCCAAATGGGATAGGTGGCTGGCCACCAACATCCACCTGGATCATTCTGACCCTTCAAGAGAATCACATGTATTGCAAATCCCCATCCTTGTCTTCTTAGGAATACAAACATTGTTGAATTCTTTGTTCCATATCCTCAAAAAATATTGACATGTAATAAATTGACCATGTCCCTCAACACCTTCTGCATATTATTTGTATAAGTTGTATATTTCTCATCTTGAAAAACTATATGGAATATTTATTTTCTATCTATTTGGCATAAATTCTCCATGCTTTGAAAATAAATCTTTCATCCATGACATTGCAGTATTTGATGATGGCCCAAACTATTGTTTATGACGTACTTTTGAATAAAATGTGGGATCCTTTTCCAAATTTTCTTGGATTCTTGACAGAAGAAAATTACCCATTGAATGAAACATTTTGAAAGCCTTTCTACAGATAAATAAAGACCCAATATGATAATCATAACTTGACAATGTAGATTGCATGCACCCCACTAAATATGAAATTTGCATGATTTTATTCATTGACAAATATCTCTTCCTTTTCTCTAATGCAAACTTGAAATCCATATGTTTCAAGCAATATTTTTGACAACATTCACTTGAAATGAGAGCGTTGATAGAACTTCTTCTCGTCAGATATTATGCTCTACCCCTTGTATAACTAGAACATCTTGGATTGATACGAAAAGTTCTACTCCTACTCCTCGATACAATATTTCCTAGCAACATCTCCATCATTGGATCATCATTTGTATAAGAATTTTCATCATCATCATGAGGAATGTTATCCTCACTATGATCATCTGTGCTTTTGAAATGCTGGCATGGACGATATTCTTCATCTTTCCATTCTTCAGTGCTACCCTCACATTCCTTAGAATTAGGAATATACATGGAAAAAAGATACCAAGTTCTTCTTCAAACCAGGAACATACATAACATCTCGCAAAGTGAGGGGAGCACCCGACTCCCTCTGAAAGGTAATTGTACAAACCCGGTAGCACTATACCTCCCATCATCACCCATCTCAATATTCATATAGGGATCCTTCTCCTCCAAGTCACTAAAGAGCTCCTTGTTACTAGTCATGTGGAAAGAAGCTCCACTTTCTAGGTACCATGCACTACCCATCATTGATGACAGTATGCATGTGATGAGGGTAAACTCCAATTCGAATTGTGAGATGAGAGCCTCAACTGTCGCTCCTCCTAAGGACTTCTTCTTGGACTTCTTGAGTGGAAAATTTGTAGCAAAATGTCCCAGCTCATGATAATGAAAGCATTTGACTTTCAACATGTCCTTCTTCTTTCCTCCATGACAAGAATCTGGTTTGGAATGGGATGCCTTCCCCTTCCATTTCTTTTCCTTACCTTCCAAGGCACAATTTTCCTCATTATCAGTCTTTGATGAGGATCCATCTCTGGTGCTCCTCTGAATCTCTTCCTGTACAAAATTTGACCACAATCGTTCCCAATTTGGAAGCTTCTCCCTCCCACTGATAGAGTCCTAATAACTGTGCCAACACTTTGGGAGTCCTAGAAGATCTAGGCTCACCATATCATCCTCAAAAATAGCAATCCCAACACTTCCAAACTCATCATGACAATGAGTGAACTTGGTCAAGTATTTCATAATTGAGTCACCCTTCTCCATCTTGATCTTTCTGAGTTTTTCCTTCAGTGCCAACTTCCTATGGTCACTGCTATTCTAAAATAGGTCTATCAATGCCTTCCACATTGAGTATGGAGTTTCCTTTCCATGGAGACTCGAGACAATGTGGTATCGAACTCCCTCAAGGATAACCTGCCTCGCCTTTCCCACACACTTTCTCCACTCAGCCAGATCTTTACCATACGATGCTGGAGGCTTAGGAATGTCTTGATCAATGAATTCCCTGAGGCCAATGTCTTCCAACACTGCTTCCATCCTGTCCTCCCATGTTATGTAATTCGAGATGCCTTCCAAGGCATACTCAAGTCGCAACCCGTTGAAAAACATATTGTTGATCTGAAGTATGAACTACAAATTGGATTTTCACCTACACAACAAACTCGAAATATCCTCTTCTATATTGTCTCTAGCTATGATACAATGTAGATTTTTTTCTTTATATTCAACAACTCATGTGATATACTAAAACATAAGACAATAATTTACTCTACTCTTTACAACAGAAACCAATAAGGATCGATGAAAACAATAATCATAAAGAGGAAGAATATCAATCGCACATAACACAATATTTATCTAGGGAAAGAAACTACTCAAAACCCAGACTATCTATATTGCATTAACCAAATTATCTGAGATGAAAATAAAATGTTTGTTCACACTAGAACAATCCCTCCACAAGTATGATCTAACTCTCTACCTCACAAGCCCACTCTAGCCAACACTTAGCCAATTTCATTTCCTGCCAAGCCCCTACTTCCTTGCACAATTCCTCATAGAATCAACCCATATTTAGTTGGGAAATCCTTCATAACTGTGCAATCCAAACTTAGGTCCTCAACTGATTACATTCACCATCTGTACAAATCGAAAAATTAAACAATTGATAGTACACTATCCCTGCACTCTACTCTCAACTGGGTCTTCCTCTAGACTGACATGCATGAGTTATTTGTCAGTGAATCTTCAGTTAACTAGTGTGGTACTAGTTGATGCACTGGTGCACTAATCCACTACTAGACCTCTACTAGTTCATCCAATAGTTAGAACTAGTTTAACTGACTATAACTCAGTTAGACTGATTTATCAAATTACAACTCCAAAGAACTCAACCTGGGCCCCTAAAATTTAGGGATCACTCTACATGACTCTATATAGACTTCCAACTCGAAATTCCTAAGTCAATTAAATCAATTTAACTTAATTAACTATTACTAGTTGCTATGAGAATAGAATTACAATTTTAATTTAAGGACAGACTAAATTGGAATTTCTTGTTGTTATTTTTAACAATTTCAAATAACATTATTGTTCTATGCCAATGCTTGAAGAAATGGGCTAGCAATAAAATGGCTTGGGCCATGTCAACCAAAATATCGACCTTGTCTCTACTCTTATTACCAAAAATGATGAGAAATTCCTTTCCAAGGGAATAAACACCTGAGAACTATCATGGAATTGAACTTTTCATCCATTACCATCATTTGGGGGCATGATTCTACTGATGGATTCATTTTTAGGTTGGCCCATGATTACATATTCATGAGAAGGGATAGAGGGTTTCTCTACATGAGAAATGTAGGATGTGAATGAAGGAAAAAAAATTACGAGGGTTGGATTAACGACGATGGTTTGAATGTGTAGATTAACGAATTGAACCCTTGAGACAACTACCAAATCAAACCAGTAGATGGATACATAGGAGAGTGAGCCTAAGGTTTTAAATGTCACCTACTCAAAATTTCAAAGATGAGGGACAATGAAAAAACTATAGATAAATTGGCATAGGAAGAAATGAAATGTATTTACAAAATTAGAACTATATGCTACAATGGATTTGACAAGGGGATTTTTCTACCTCATGGGCAAAGCTAACATACCATAATGGAAAACTTGATAGCCTAGAGACTAGGGATATTTTTGAGTGGGATAGGAGTTCGACTAGTTTTGATACCATGTCAGAGGTAACTCCCAAGTGATTTATTTTCCATTATATATTAATAAAATTTAAACTCATATTACTCATTGGTTCACTATATGAGATTCAATTCATCTTCATCTTCTTGAATATTTACAATTTTATTATTTACATGGTCAAAAATATTGAATGATTATGTCCAATAGATGAAATGTGTATACTTATGTGCTTGTATCCTAAATGGAAAATATGGTATTTGGGATGTTTACTTATAATATGAAAGGGTAAATCTGGTTGCAATGGATGTATAACATTCATATGCCTACTTTTGGATCTTCATGTGCCCTAATGATATGTTTTTAGGAGAATAAGATTGTCAGACTTTAGTCTTCGTTATTGTTAATGTTCTTGATTGTTTTAGGTCTTTATTATATAGTAATTTATGAATAAGTATACAAGGAAGGTTAACCACCTTAGTGTCTTGGAGGGCTAGGATGGTTGGTTGGTTATGAAAAGATATTAGTGAGTGTTAATCAGGAAGCTAGGCTTTTATTGGTAAGGAAAGAGAAGCCCCAAGTATACTACAAATATTATAAGGTTTTTTCAAGGTACATATTTAGATGTAAGATTCAAAACCTTGATTGCAAGGTTCATGCTCAAGGGAAGGAGCCTTCTTGTAACATATAAGGCAAAGTGTTATAGAGTTCAATAAAGAACTCTTGACCTGGTTGGGATGAAAATGCATGAAGGATTCAAATGGGGGTAAGATTTGAACAATGCCCTCTTTGAATCCTCAAATAAACACTTGATACGAGATCGTGAGAAGGATAATTTTGGACATCTTCATGGTTAGTGAAGAATTTTTCAATCTCATGCTTCTTTATATATACCATTTCCTTTTCAAATCCCTTTTCAACCCTTACAAAAGGATGAGAAACCCCCTCTATAAGCCTACTTTTCCTTGGATAATTTTGGGGATTGATCACATGGTTTTAAAAATTTTGAAAGATTGAGGATTAGAAATTTAGCCTTAGTCCTTAGTCACATGGGTCAATGGAGAGCTATTGTTAGGTCCTTATAGTACTAGTATATTCCCCTTATTGTTATTGTTAATGTATCCCCCTATTTTTATTGTTGTACCCATATATCCCCCATGTTGTTTTATATTTGACCCCATAGAATCCCATTATTGTTATTATGATGCCCTTACATTATTATTGTTATGTAGGCTCTGATTATATTGTGACCCCTTAGACTCCTATATATACCAAGGAGGTATTATCAGTTGAACCATCCAAGAATTTTTCATTTATGTAATGTAACGGAGGTTTCCCCCTCAAAGAGGATAATTTTTAAGTCGTTAATCTATCTTTTCTTCTAGTTTGTGAGCTGGTTGCATAATATTTGGTATCAAAGCTTTCGATTCTAGGGCTTTGCTGCTTCAAATAGGCCATCGTGGAATTTTCACTATAACTTTTTTACACCAATCCTTAGAAGCTGAAATTGTGACCACATGGAGCTGAAATATTGGTGAACTTCTTTCCAAAATTTCAGAACTTGGTTCACCATATTTTTATATATATGGTCTGAAGAAGTTAGGGTTTCTTCATGCTCTAGAATTCAGTCTCAAACAGGTGACCGAGGGAAAATCGTCATAAATTTTGCTTCAAGCATCGAATTAGAATTTTGTAAAGAGTTACATAAACAAAAAAGACTGTAGCATCTCATGTATCAATTTTTAGAGCTGAAGTTTGAAACAATGCCACATGGAATTCCGTACAAGTTCGCTCTATTAAAAGATTACATAATTAGGTCATTGTGGGATATTTGGCATAAATGTATCTTGAAGAATCCAATCTTGGTCTGACTCGTGGTAGTGGAAAGAAGACTCATAAGGTTACCATAGGATGGAATTAAAAAGCTTGGAGATCAACAATTACAGAGATACAACAAATTCAATATCGAGATCCTAAAAAGAAAGAAAAAAGAATGTATTTTTTAAAAAAATTCATAGCTTTTGTTTGAAAAATCAGTTTGAAGTGATTCAAAGGGAATATTGAAGCATAGATATCGGTATTTGGTTCTAAAATGCCTCTGAAACAAAATAATTTTACATCCATTAAGCTATCATAGAAATATACTATGACTCATGAACAGGAATATTTGCAACATGATATATCAAAATTACGCGATCAACTGCAACAAATTTCACTCTCACAAAGAGAAACCAAAGATGAACTAAAAGGGGACATGGATGGCTTAAAAAGGGGCATGGAAGTTTTGAAGGATGGTTTAAAATCTTACATGGAAGATTTGAAGGATGGTTTAAAAGTAGACGTTGAAGCAATGATGAATGTCAAGATGGAAGGATTGACAAAGTTGCTGCAAGAAAGTCTTCCCAATGGTGACAATATAATCCATGAAAATATTGATGAGGACAAAAGGAATATGAATTATGATTTTAGAGACTCGAGTGTCGGGTTTAAGACCCACCACATTCCAAATATCGATATGAGGAAGTTCATGGCAAGGATTTGGTAACATGGATACTAGAGATGGAGCAATATTTTGATCTTCATGATGTGCAACACACACAGAAGGTACACAATACAACTTTATATTTAGAACCAAATTAGTTGTATGGCATCAATGGCTTTGTTCTCATAAACCACTTGTCACTTGGTCAATTTTAACAGAGAAAATGATAGAACATTATGAGGATACAAAGGGAAACACCTTCTTTAGAGAATTGATAAATCTCAAACAAAATGGTTCAACGATGGAGCACATTGAGGACTTATAAAAATTGAATATTAGGGTAACTGATATTCCAAAGGAGCATATTATTGATGTCTTCATAGGGACATTGAATGATAACATTCAACATGAGGTTTCCCTTTGGGAACCTGATTCTTTGGAGAAGGCATTCAGGACGGCAAGAAACGTTGAAAGAAATATTATGGAAACATGGAAGTCTACCACTCACAACTACAAATATGGAAGTGTTGCTTCTCCTAACCCTCCACAACCTACAAGGTTGACACCACACAAATTGGAGGAGAAAAGAGAAAAAGGGATTTGTTACAGTTTTGGTAGAAAATGCACTAAAGGTCATAAGTGTGCTGAGAAGAAATTATTCTACATAGATTGTGAAGAGGAGGAAGAAAAGAAACAAGAAACATAAAAGGAGAGGCATATATACTAGGAACCAACCCAAAAAAAAGAAGAAATGAATCTAACCATATCTTGTAATGCATTGGCAGGAATTACTACTCAAACTCTCAAGATAAAAGGATATATCAAAAAGAAAAAGGTAATAGTGTTGATTGATTTGGGTAGTACCCATAATTTTATTCATTGTAAGATAGGCAATGAATTGTATTGCTTCCTATATCCAACACCAGAGTGTCAAATGATGCTTGCAAATGCAGGAACTATAAATTTCTCTGAAAAGTGCCATAATATCAAGCTAACCATGGGGGAATATGTATCAAATAGTCCAATCTTTCCGTTCCAATGGGTGGTGTTGATGTTGTATAAGGAGTCCAATGGTTACAATATTTGGGGATGATAAATTTTAATTTTCAAGAACTTTTCTTGAATTTTTTTTGGGAAGGAAAGGAAGTTGAATTAAGGGGTATCATATGGAAACAAGGAAATATAATCAACTCTAATGGAATGAAAAATATTATGAAGAAAAAAAATGGGGTGTAATTGAACAATTATGCACACTAGAGGTTCAAACATCGAAATCATCCATTACTCCAAATCTCCAAAAGTCTTGGACAATCATTTCAAGGTATTTGATACTCCCAAAGGCCTCCCACCTATTCATTATCATGATCATGTTATTCATTTGATTCCAGGAAGTGTTCCTCCAAACATTATACCTTATAGTTATCCCTATGCCCAAAAGAGATAAATTGAATGTATGGTTGCAGAAATGCTAGAAGCTGGTATAATTCAACCCAACCAAAGTTATTTCTCTACTCTAGTAGTATTGGTGCACAAGAAGGATGGATCATGGCGTATGTGTCTGGATTATAGGGAGCTCAACAAGATCATTATTAAAGATAAATTTCACATTCCTGTCATTGATGAATTTTTGGATGAATTACATGGACAAATTTACTTCACAAAGTTGGATCTTAGTTCAGGATATCAACAAATTAGAATGAATATTGAGGACATTCCAAAACAACATTCAAAACTCATGAGGGTCATTATGAATTTTTGGTCATGCTTTTTGGCATTACTAATGCACCTTCCACATTTCAAGGTTTGATGAATTCCGTTTTCAAACCCTTCCTTAGAAAATTTGTGTTAGTATTTTTTGATGATATACTAATCTATAACAAGTCTTGGAAGGATCATGTTCAACATGTTGACAGGGTGCTCAAACTATTGGAGGAGAAATAATTATATGGAAAAAAAAATCCAAATGTTTCTTTGGAGTACATGAGGTGTAATATTTGGGTCATATTGTATCTCATAAGGGTGTTAATGTAGAACCTAACACAATTAAATCCATTAAGGAATGGAAAACCCCCACAACCATAAAGAATCTTCATGGATTTCTCGGGTTGATAGGGTATTATCGTAATTTTGTTAAGAATTATTGGAGAATAGCAGCACCTCTAACAACATTACTGAAGAAAGATGAATTTTCTTGGACTCCAGAAGGCCAAGCATCGGTCTTAGCAACGTCAGAATTCACAAAAACCTTTATTGTGGAATGTGATGCCTCAGGAAATGGAATTGATGTTGTATTAATGCAAGAAGGAAGACCCATTGCTTTTGAAAGTTGTCCAATAAAAGGAAATTATTTACACAAACTTATTTATGAAAATGAAATTTTGGCAATAGTACATGCAAGGGATGAATGGAAGAATGATGAAGAGGTGTGGACACTCATTCAAAATTTGTAGTAAGATCCTAGTACATCTGAGACATTTAGCTAGAAATATGACTCATTATGGTACAAATATTGCTTATATATTTGTAAGAATTCCCAACTCAAAAAAAAGTATTTTTTTGGAATTGCACACCTCCCCCTTAGGAGGGCACTCAGGATTTTAAAAACTTACAACATAGTCAAGATGGAATTTTTTTTGGATGGCCTTAAATTTGATATTCAAAATTTTGTGGCAAAATGTTTGGTTTTCCAACAAACTAGAGTTGAGGGAATTAATACCCCGTGTTTATTACAACCTCTAGTTATTCCAAGTCAACATTGGGAGGAAGTCTCAATGGATTTTATCATAGGTTTACAAAATTCTGAAGGAAAGAGTGTGATCATGGTGGTAGGTGATATAATTAACAAGTATGCACACTTTTGTGCATTATCTCATCCTTTTAAAGCCAGTACAGTTGCTACTGCATTTATGGAAATAATACAAAAGCTACATGGAAACCTGAAGGTTATTGTATGTGACAAAGATCCCATTTTCACTGGAAATTTTTGGACGAAATTATTTTCTTGTCTTGGTACTAAATTATCTCATTTCTCATCTTATCATCCTCAATCTAACGAGAAAACTGAGATAGTGAACAAATGTTTGGAAGGATATCTTCATTGCTTTGTATCTGATAAACAAACACAATGGGTCAAGTGGTTACCTCTAGATGAATGGTGGTATAACACTTCTTTCTATACTGCAACAAAAATGACCCCATTTATGGTACTTTATGGATATCATCCAACATCCATCTTATCATCTTTAAGAGAAAATTATAAGGTTCAAGCATTAGAAGATCACATTGAGCATCAACAACAAGTTATGCAACTCTTAAAGGATAACCTCACTCTGGCACCTAATCAAATGAAACAACAAGCAAATCAACATCAAAGTGAAAGAAGTTCTCATGTAGGAAAATGGGTATTTTTACAGTTACAATCATACAAACAAATGTCCCTCAAGCAAGCTAAGAAGGACAATAAATTATCACCCAAGTATTATGGTCCCTACAAGGTGTTGCAAAAGATTAGTACTATGGAATACAAATTGGAGTTTCTTGCATCTTCTTGAGTACAACCAGTTTTCCATGTTTCATGCTTCAAGAAGGTTATCAATGTCAATATCCTAGTTGAAACAGTGTTGCCAAAACTTGACGAAGAAGGAAAAATCATCTTTGAATTTGAGCAGTCACGGAAACAAGAACCTGATGGCTATGAAATCGATTAATTTCAGAGTATCTCATTAAGTGGAAGAACTTACCACTAAAGGTCCACATGTGAGGATGAGAATTTTGATACAGAAACATCTGGAACTACTCAAGCATTGAGGACAACACCTTTTTTAAGGAGAGGGGCATGATAGGTCCCTATAATACTAGTGTATCCCCCTTATTGTTAGTTTTAGTATAGCCCCCTATTGTTATTGTTATTCCCATGTATCCCACATGTTTGTTATTGTTGTGCCCCATAGAATCCCACTATTGTTATTGTTGTGCCCTTACATTATTATTGTTATGTAGGCTTTGATTATATTGTGACCCCTTAGACTCCTATATATTCCAAGGAGGTCTTATCATTTGGATCATATTAGAATTGTTCATTTATGTAATGTAAAGGAGGTTTCCCCCTCGAAGAGGATAAGTTTTTAGTCGTTGATCTATCTTTTCTTCTATTTTGTGAGTTGGTTTCATAATAACTATGAGTTAGATCTAGGTGAAAGAGGTGCCCAATTTTAAAAGGACAAGAGATAGAGAGTTGGATATCAAGGTATAGATCCTTCAATTATTAGGCCTCCAGAGATCGAGATATCAACTAGAAAGTTTTTACCTCGATATAAATAGATCACAAACATATTTGAGTTAAAGAAATTAATTTATGATATGTATTTCCTATTAATGGGTGTTGGGGCTATTGTATTTCAAGATGTCGTGATGTGCATGATACTACATAAATACTTGATACTGATAAATCCTAACATGACCATTGAATAATAAGGAATTTCCAATCAAATCACAGTGGTTATTGACTTTTGAAGACTGGATGTTGGAATGTCGACATATGAAGTTTCATCTATTGAACCATATTGTAAACATCGGTTACCACAAAACCATGATATTGATTGACTTGGTATGTCTATTTACTAATAGATATATTTACATTGGTCAATATATTAATTAATTACTCACCAATATATAAATTATAATTTTAACCTAGCCATTTTTTTTGCTAATTTGGAAAATAAATTAGTCAACAATCTATATATATCTATTATATTAAATTTTTCTTTTTAATAAAAAATAACTAATTTGCTACTTTTAGCTAATTCTTAAACAATCTATAAATACTTATTTATATAGTATATAAAGCATATATGACATGAAAAAACAAGACTGCAGGTGTTCAATTGGATTTGGGTTATATAACTTTTGGGATTGTGAAGTATTTAAAGGAGTTCATCTAATTATTTTGTTTTTTGTTCAGGTTTTTTTTTGTAATCTAGTGACACAATTAATTGTGATTTTCATTGTTTAAATTGAGTTTTTGAATACATAAATAGATTCAACATTCTAAACAAAATTGCAGAACAAGATGATGGAAACTGCACAATTTAAATTCACAATTCTAACAAATTTTTTCTCAACTTTATATAATATTAACAAAAAAAAACACAACATAAAAAATTAAACTATAAGTATAAAAATAAATAAATTAATTTAAAGAAAATAGTTTAACAGACTCACTTACAAACCTAAACTCAAACTCATTTATATTTAATTATGAAAAAATACCATCAAAATAATAATATAAACCTAAACCCTTATAGTTTCCATTAAAAAAAACATATTTTTTATTATAATATTCCAAACATGTATTCTATTTTAAAAGTAACTACATGTATTCTATTTTAAAAGTAACTATTTTTAATTGGCAAAAAATAATTAGAATAAGCTAACCAATGAAACAAATCCTTTATAGGAAGTTGAATTTTTTACTCAAAACATTTTGGCATTGTATTTTTTATTTTTTTAAATTTAAATTTCAAATAAAAATTTTAACTACCTACCTTTTAAAAATTACTCACCAATCTATAAATAATTTTATTAAATTTATTAAAAAAATAATAATTCAATTAACCAGGTTGGCTAATTCTGAAAATAAACTACTCAACCATCTATATATAATTTTTCATATTAAAATTTTCCCAAAAAAATTCAATTTACCACTTTTAATTAATTCCAAACCTTAGTCACTGTCAACAAGCACTCTACCTTCTAAATTTAAAACTTCCTTATTTAACCGACCAGAAACTTTTTAATGGGCACGTCGGCACACCGACATCTTATCATGTGGCCACGCTCTTTATATATATAGGCGCAACCTATTGACTAAAAAGTGGTTCAAGCATCGACGATCCTCCACAGTCCGCGCCTCGATAGAGGATTCAATTTGTGGCGTTTTGGTATTTCAGCGAATCAGATTTTAGGGTTGTCCCTGCACTATTACTTGGGAATTAGCTCACAAATTGGATTTTTTACAACAGTTCTGTATTTGTATGTTTAATATGGTCGGTAAGTCGCTTTCTCTATTACTCTCTTACTGCGATTATTTGCGTATGTGTTTTTGCATAATTCAGATTTTATGTTTTCATGACATGGATTGTGTGTAGGCAGTGCTTTAATATGGATTCAGAGCAGGGGAAGCTCTTCATTGGTGGGATATCATCGGACACAACAGAGGAACGATTGAAAGATTATTTCAGCAACTTTGGAGATGTCCTGGAAGTAGAGATTAAGAAGGACAGGATCACACGCAGGCTGCGGGGATTTGGCTTTATTGTTTTTGCAGATCCAGCTGTGGCAGACAGGGTTCTCTTAGAAAAGCACAACATTGATGGCCGAATGGTAACTTGCCTTCCTGTTTTGTTCTCTTGATCAGTTTGAAGATGTTTTACAAATGATGACTTTGTTCACATTTTTTGTTTTTTATCAAAAACATAGGTGGAGGTTAAAAAAGCAATTTCCAGAGATGAGCAGCATAGGAGCAATACAGTTGGTAATGGTAGCGGTGGCCAAAGCAGGACAAAGAAAATATTTGTGGGTGGCTTAGCACCTACTGTCACTGAGAATGACATGAGAAATTATTTTCAACAGTTTGGCACAATTATCCATGCATCTGTAATGTTTGATCCCATAACTCAAGCATCTAGAGGGTTTGGCTTCATCATCTATGACTCAGAAAATGCTGTGGCTTTAGTTCTACAAAATCCTTTTCATCAGCTCAATGGAAAGATGGTAGAAGTCAAACAAGCAATTCCCAAGGTGTTCCCTAATGGTAGAGAAGGTAATCTCGGTGCCAGCAATGCCCACGGCTTCAATTCAACTCTTGTTCCTCCAGTGAACAGTACTTATGGTTACCCTTCGTATGGAGCCAGTGGGTACAATACTCCTAACTATGGAAGTGGTGCAGGATATGGACCTGCATTCAATGGAGGTAATTATGATAACACTACTTTTATGAACAATAATCGTAGCTATGTTGGAGTTCCCATTAGCTATGGGGTCCCTACAACCATGGTTTATGGAAGCACAGATAGCTCTACTGGATATGGAGGCAGTGGCAGTGGGATTGGGAGTGGCAGTTATGTTGGATTCCCCATTAACTATGGGGTTCCTACACCCATAGTTTATGGAAGCACAGATAGTTCTGTTGGATATGGAGGCGGAGGGAGTGGGAGTAGGGTTGGTGGCATAAGTCAGTATGGGGCACCTCAAGTTGACAATGGACTGTCAAATGGCAGCAACGCTGGTTATGCAGAACAAACTGGTGGACATGAAACAGGATTTGCTCCACATGGCTAAGATCAATTCAGAATTTCAGAATTAAATATAAACTGCAGATTTTAATATGCTATTGTTATTTATAAGTTTTGTATATTCTTTATTTTCAGTTTCATAGTTTTTATTGTTATTTATAAATTCGGTATATTCTTTATTTTCAGTTTCATAACTTTTTTTGGGCTGTGTTTCTCAAGCTTTTATTAGTTTTTTAATTTTATAATGATGAATTTTGTATCCGAGACATTGTCGAGATTCTATTAGAATTTCGTTTCGCTTTTCTGTGGTTTTGATGAGAAGTAACGTTTGATATTTGGGTGATTTTAGTTTTTATATGAAAGTAAGGTATAATGAGTTCTCTCTTTTTATTTGTTTATTTCATTAATATTTTAAGAATGAAATTAGAATAATTAATAATATTATGTTGTGATATTTTTATTTATGGATATTGATTGCATAAGTTATTGGAATCAATATCTATAAGTTGCAATCAACAAATTTAAGATTGGAGTGACCTTATAACATAAGCTCATTTGTACTTCTCTAAGCCATTGGTTAAGTTGTAGAAGTAGATCACCATTAAATGGGTTTTTTAACTCATTTATAAAGTTATATATTGAGTATTCTTTTTACATCTTTCTTGTAGATCAAGTTAAATGGGTTTCTTAACCCGTTTATAAAGTTAAATATTGAGTACCTTCTTTGCAGCTTTCTTCTAAATAAATCATCCTCTATATGTGGACACATAGACATCCACATCTAAGTGCACATTGATTTGAAAGCCCCATTAGGTTTTCCTAATGGAAAGCTCATTTCAAGTCAACCCTAGACCTTAAAGAAGTTTGACATACCTCTATATTTCTACAAGGAGGTTACATTTGTTTATATGTATGTTGTGTAAATATTGGGGAGATGTATACAAGTGAAGTTAAGTGGAGATTACTAGAATGTATCTTAATGAAGTTAGTTGGATATAGAGAAAAAAACATTTATACCAATATAAATAGTTAGATCAAGTATTAGAGTAATTAGAGTTCTTTCCTTATTTTGAAAAATAAAATATTTATTTATAAAATGCATCTTTTGTAATTAAAGATAGTAAAAATGATCATTTTTCCCCAATAATCCATTAGATTTAGGAACAATAAGAATAATCCATTAGATTTAGGAACAATAAGAAAAATGATAATTAATTAGAAGTGTGAACAAAGATAACTTTGACGATGCTTCTTTCATAAAGACTAACACTTAGGAGTTGTCTGTGGAGAGTTGGAAGGTTAGGTGGATAGAGTTGAGATTAATCAACCGGCATAGATCCATCTTAAATAGGTATCTAACATAAGTAGAGAGGGGTCCAATTTCTTCAAGTGCAATTTTTTTATGAGCCGAAATTATTTAAATATTTGTTCCATATTTTAGGTTAATAGATTAATAAAGTTTTCCAAAAAAATATAAGCAATGATTTGTAGTTTAAGTATTAGTGTTTTTTTTACTAAATATTATTTTTATAATTAATATAAATTATAATATATTAATAGTAATTTATATTGAAATTTTTTATAGTAAACTTAATTTAGCTTAATGTAACTCCTAGAGGAAATGACTTTTTAGCATTGTCACAACTATTACAATACTCAATATGAATTTCTTTTTACTAAACTTTCTCTCTGACAAAATGAAACTGTGTATCGATATGCTTTGTGTTCTTATGAAATACTAGATTATTTGAAAGTTTGATGGATCTCTGGTTGTCGGCATTGATCAATATTGCAACCTCTTGTTCTTCTCCAACATCAAGGAGAAGTCTCCTCAACCAAACCGCTATGCATGTTGCTGCATGCATAGATTGATATTCAACTTCCGTAGAAGACAAGGATATTGTGTTTTGCTTTTTGTTGCTCCATGTAATGACCCCGGATCCAATGCATAAATGCATAGAATGTTATGGATCGTCTGTCATCTACATTTCCAGCCCAATTAGAGTCTGAAAAACCTGTCAATATAACATTACATGAATCAGTATAAACAATACCAAAATCTAAGGTTCTCTGGAGATACCTTAATGCTTCTCTAGGGGATTTGACATAAATTGGCTCAATGCACTGACTGCATAAGCCAAATCTGGCCTAGTTGTAGTCAAGTAGATTAGACTCCCAACCAATTTTCTATACAAGGTCACATCTGCCTCCTTAGATCCATCATCATTCTGAAGCTTTAAATTCTGTTGTAAAGGTACTGTTGCAGCTTTGCACCAATCCATTCTAAACTTTTCCAGTAAGCTCTGGAAATAATTACTCTGTAACAGAAAAGTTTTTCCAAAATCTCTAAGGTATTTCATCTCAAAGACTTGTGACATCTACTGCTTGATTTCTTTAATGAGATTATCAATCCAGACGGTGCTTTCTTCAACTTGCAACCTAAATATTCTTCACCCTGTTTAACAAACCCCTCAGGTTGCACTATGTAAACTTCTTCTTTTAAGTCCACATTTAAAAAAGCAGATTTAACATCTAGCCAGTGAATCATCCAATGGTGTTTGGTAGCTAGAGAAATTATGATTCTGATTGTGTTTAGTTTAGTTACAGGGGCAAATGTCTCATCATAATCTATACCTTCTTGTTGCGAATACCCTTTGCAACCAGCCTAACTTTATATTTATCAATGCTCTCATATGCTTTAAATTTAGGCTTATATAACCATTTGCATCCTATGGGTTGTTTGCCTTCAGGTAGTTTAACTAAATCCCAAGTTTTTTTTTGAGGATTGATTCATATTCCTTTTCCATCTAAACTTCTTTTTGGACTCCTATTATTTAGATATACAATAGTATTAATTGCTTTAGTCCAAAACCCATTAGAAAGATTCTTACCTTTTAACATACTGTGAGCACACTCCACAAGGGTTTTGTTCTTCCTCTCTGCAAACCCATTATGTTGAGGATTGTGGGGTACTGTAAACTGTTGTTATATATCGGGAGAAAGAGAGCCTGAAGGTCCCTCTTCAGAGGAGGAAGAATTCAAGAAAGTTTTCTATACTTTGACTGATATGGTTAAAGTCATATATGAAGAGAGGAACACTAGAATTGTTGGAGAGAGTTCTAAACCTCCACATGGAGAAGGAAGCTCAGAGGACAAAAAAGATGAGAAGAAGGATTCCAAAGGGAATGGTGGAAAGCCACCTCCATCTCCACCATCCTGATCATCTTCCTCATCATCTCCATCATCTCACACAACATCATCTTCCACTACCACCACTGAAACTGGTCATACTCATTCCAAAACCCCTAGAGGAAAGACTCCATCACTGAAATTGGACACAAAATTTGAACTTCCCATGCACAATGGAGAGGTGAATGTAGAAAAGTTGGACAATTGGATTTAACAGTTGGAGGTATACTGCAGAATTGAAAACCTTCAAGAACATGATATAAAGATCCAGTTGGCTTCATTGAGGCTAAAAGGAGCCGCACTAGTTTGGTGGGAAGCAAAGACTCAAGAGGAAATGAGAATCCATTGTAAGATATCCATCACTTGGGTTGAATTTGTTTCTGCAATTAAAATATAGTTTTATCCTTTAGCCTATATGCAAAAAGCCATTATGAGCTGGCATAATTTTAGGCAGCTTAAAGGCCAAACAGTCCAAGCTTATGCACAGGAGTTTAGGAAATGGGATTTTTTATTAGGAGTGAATTTGAATTCCCAAGACACACTGCTGAAATACATTGGGGGTTTACATTCCTATCTTAAAAAAACAATTCTTATGTTCAATCCAACTAATTTGGATGAATTATGTGTGCAAGCCACACATCTTGAATCTAGAGGAAAGAACACTTATGAAGAGAGTAGTAATACATAGCCACCTAAGGGTATGGAGAAAGAGAAAGGAGGAAAATGGAAAGGGAATAAAAATGCAAGTGTGAAGAGAGAAGGGGCGAAAGTTATCTGTAAACATTGTTCAAAAGAGGGACATAATGAGGATCATTGCTGGAAACTCCATCCAGAAATGAGACCAAATAAGTCCAACAATAAAAGGAAACAGAAAACCACTACTATCACTCAAGAAGATTTAGGTTCTGAATCGGGTGATGAAAACAAAATCACTATCATGGGAATCAAAGGAAAACAACATATTTCAAGAACTAGTTCACAAAATTGTAACACTACTACTACTCCAGATGAAAAGAGACAAAATGAGTTATTTCATGTTAGGGTCATATCTAAACACACCAATATTGACACTCTTCAATAGTGGCTCACAGGAAAATCTAATCTCTGAAGACTTAATCAACAAATTGAATCTTGAAATTGTACCTCACCATAAACCATACCCTTCGGGATGGAAAACAAGAGACATTGGTTTACAGGTTACAAGAAAATGTGTGTTTAAGTACCGCTTGATATTTCAAGTGTGGTGTTGGGTAGTCCATACTTTTATGACTGGAAAGCAATCTTGTACCACCATAAAAACAAGTATCACTTGTTCAAGGATGGTGTGGAGTATATATTGAGAGCCCATCGCAAAAAGTTAAACATATTAGTTGTTAATGTAGGTTAGGCAAAAAGACTAGTGAATTCAAGTAAAAGTTCATTACTTCTCATGTTCAAGCCAAATGATGATATTGTTTATGAAAATGTGGTTCCATTTAATGCAAGTTTCAATTCTGATTTGGTTGGTTCATTTCATTAGAGTGTTGAAGTATTTCAGGTTGTGGAAGAATCATCCTTCAAGGAGAAAGAAACTTCACATGAAATATCTTTGCAACAAGAGGTTTCTCTTTGTGATGTTAGCATGCAAGAGTTGACAAAATTTCAAAGTGTAGAGACACCAATGCAATGCAAAAGTTTGTTGAACAATGGGATCATGCAATCATCTCTTACACCATGTTGTGCACCAATGGTTATGGTGAAAAAGAGGAATGGTAATCATTTCAAGTAAGAAGACAAAAGGAGTCTTTTTCGTCAAAAGAAAAGTTGTAAAAAGAGGTCAATGCAAGAATATACATAACACCAAAAAAATGGTTTGTATGGCTTTTAATGTTGTATGTTCTTTGTAGCACTTCTATTACATACATGCATTTGAATTATGGCAAGAAAGATTCCTTTATTGAAGAAATTGTCCACTTCGGTGACATAAATATGTTCAGAAACTTTTCTTATGCACATGTCATCTACGAGGGAAAATTGTTTGATGTTTTGAAGATATCAAAGTACAAGTTTGGTTTCACTTCTTTGATGCATTTGGGCCATGATATTGGAGGAGGTAAGTTGAAGGCAAACCTATCCAAGTTGGATGCCATTATTGATTGGTCAATGCCCAATATCATCATTTAGATAAGAGGTTTGTTGGGAGCAGCCCAATGTTGGAGGAGATTTATTGTTGACATTTCTTCTTTTGAAGCTCCTTGGAATGCATTTTCCTGTGTGTACAAAGTCTTCTAGTGGGGGGAAAGCAACAAAAGGCATGTGTTGCTTCAAACAAAAATACCAGTTCTATTCTTTTTTACGCTCTTTCAAAATTGAAAGGTTCATTTGAGTTTCAAGTTTATGCAAACAACTTCACCATATTATTTCATTTAGAAGATTTCCATGGTGTAAATATTAAGTTGCAGTGATCCATGCACTCACATTGGATGGATACTTATCAAAATTTTCACTTGGTTTGAAGGTACAAAAGAGGTATAAGCAGCAGGCTTATTGTTATGCCTTTTAGGCAAATTGCTTATATAATTGTTGTATTCAGGCGTCATTATGTTTTACATGAAAGTTAAGTTCAGAAAATTTCATACTTTCAAGATGTACAATCAGGCTTGAGTCATGTAAACCAAGTAGTGAAATTTGTCATCCATTTGCATTATATTTTGTTATGTCATCTTGGTAAGAAGGATGTTGCTTTTGATGGCGACATGGACAAAACCATGAGTTTCTATGAAAAAATGAAAATGGTGCAACAAACAGTGCAAGATCAGCTTGAAAAGGGCAAAGACAAGTACAGGTATTATGTCAATCACAGGTTTCAAGTCGACAGTGCAAGCTGGTGTCAGTTTTGTAAAAATAGGATTCAAGTTGTTGAACAAGGAGAGAATGTTCAGATTTCACATTCTGAATGAATTCCTACAGAATTTATGAATCAGTTTCAACAAGGCACCATCTATGACATAAGAATGGGGTCCTCAAGGCAAGTGAATGTTGATTTCCTTAGAGACAAGCTCAAGGAAACAAATTCATCAAAAGCCAATTGGATCGAGCTTGGAAAGGTGAGGGGGTTGTACCTTCATCTATTTGTCAGATAATAGTGATATTTTGGGGTCCAAAAGGCTTCTAGTGGGGAGGAATGATCACGTGTTCAGTATTTAGCTCAAAAATAAAAGTTCTCAGATATCCTTGAAAACTGAACGACTATGTCTGTCTCGTCAAGACGATCGCAATGCAATTTGTTTCACTGAAAACCAAGTCTAGATGAAGGAGAAAAGGCCTGCTGTTCATTTTCCTAAACAACTAAAAAAATTGAAGAACATGACAGAATGATGACATTGCAGTACAGTCAGCATGCTAGGAATCTTCCTCACCTTTTTCCCAATGAGATTGTGACAATTGTCACTTCAGGATTCAGTAGTTTGGTTGTGTGAAGGTGAAATTTCCCAATGTCCTCCAAGGTGGAATTATGGATTCATGATGAATATTATGTGGAATTTGTGTTATATATATATATATCTATATATTATTACTCCAAACTTTTTTTTTTTCCGAGGAAAATAGAGTTCGTAATTTCTATTAAAGAGAAATAATAGAGATTACATGTTGTTGATGCCAAGGCATATGCAGTAGTGTGGCTTTACCACTGTTCAGATATTTACATATAAAAAGTCACTGAGGATACGATGGGTCTGTATCCGACAAAATTTGTACCAGTATCACACTAAAAAACCATAAATAGTGCAGAGTTGAGGTATATATCCCTCATACAGTGAAATATCTATATATCGCCAAACAGAGCTGTGCTGTTATATACAAAAATTGACATGAAGATCAAAAAATTTCAGTTGGGGAGGTTGTCCCCTTGTTGCAGGCCGTCAATATATGGTCGATGGTAGAATCTGTGCATCCCCTCCGGATTGTATTCTTCAATCAACCAGTCTCCTATAGGACGATCCGCCGCTTCTTTCGAGAGTCGGTCAGCAGTTGCATTTCTTTCCTTGTAGATATGAGAAACAGTGATCCGGTCAAAATGTGTTTTTAAAAAAACAATTTCTTCCAAGATGTGTTTCAATGAATATGCATGACAGATAGATTTATTATTTTCCCAGTCTATCACAATCTTTGAGTCTCCAAAGATTTGTATTTGTCGACAATTTTTGGATAGAGCAAAAAATAGAAGATGTCTCAGTGTGATAAGCTCAGCATGATTATTGGTACCCGGACCGAGTCCCAATCTTAGGTGAAAATAATGTGTTGCTGTTAGATGAAAAATTATACCCCCTCCACAACCATGAGCCGGAGCTGCCCCGTCGAAATATGCCCAAGGCATATCCCTGTTAATGATTTCGGGCATGATATTCCTTGGTGGATTGATTTTGTTTTCAAATGGAATTTCTGTGTATGCCGCGCAAATGGATGGCGGGAGTAGCTGCCAATTTATCCTGCCATCCTCAAAGATAATGTTGTTGCGTTTGTTCCAGATGAACCAGGACACCACAAGCGGTAAATTCCTGGCCTTTTCCGTAGCCACCGCAGTCCACCACTGATCCCAGGCAGTGGGTATATCTGCAGCGTGCCATGCCGTGGTAATGTTGAGGGCCTGTTTGACCTGCTGCCATATCTCCAATGTGACTTCACAGGTGAGGAATAGATGGGGCGATGATTCCTCCTCCTTTCTGCAGAGAACGCACCAGGTAGGTCCAGCGAAGGCCCGGTTTTTAAGTATAGCGCCTGTAGGAAGCTTGCCAGCTAAAATGTTCCACATGAGAAGTCTGGCCCTTGGCTGTGCTTGCAGTTTCCATATATCTTTCCACCAGTTTTTTTGTATATCAGGTTTCTTGGTCTCGATGATTTTTAAGTAGCCGAGCTTAGGTGCATATATGCCAGATTTTGCCGGTGCCCAAATTAGTTCATCTTCCTTATCATGAAGCTTGATGTGTGTTTCAGAAAGTGCCTGTATGTATCTTTGCCAATGTTCAGTCCATTCTTCTGTTAGGTGCCACTGTTGATCCGTAACCCATGCCTGTGTGAATATGGTGGATCGATGAGGGTCACCAATCTGAGCCAGATATTTAATGCCTCCATTATTAAGATGTCGAATCAGACCATCCGGTAGGAGGTGTGCATTTCCTGAACCAGGCCAAGGGTCTAAGCCTATACGAACCTGTGCCCCATTGCCAATTCTCCATAAAAGATTATCTCGGATGAGAGGCATGGCTTTTAGTGTGGCCCTCCAGATCGCGGATATGCCTTGTTGATTCCAAGTGGGTCTGCGGAGCCATTCAATGATGTTGGAAGGCAAAATATATTTTTGGTGTATTACTTCTGCCCATAAACTGTCCATTTTAAGGAGAGACCAGCCCTGTTTCGTTGTTAATGCTTGTGCGAATTCAGATAGGGATTTTAGCCCCCACCCACCCCATCTCTTTGGCATGGTAACGAGAGACCATCGTACCCAAGCAAAAATCTTTCCCTTTTTATTGCCATTCCACAGGAACCTGTTGCAGATTTGTTGAATTTTTTGTAAGATACCTTTAGGGATCCATGTGAGGGACATCCAGTAGACTGGGGTGGCCTCCAGTACTGATTTGATCAACAGTAGTCTATCAGCTTTTGATAGTAGTCGATGCTGCCAGCAGATGATCCTCCTTTCAATTTTAGTAATGAGACAGGTCCAGTGTTCAGATTTATATCCATCCGGCCTTAATCTGAATCCAAGATATTTGATTCCTTCCATTAAGTTATTTTCCAAGAAAGGGAAGTATTGGATTGCCAGCTGAGTTTCCTGTTGAGTGCATCTCATCATCGATCTTGTGGATTTGTCCCTGTTGATTTCCATGCCCGTGGCTTTACAGAAAAGTAGCAGAATATCATTTAATGCAATAATGTCTCGGACACTACCATTGAGGAAGATTAGAATATCGTCGACAAACAGTAGGTGGGTAAGAGAGAACTGGTCAGTGATTTTGAGACCACTGAGATCACCATTCCTTTTTGCGTCCTCGATGAGCCTACTCAGGCCCTCCATAACAAGAAGAAATAATAGAGGGGAGAGTGGGCAGCCTTGCCTGATTCCCCTGTTGATGTAAAAACGGGCCGAGGCTGCACCATTTATAAGAATGGCAAAGGAGACAGAAGAAACACAGCCCATAATCCAGTTAATAAACAGATGGGGGAAACCAAGATGAGTAAGAATCATCTTAAGATAGAGCCAGTTTACCTTATCAAAGGCCTTTGCAAGATCAATCTTTAGTGACACACCTTTGAGGTTCTTTACCTTTATGGAGTGTAAGGCTTCCTGGGCGGTGCCTATGGCCTCTTGAATGTGGCGATTTTGGAGGAAGGCAAATTGTTTAGCAGATATATGTGAGGACAGGATAGGTTTAATGCGGTTGGCTATGATTTTTGCAATTATTTTGTAGAGGCAATTACAAAGGGAGATAGGGCGAAAGTCATTGAAGGATGTGGGGTCATCGGATTTGGGGATCAGGGCGATGAAGGTCTGGTTCATAGGTGGATGGATGTGCCCCGAGACCCTGCTCTCCTCCACAACTTCCAATAGGTCACCACCCATAAGATCATAAAATGCCAGGTAGAATTCCACTGGCCAGCCATCTGGCCCCGGACTCTTGTCTTTCTTAAACCATTTGAGTGTACTTTCCATCTCTTGTATAGTGACCAGATTATTGAGTTCTTCGATATCTTCATGTCCAACAAATCGAGGGAACTTTTCTGCTAGTCTGATGATATCCGGTAGATTTACAACATTTGGCGCCGTGAATAGACGCTTGAAATGTGTTACGCCCATGCTAGCAAGCTGCTAGTGTGTGGTAGCCCATCCATCTGGTTCCCTTGGTAGTCTCCAAATGGTATTTGATGCCTTTCTGCCATTGGCAAGGTTGTGAAAGTATTTTGTATTGCTATCCCCAGCTTTGAGCCAAATGGCTCTGCTTTTGAGTCTCCATAGCTCCTCCTTTTCTTGTAAAATCTTTGCTTTTTGCTCTAGCAGTAGGTTTAGATGTGATTTGGAAGTATCGGATTGATAGCCAGTGCCTCTCTCATCGGTCAATAGAGCAATCTGAGCTTCAGTATCCTTCAGAGTCTGTTCGTCTCTGTTCCTCTTTGATCTCGCCCAGTTCTCAGTCATTGCTTTGAGCATCTTAAGTCTATCACAAAAATCCAAAGCTTTCCTCTGTTCCCTCAGTGGGGGCTGTGTTGACCAGAAATCCGTGACCATCTTGATGTAATCCGGCTCTTGGAGAAAGCCAGCAAAGAATTTAAAGGGAGAACGCGGCTTAGATTTTTTGTCACTGATCTGAAGTAGTATTGGGTGGTGATCCGATAGCCCCCCAGAGATGACCCATTGTCTGTATAAAGGAACCAGCTGTATCAGATCTTCGTGCATCATATATCTGTCCAGTCGCCGCCCCAGTGCGGCCTCTCTTGTGCGCTGATTGTGCCAATTAGGAAGCTTCTTGTTCATGGGGATATCCACGAGGTGGTGTGCATCTAATAGCATATGCATTTGATCCGTGATAGGATCACACTGAGCATGGTGACCCCAGGATTCTCCAACCCCCAATGAGAAATTGAAGTCGCCCCCAATCACTGTGTTCTGTGTAATATGATTGCCATTTAGGAAGTCTTGCCAAAATGGAAGTCTATTCTGATTAGGCCCATAAATATTGATAATTCTGATTGGAATGCCCAGGTCACCCATGATTATGTCCATGCCTATGAACCCTCATCCCCCCCAGACAGAGAGTGTCCTACTTTTCCTTGGGTTAATTCCAATGAGCAGTCTGCCAGATTGACCACACGCATCCAATCCATGTAAAACCCATCCAGGAAGCATAGCTTGCAGTCATCTCACCGCCATCTCAGAAGTACACAGAGTTTCTTGTAGAAGAATGATATCACATCTAGCATCATGTAGGAGTCTTTTCAGAGCCAGGCATTTTTTGGGGTTGGCTAGTCCCCTGCAGTTGTAGGAGAGCCAGATCATGGGGCACCGCAGGTCATGGGCTCAATTGCTCTAAGTGCCCTTTCAATAGTAGACTGTCGCCCCATGGCAACATCTGCAACAGCATGTAGCTTTGCTGAAGAAATTTGAGAAGGTCTGCCTCGCTTTTGTTTACGGTGCCGACCAGGGGATGATCCCAGGCCTAGAATTCTAGACCTTGCACGAGGTCTCAGATGATAATGGTGGGAGCCGGATCCGACCGGAGAGGTAGGTGAGTCAGGACTGTCCAATATCAGGTTGTGAGAGGGAGGAGTAGTAGAAAAAGTGGGAGGGGGTGGGGCAATGGTGCAAAGGATGGAGGGAAGGGAGACAAACTCTGAGTGAGGTGCATGCAAAGTGGAGTTTACAAATGATTGTAAATCATTAGAGAAAGATTGAGAAGAAATGGGGGTGGAATCATTACCCGAATGAGTAGGTGCAGCCTCCGCCGGTTTTGGAGCAGCCTCAGCAGTCTTTGAGCGAGTACGCGGCGGTCCTGGTGTAGTCGATGCCTTCCGTCTTGCGTTTTTTTTTGCGCTCTCCCCAACCTTCTTTGATGGAGTCTCCTGTGGTGCCTGCTCGCCATCCGTTTGTATATTATCTCCTGCATTTTGTTCCATAGTGGTCTGCTGACGAGGTCCTTTGGTGTCCTCAGATGTCCCCCCCACAATCAGTGGACAATCCTTGTAAAGATGGCCAATTTTATGGCACCTGCGACATCGGAATGGAACGCCTTCATAATCAAGTGGTTGCTTGCGCGAGACATGATTGTGGTGCAGAGTGATTTTTTCCTCTAAACCTGGCCTGGTGTCCAAGTGGACTAGAATTCGTGCCATTGACCTGGTGCCCGATTTCTCATAAGATCTGTCGTGCTCCAGGTAAGTGCCTAGAGTGTCCCCGATTCTTTTAAATGTATACTGGTTCCAAAATTGCCATGGTAGACCAGGAAGGCGCACCCAAATGGGTCCAGCTCCCAATTGTTCTCGTTCCGGGTCGAAGAGAGGATCCCACCTCTTGAGCATGACTGGTGCAAGCTCAATGTGCCAGTATTGGGTGAGGACCCACTGAGTGTATTCGGGCCGGTGGAAATGTAGAGCGAACTAGCCCCTCGTGAGGACCATAATATCAGGAAGTTCTTTAAAAAATGATCCCCAAATTTCCTCTACCCAGAGCTTGAGTCGCTCCGCAGTGTATGTTTGGCCACGGACCCTCCCAACCAGGACCTTTCGAGCAGCATCCATCACGTCCGGTAGCGGTGCTTCAGGCCCGAAAATTATGTTGAAATCCGAATCAATTGCCCGGAGGCATCTGCCTTTTGTCACCTTCTCGGAACGCTTTCCAAAGGGGAACTCCTTTAGCAGTTTACGGCATGGGTCGGTGGAGCTATGTTGAGCGGAAGCCGCGGAACGAACCGGTAGCGGCGGAGTAGTGAAACAACCCGAGCGTATCGGAGTACGGGGGGTCGAGTTGCTGGTTCCGGGAAGAAGGGATACGGAGGGGCGGATGGGGGGCTGATGGGCCTGCGGCATAAATGATACAGAGGGTGAATGTGAGCTAGATGGAGGCGGAGGGGGCGGAGGTAGTGCAGGGCGGAACTGGTACTGGAGAGGAGCGTCAAGAAAGGGCGAGTTCTGGAAGCATGAACCCAATAGCTGTGCCGTCGCAGGGGAGAGGGGCGGGCAGTCGAGATGCGAAGAGTCCGCAGGAGGGAAGGTAGGATATTTGTTTTTCCCTGTGTTCGCCAGGTGCGGCTGCAGAGACGAAGCACCTGTCTCGAAGCCCAGAGCGACACTTCGCGGGATCATTTGAGGTCTCTTTGTGTGAGCCCATATATCCTGGTGAGGCGTGGGGTCCGCCTCATAGTCAACCAATTCTTCGTTATCCATGATATCTGTCGGTGAGAAGGCCAGAACGGGAGTCGAAAGGGGGACCGGCCTGCGGAATGTAAGGAGGGGTCAGAGCGGCAGGGAAACCAGGAGGGGACCGCAAAGTAAAACAAAACTCCGATGACCCCGATGCCACTGTCGCGTTCCAAGCCGTGAGTGCGCCCGTGACCTGTTAACCCAAACAGCAAGCCGCCATGGATGGTAGTTCAGTAACAAACCCTAGGTTAGGGTTCCACCATTGTCGATCGCCGGAGCTCCCTCCAAACCATACCTAATCTTATAACTCCAAACTATATCCAAAGGAAAAATATATACAATGGCGCATTTAAATGTCATATGGTATAGTCAAAGTCCAAAGGTATCGAATATTTAATGGGCGGAAAAAATATATGAAGGGATGGGCAAAGGGCAGGTCGAACCTGTCCTCCCCCTCCCAACTATGTTACAATATCGTTGAACTATCGGCGAACTTGTAAACAGTGTCCCAAAACATTATATTTATGCCTAGAATGATGCTGACAGTGGAGCGGAGGGAGCCAGCCTCGCGGGCCAGCTCCCTCATCGTATGACCACCCTATATAACCATGGGCCAGCGCTAATGGATAAGCGCGCTTAGGGCATTTCTAATCCTGATTTAAATTAATTAATCCATTTTAATGTTGGCAACATTTTTGGAGGCATGCCAATTTTAGCGGAATTGCTAATTTTGGCGGTGCTAACTAGAGTCTTCTCTAGTTTTAGCAGAGTTTCCTAGGGAAACATTGAATGAAGCATATCTTGAGCAATTTTTTTATCAAATTGAGCTCATAAAGAGGTGTTCTTGGCTAATTTGGACATTTTGAACACATTAGTACAGGTATCAGGAGCCATAGAGCTTTCTTAACAACATTGTTTCCACATTGAGCTAATACAGAGGCCCAAGCCATGGAAGTTGGACCAAGGAGATGTAGCCCAGGAGGGGAAAAACGCGTGGTAACCCTAGAAAAGAGATCTGCTATAGAAGAACGCAAATCTAAGAAGATCTCTTTCAAAGAAGACACCAAGAAGAAGCAAACGAAAGATCCTTTCGATTTGGAAGGATTACAAAAAGTATTGAAAGCCATGTCCAATGAGATGATTGATATTAAGAAACAAGTAGCAGAGACTTCTTCGAAAAAGCCCTTTAGGACTTTTAAAAGAAATCCTCCCATGGAGGTAAAACCACCTAGTGTTGTCTCAAACGTTGAATCTGAAGAAGACGAAGAAGAAGAGAATACCACTGAAGGGAAGACCGATGAGGAAGAGGTCGTAGAACTACAAGGAATGTGGGACTTCATCCTCCCACAAGAAGAGGATCAAGAAGCATTTCCTGTTAGCACGAGAAGCAAAAATCAACTTGATCCTCCCCAAACTACCCCAAAACAAAAGGGCACAAACCCTGCAACAAAAGAAAAGGTCGCAACAAAAAAGACAACTGCTAAAGCGACCCAGCTTAGCCCAGTCCAATCTGATCAAACGCCTCCATCAAGAACACTAATAGTGTCGGATGAAATGGAATATAACATCATTGATGACATGAAGAAGACTAGAGCTAATATCACTCTGTATGAATTGAGTAAATTGAAACACCAGCAGAAGATAATGATGAAAGAATTACATGTTGTGCCTACTGCATCTTTACCTACAGCTGTAGCTTCCCACAATCTGGGAAGGCCTCCAACCAACACGATCAATAAAATTGATCCAAACGACATCGCCTTCATTGGAGGAAGATCAAGATCTCATACTCCTCCTTTTCTTCTCACATATGAAATCTTCAACAAAAACGTGCACAATTGATTGGTCGATTCTGGTGCTTCAACGAATATTTTACCCAGGTCAATATGTGCCAAATTGAATGTGCAACCTCAAAAATCCGCAGTACGTATAGTTCAACTTGATCGATCCCAAGTCGAAGTGATTGGTGAACTTAATCAGGTGACCATAAGAGTGTCGTCTAACCCAAAAGTGTGTCAGGTTATCGACATTCTAGTAGCTAATATCCCTGAGTTCTATGGTTTGATTCTTAGCAGGGATTGGTAGGAGAAACTCCACGGATATTTCTCAACCGACTGGTCGCACATGTGGTTACCATACAATGGTAAACCAAATCAGATAAAGGTTGAACGAGAGTTGCACCAAAAATACATAGTGACAGAACTAGAAGGAGAAAATGAAGCCATAACATACAATAGCAGCATTGTAGGCAATTACGCAATAGATTCTTTCCTAGGTAATTTCAATGCTCATATTTCACCATACTTAGAGAATTCAGTTTTATCCCAAGTTGAAAATTTCTCCCAAACTGATGACTCAAAATGTTTTAGTTTTTTAGATAATTCTGTAAATACCTCTTTATTTTGGAAATTATATTTTGACAGATCTAAATCAAATGAGGGAGCAGGAGCAGGATGCGTTATGATTAACCCAGACGGCAACAAGATTATGCTCACATGCAGACTTGAGTTCGATTGCACGAACAACACAGCGGAGTACGAAGCCTTGGTTCAAGGCCTATACAAAGCAATCGGATTAAACATTAAGTATCTTCAAGTCTTTGGAGATTCGGAGATCGTCGTAAAACAAGTTTTGCAGGAACTCCACGATGGACCAGCGGGTGGACACTATGCCGGAGATGCGACTGCACATAAAATCTTGCGTGCAGGATATTATTGGCCCACGTTGTTCAAAGACTCATACAATCACGTAAGGAAATGCCAAGTCTGCCAGACTGCTGCAGGAAAACAAAGGAAATCGTCCATGCCGCTACAACCAGTCAACATCGACCAACCATTCAGTCAATGGGGCTTGGACATAATAGGTGAGATCGTTCCTCACTCTTCTAAGCAGCATAAGTATATCCTTACGGCAACTGATTATTTTACCAAATGGGTAGAAGCAGTTCCTCTCAAGACAGTTCATTCTGAAAATATTATTGAATTCATAGATCAATTTATCATCACTAGGTTTGGATTGCCAACAGCATTAATGTTTGATAACACTTCATATTTTTCTGGAAATACTATGACTGAGTTTGCGCTTAAAAGAGGGTTCAAACTGAAATATTCTACCAATTACTATCCACAAGGTAATGGATTGGCTGAATCAACAAACAAGAAACTAATCAGAATTATCAAAAGAACAGTCGACAAAAACCAAAAGAATTGGCACAAAGCGCTGGTAAATGCCTTATGGGCTGATAGAATCACAAAGAAAGCTTCAATCGGCACTTCTCCCTTTAATTTAGTTTATGGGAGAGAAGTGGTTCTTCCGACTCACCTAGTCATTCCCTCTTTGTCTTTAGTGCAATATATCGATGAAGTATCTACTTCCTCTTTACAATTAAGACAAATGGAAATAATCAAACTAGAAGAACAAAGAGAACAAGCTAGGAAAACCCATGCTCATCACCAAGCGCTAATAAAATCTTCTTTTGACTCAAGCATCATAACCAGAAAAAACTTTCAGATGGGTGATTTAGTTTTGAAATGGGATAAGGCTCATGAAGAAAAGGGAAAACATACGAAATTTCAAAAGCTGTGGCTTGGCCCTTTTCAGATTGTAGAAGTCGTAGGCCCGTCTACATTCGTGTTGCAGGATCTGGCAGGTAGGAGAGATTCTTTACCTGTCAATGGACTGATTCTTAAATTATAATTTCCATAGAAGAGAATTCTTCTAATTTTTGTAGGATAGATTTAGTTTTTAGTTTTTATTTTGTTTTGTTTTTCTCTTTTTATGAATAAAACTCGTTGTAAATGATCATTTAAAAAGGATTCATGAAAGAGCACGCCAATTCTCTATCAGATTTTGATTTCGCTTGTACAAATAGCAAAATTTTTTGAAAATTTGAATTTTATTATTGACAAAGAGAGTTAACTTCACTTTGATTACGATACTCGTTTCAACCTCTAAAAAACTTTGACAAAAGCAACCTTTGGTAAAAGAATTGTTTTGTATCGGCACCATGAAAGGTATCATCAATAATAAAATAAGCATTCTCTGCAAAGCTGTTGTTTTCAAAAAACTCTATTATTGTCGTCCAGAGCTTTCTTAAGGAAAAACAATGACTTCCTCCCTGCTAAAAGGAAATTACAGCATTCAGAGAAACAATCCAAGGAAAACACTATATCTCAAAGAATAAGAGGTCTCATCACGAGCCGGCTTATCATGATCACAGATATTATAACTTGCTGACTTTGCCAATACTGTCTATCAAAACAGGGCAACGACTTAAGATTGTTGCAATCAAAAGACAAGAGGTCTCATCACGAGCCGGCTTGTTCAGCAAAAGTGTAAATCAAGTGAATGACTGTGTCATAATTTGGCCACCAAACCAAGACATTGTTCTTTAGAGAATTAAAAAAGGAAAAATGTGTCAAAAGGGATTTTTCTCTGGAATGTTGCGAGTAACCTAAAACAGGAAAAAGGATCATTGTTGGATAACATGGTAACCCTGTCGAGGCTATGGACGCTTGCGGGCAGCAGAGGCTCTACCTACGACAAATGAGCATACTTTTAAGCCAGTACGCAGAGAAGACCTTATTTTATCTTTAATCAAGACCAAGTAATGTCTGATGCAAATGCAAGAAAAAACCTGAGGAAGCAAGCAATTGGGATATAAAAAGGGTTGAGACAAAATATCGTTGACAAGGTGAGGGGTAATCTACTCTATCTGTCCATAACAAAATTTAGACATATAAAAATTTTGTTGTTTCGGAAGTGAACGGTCAATAGAAATGCAGAGATAACTGGTTCTTCACAGTGAATCGCCATTGTTGTGGTCACCAACAACCCCCCTCTTTGTTTAATATTAGTAATAACATCAAGCAAAGGGGGACCCTTAACCAAAAATCCAAAAAATATTTTTGTTTGAAAAATCTTTTGTATTAACTCCCTAAGAGCTATATCGCATCGCAAAGGAAAAAAGAAGCGCTCTCCCAAAGCGCATAAATACACTAAAAGGGAGCGACGTGAGAAATCATCGCACCGCATGCATTAAAAGCGCTCAAAAAGGGAAAACCTAAAGAACCGCCGACGGCCGATATGCGACGTCGCACGTCGCAATGTCGCATAAGCAGCACAAAGTGACAAAGCGAAAACCTCGCGACCTTGCGACCTTGCGATATGCGATTTGCGACCATGCAAAGCTGCGACCTGCGATCTATGGTTTGCGATGAATGAGACCATCAATTGCTACGATACCACTTATTTACATCTCAATCTTCGACGCTGCGATGCAAATCGCAGAAGCCATTCGTCGCAGGCATTCCTCGGCATGATCTGTGAGCCCAATATTAGGCACGCACCTTACGGGAAATTAATGATTGTACGCCTGTGTATCTAAAGATGATTATGTTGCGTTTTTCGAAGAGTCAAGTCATAATGGGTGACATGATTATGCATTCATTAGAACTTAATTGCTTTCATGTCAATCTTTTCTTCTGTCTCTTTTCATTTACGTGAACTATAAGTCAACAACTAATATAAATCTATATGCAGGAAACATCTAAGGAAAAGCGCCAGAGCTAGAAGAACAGAGAGGAGATGACTTCGCAGATGGATACCGCATACAGCAGGGCCGCGGATTCCAGAGTATCACTCAACAAATGCTGATGGAAATAGGCTATCCAGGACTCAGAGTCAAAGGCACACAAAAGCAAAGCGTTTATGAAAGATCCTGAGTCCCAAATTGGGTAAAGCAAAAAGAAAAACGCTTAAGGGGAAAGACGTCTCAGAAAAGCCTGGAACAAAGAATGGAAACAAGTTTCAATTGAGAAAATCGTTCAGGCAACAAAATCCCCAGCTCATTGAGTCATTCGCACGGCCGGAAACCGAAATAGCAACAACACAATCAGTTTGAAAGAAATCTGAGTTGTACTAAGTATACACGCCGTGAAGACACTCATCCAGAAGAACACTTTCAAAAATATCTTCTAGTTTGTCAGAAAGAGGTGCCAACTCTTGTTATTTCTAATTTTCAAGCTTGAACAAAAGGAAAGGACAAGCAGCCGACTCTTTCACGGCGAACAGCGCATCGCTTACAGCACTAAGGAGCAGATACAGAAATGGTTAGAAATTAGATTCAGTTTTTAGAAATAAATTTGTTTTAGTAAAAGGGCGGTCATTTGAAGCCGTTCCCTAAATTTTTGTAATTAAAATTAGCCGGTTAGTAGTATTTAACCCTTCTCGTTGCATTGGAGAAGGGTCCGGAAATTTGTCAAAAAACTTGTCCTCAGAACATGCACTTTTGCACCCTCGGAGGGTGTTTTTGATGAATGGACGGATCGAGATTTATTTATGTTTGCATTTTAATACCTGCTACTGATGTTGCACTTCTGTACTCTTAGTAGGCATTAGAAGTAAATAGAAATAGATCATTATTGCTTAAGGTCTGTGAGTATAAAATCAGTCATAAATGGTACTTTTATCTCTTGACGAATTTCTGCTTGCATTCTTAGAGTAATATACAGCTGATGTTGTTTATATGTTAATATATGAATGAGTGGATTACCATTTGGCACTTTTGTACGGTGGAGTCATTGATTTGTGCTTAATACATGAATAACTGATTATGCGATATGCTGTTCACAACCGTTTTGCTTAACTTTTTATGCAGGATGGTTCATCTTAATTGATTTATATTCTCATAATAGCTGAATAATCTTCATTACCAGTTATTGTGTGAAATCTTTCTAGATCGCATAATGGAAAAAGTTCTATCCCGGGTTAGCGTAGATTAGATGTGTTGTTCTTGATAGATTAAAGTAGTAAAAAATTTAGTCTCAGAGTTTAGAATTAAATTAGCTTAGAAATAATTCCAGATTTTCATTATCATATTCTACACACACACACATCACCAAACTCTACACACACACACACCCCTTAGATCGGGAAGCTGGTCCTGTTATCCCCAGTCGGACCCGCTACACCAAACGGGCACGGAGCCGCCAACCAGGTTCCCGACCGGGTGGGTATCCCCCTTGTTGTTGACCCGATTTCAGGGCCCTCAACAGATTCTTAACAAATTAGATCATAAAATAAACCTGAAAAGTTTCCAAAAAGTCACACTTAAAGACTACTTGTTGATATATTTCCTATTACGCTTTGAATTGACAATGATTGGGTGTTCTGTTAAGGCACTCTATGTGAAAATACCATCAGTGGGTGTTCACCCATAAAAAAATTCTTTATAAAATCTTTAATAATTAAAAAATATTTTCCTAGGTGGAAAAAGAGCTCACGATAAATAAGTGTACATTTTTTTAGTTTTCCCTCATACTATTAAAAAATGGCAAGTTCTTGGAAGAAACTTTTATTAGTCCTTATCTGGATTATAAAATTTGACTTTCTCTAATTTCACACACACACACACACACACACACACACACATTTATATGGTAAATTAAAGATTGTATTCTTTTTATTTCCTATGAAAAGAAACCCATATTACCATTTATAAATAAAAGAAAATGCATTTTGTAAATAGATAATTTTCATGTGCATTCTATGTGGATCAACCCCAATCCATCTAAGGCCATCTCAATATAAAAATAATCATACGAGTGTATGCCAAAGTATAGTATCAGTTTAGTTCATAAAAAATATAGCAAGAAAACAAATTCTTGTTTTAAACAATCATTGTGCCATGAAAAAAAAACCTAAACATCAGTCTATAATATAAGCTATACAAAATGGTTGTTGAGCAACAACACATATATAAATATATGAATAATTAATAAAGATGCCAACCCACATAGGGACGATGGAAAAACTACAATTGCTCAGTGCCACGAAACTCTGTCACAAGCCACAATCCTTGATCCATGAGCATACACTAAATGTCCTCCACAATAAAAATATGTAATAAATTTCTGCAAAATTATGTTCTTTTTAGCAAGTTAACAGCAACCAAAGAGTCCCCAAAGCACTGAAGATGTGTAACTTCTTTTTCAATAATGAAAATGATAAAAACACAACAAGCATGAACCTTAGGTGGAGGAAAATGTTGGAGAGTTGATTCATGATACAAGAAATACACAATCTAGAAAAACCTAATGCATGCAAACAATTGACTTATATTGGTAGATGAAGACTATGATGGGAAAAGTCCTGGTGGAGCAAATTAAAGTCCAAGATGAAATAATTCTTTGCACAGATGCCCTGTAACAACATATTAGACAACAAAGGTTCGATGTTGATCGAGAAACTTGTCAATATGGAATTCTACAATAGTGAGGATGATGGAAAAGCTCCAACTCCCACACAAGTGGTTTCTCCTATAGGTTAATCATGGTCTATGTTATATCATTTTTTAGTTTTAGGAGATTTTGTAGGCAATCCTGCATTGTTGTTAGTTTCTATTACATTTTATTTCCAAGCTTGTATATAAATCCAAACTATTCCACTTAGAGAAACATAATAAAACATTTGGCATATTAACTTTTGTGATTTCATACTTATTACCTATGCTACTACTTTGGTTTCCCTAGTGGCAAAAAAATATACATAGATTTGTAATTTTTTCATTTTGATCAAGTAATACAAGGTCAACCCAACTTACAAAAAAAAGATTGACTATGATATATGTATTTCAATAAACATTTTATAGTTAAATAATTTCATAAACAACAATGATATGTACAATTGTATGTTTTAGTGAACAAATTCTTTCATCACAACTTTAGAATCAAAATAAAATCTTTATATGTAATGTTTTAGTGTAACTAATTCATTAATGTTGTATAGATTAAGCGAGCCTACTCGTTAAGATCATGTGCTTCCTTGTTAGATGTCATAAGTTCAAATCTAAAGGGCGGTGGGTTGGAATGAAATGAATTATATGTCATTATGAAAATAATTATTTAATTTTTAATCATTTATTTTTTATCTGAATTGGATCATTATATTGTTTGTCATACATCTCGATGCATTTGGAGTGGAAAAAGTGGAGGACTTAGCTCACAGGACCGTATCCAGTTTGGCGAAATGGGGTATGAAACCTTTCAAGAGCATTTTGAGGCATCAAACGATGCTTTTTGGAGGTAAAAATTTGTCATGAAAGCTCATCACCTTTTCATGTTATTCTACATAGAGATCTTTCCAACGGTGCAATAACTGCATCAATCAGAGTCCATATGCAAATGTTATGCCACTCAAAAGTTGACCTTCATGTTTTCATGCCTATAGTTCGGGAGGATGCCACGTCAGCCCCCATTATTCATGGAAAATAGGTTAGCCACATGTTTGTGATGTAAAATACTCTATAAGATTCTATTTTGTAACTCTAGTTAAGAGTTGATGTAATCAAACTTAACCACTAGTAAGCTATCAGGTTGTGTTATAACTGAGCCACTAGGAGGAAGAGTCATTCAATTCTTTCGAGAGAATTTTGTTCCATAGTTGAGAAAAGATAGCCAAGAGAGATAGGAGGTAGAGCACACAGAGAGGATCTGTGCACTGTACCAGTCCATGGGCCACAAACATTACTTCTTTGTATCTACAGCCATATTTCCAAACAAATAAAGAGAGTGAAGTGGCCTCACCTTCCAGGTAGGTTTTCTCTCGAAAGGGTTTCCCAGAGAGCATATCTCATGTATTATGTGTGTGTGAGCTTATTTTGTCTTTCTCTACTTTTCTGCTTGATTTACTTTTACATGCATGCACTAATTACAGTAAATTTTACAGATCTAGAAATTAAATAAAACTATAATAGTGTAGGATCTCATATTTTTAATATAATATTATCAGATCTGTTGTGAGTTGACTCACACAAATGACTTGTGGTTTGAGTGTCCATGGACTAGGGGCATCTAAGTCATCGAAATCGTCTAAGGATCACACCTGACCTGGCCCACACCAACTCTTAACATGGCTAATTTTTTTCCCATAGAGTTTTGAACCAATAATCTTTACACCACATAGTACCATAACAGAATACCCAGTTACCATCTTCTCTACACTTCTTGGGCTACATGGTTTTAGTTCTTTAAAGAAAAGGTTTTTTTTTTTAATTATCTTTCATTAGTATTTAATATTGAGAGTTATTATGGATCTTAGGTTGGAATATGATCCCTCAATCATGTTATTATTGATCAATTAATATTATCATTATAATTTAAAATAGTTAATGTTAAATAATTATTAACATTATTATTATTATTAATAAAATTAGTTAAGAAAATAATTAATTAATTAAGTAATAATTATTAATGCTATTAATAACATTAATTAAGGAAATAAGTTATTATTAAATATTAACTAATTTAGAATAATTAACTTTTTATTTTGTTTGCTAGGTAATGTGAGTTCTAAGATGACTGGCATGCCTAACCTGTGGCTTGAGTAGCCCCAACCCAGGGGCATATAAGCCATCAAAATCACTTGGGAATTGCACTCGACCTACACCACACCAACCCTTAACATGGCTGGATTTTTTCCCTCAAAGTTTAGAACTAGTGACCTTTACACCATGGAGTACCTTAACAGAACACCATGTCATGTTATCACTATGCCCTATGGGCTTATAATAGTTAGTTGATTATAATGTATGAATATAAATATTAATTTAATATTATTACAAATAGATATAATGAATAATATTATTAATTTATTAATATTATAAAATAATAATATTATTAATATTATTAATTTGATTTAATTAATATTAATATTAATTTATCAATTATAATAAATAAATAAATAATAATATTCTACACTCAAAATGGAAGGTTTTCACCTTGAGAGATTTGACCCCTCTTAGGGCATGATAGATCTAGAGTTAGATTGATATAGGTCAGTATCAATGTTTTACAATCCTTTTATTGGTACTAGGATTTATAAAAGAAAAAATGTTATATTTATATAATAATACATCAAATTGGTGCATGAGACTTCAATTTAGTGATTTGATTGCTAAAATTTGTAAATGTGGCCTGGATTGTTAGCTCAAGTGGTTGGGAGCATGGTTTTTCTCAAATCCATCTGAGTTAAATTCCAAGGGACATGTTTTGTTTGTTGGGATAAGTCTTGAAGAGTAGGTGCCCCCTTGCTAAAATTTACAAGGTTGAATTTCATTTTTAGGTCGAGTGGTTGGGAGCATGGTTTGTTCTCCCATCCACTCTTGTTCAATTCCAAGGGACATGTTTGGAATGCTGTGATAAGGCTTGAAGAATAGGCTCCCAACCCACCTGACGTCTTGACTATTGCTAAGTCATAGGTTATTGGTGTATCTGATGAATTGTAAGATGTTGGATATACTCTTGGTGTTATAATGACAACTTGAGGATTGGGCCCTAGGCCCCGCTTAGAATACTACAACATGTAACATATTCACCATGGTTAAAAGGAAAATCACAATGGTGGCTTGGGTGGTTGGGAAAATGGTTTGTTTTCCCCTCCACCTAGGATCAATTTCCATAGAGGGACATGTGGGCATGTTGTGATAAGTCTCTAATAACATGCACCCTACTCATATGTTGATGTCTCGGCTCTTTAGTCATAAGTTATGCCTTTTTCTAAGTCATATGTTATTGATCTCTTTAGTCATAAGTTATGCCTCTTTCTAAGTCATATGTTATTGATATATTAGCTTGTACTCTTTTGGATATATTCTTGGTGTAGTCATCTGTTGATGTCTCAGCTCTTTAGTCATAAGTTATGCCTTTTTCTAAGTCATATGTTATTGATCTCTTTAGTCATAAGTTTTGATTGTGGACCTTATCTAGATTACTCCAACGTGTTACCAATTCGCCGTGGCTTAATGTTTACTTTTTTTACAAAGATGTACATGCTCTAACCCCCTTGGATTTAAACCTATAACCCTTTATAACAAAACATATGTTCTTAATCATTAAACCTACTCAAACTATACATGCATATAGAACTTTAACCTTCCCTTATATTATGGTCTATAATCTTTTGGCTTGCCATCAATAACCTATTAACATGCATGTATGAGCTTGTCATCAACAAACCATCAACATACACTTGGGCTCCAACCAAACCTATCAAGCACATTTAGGAGTTTGTCATCAATGACCTATTGAGATAACCTGTCCTTTTAATGAATATCGAATATTCCACTTATATTCGGGAATGGCGTACTCATTAAAGTAAATTCCAAGCTAGTGTTGATATCTAAAATGGTGTTTAATTGGACTTGGCTTATAGAAATTTGAGGATCTTGAAGCATTTACAGGAGGCAGAGTATGACTATTCTATGTTTTGATTTTTTTTGTCATAATCTAGTGATACAATTTGGCAATATTGTGATTTTTAGCTTTTTATATTGAGTTTTGGAATGCATAAATGGATTCACCAGTATAAAAAAATGTAGAGCAAGATTGTGGAGACTACTTAGCTCAAACTTACAATTCCAACAAATTCTTACTAAACTTTAAGTAACAATGACCAAAAAATATACCGAAGAAAACCAAAACATAAAAAAATTAAACTATACATTTAGAAAAAAGTGAATTTGTTTAAAGAAAAATAATTTTACCAACTCCCATAGAAACCTAAACCCATTTATATTTAAATTATGAAAATAATAGACTAAAATAATTATATAAACCAAAAAACTAACCCATTTATATTTAAAATGTGAAAACAATAGAGTAAAATAATTATATAAACCAATAAACTAGTTGTTTGGCATGAAAATATAAATATAAATATAAATATATATATATATATATATATATATATATATATATATATATATATATATATATATATATATATATATATATATATATATATATATTATAATATTCCAAATATGTATTCTATTTTAAAAGCAAATGTTTTTAATGGATACAGAATAATTATGATGGGTTGACGAGGAAACAAACTTTTTTTTAGAGTTTAATATTTTACTCAAAACACACACACATACACACATATTTGTTTTAAAAAGAAAATTAGAATTTTGAATAAAAAATTAACTATCTATCTTTTTCTAATTACTCACCAATCCATAAATTATAATTTTATTAAATTTAATTCTTAACAAAAAAAATTCAATTAGTTTTTTTTGCTAATTCCAAAAATAAATTACTCAACAATGGCTATATGATTATTATATTATAATTTTTTCAAGTAAAATAATCAATTTACTACTTTTAACTAATTATGAAACAATCTATAAATAATTGTTTAAAACATATATGAGATGAAAAACACGAGGATAGGTGTTCAATTGGATTTGGATTAGATAACTTTTGGGATTGTGAAGTATTTAAAGGAGTTTATCTAATTATTTTATTTTATGTTTTGGTTTTTTTTGTTGTAACTTAGTAACATAATTGATTGTGATTTTTCATTGTTTAAATTAAGTTTTTGAATGTATAAATAGATTCAACACTCTAAAAAAAATATAGCAAGATTATGGAGACTCCATAACTTCAATTCTCATTTCTAACAAATTTTTGTTTGACTTTATACAATATTAACAAACAAAAAACCAAAACATAGAAAAATTAAACTAGGAAGAAAATTAATTTAACCGACTCACCAATAAAGCTAAACTCATTTATATTTAATCATAAAAATGATATCAAAACAATAATATAAACCTAAAACCTTATGATTTCACATGAAAATATTTATTTTTTATTATAATATTCCATTATAATATTCCACACATATATGCATTTTAAAATGAACTATTTTTAATTCCAAAAAATAATTAGAATAAGTTGACAAGCGAAACAAAACCTTTTTAGAGTTGAATTTTTTTATTTGACATTGTATTTTTTATTTTTTATTTGTTATTTGTTATTTGACATTGTAGTTTTTTAATTTTATAATGATGAATTTTGTATCCGAGACATTGTCATGATTCCATTAGAGTTTTGTTTTGCTTTTGTGTGGTTTTGATGAGAAGTAACGTTGGATACGTGGGTGATTTTGTTTTTATATGCCGATAAGGTATTCTTATCAGTTATTTTAAGAGCAGTTCGATATATAGTTAGATTTACATTATATATAAAAATATATAATGAATTATATTTATTTATTTAATTAATTATTTAATATTCTAAAAATGTTTTTTTTATTTGATTAATATCTTAAAATTGAAATTAGGATAATTAATAATATTATGTTTTTATATTTTTATTTATGTTTTAATTTTTAAATTTCTCATTATGTAAAGTTTCTCTATCAATATTTTGATTTATTGTATTTAGTGATAATTTTTTTACTTATAAATATTGATTTTATAAACTATTGGAACCAATATCCATGAGTTGCAATCAATTGTATCTTATTTACCAGGATAAACTATTGGAACCAATGTCCATAAATTGCAATCAATTATATTTTATTACAAAGATAAATCTTTTTGTAAATTCATAATGATTTTATTTACTTAATAATTTATAACATATAAATAAGATTTTATTTAAAAAGTAAATCTCTTTGTAAATTACTCATTCAAGATATTTGTAACCTCACTAACTATAGATAACTATGCAAAATGATGATATATGAATAACTTAAATGTGTTAATATTTTCTTACCCTAATAGACTCATTCATAGTCATTCAAATAATGTTTTATTGATATATATTATAGATCAATTCACAATTGGAACTCTATGAAATCACAACAAACTACTTTATCCCCACACAGTTTTCAGCAAGTTCCAGATTTTTTAATCATTTTATGGATTAAGATTGTTACACCAAAAAATATCAAAGATAAAGAAGTATTAACAGATTGTCAGTCTTAAATAACTATAAACCGAAACTTATTTGTGTATACACAGTTAACAATTATATCTTGATATCTAATTTCGGTAGGCAATGCGCTACTTTTTGGACAAAGCAGCAACTAGGGTGCAAGACTCCTCAGAAGGGTATACTAATACACAGGGAAATATGAATTCGAATCCATAATAAGTCTACACAATAAGCTGGTTCTCTTGCTTAATCTTTAAAATGGTTGCAGTAAAACAGAGTACATCTTTGTTCATAAAGCAAGGTAAGGTAGTTCCATGGATAGAAACGTCGGTTCACATTTCTAGGCCCTGGCTTTTCTTGTGGCCCTTTCCATGTTTTGTGGGCTTGTTCCCATAATTATATACGATTGTTAAAATTATTGCCTGTTCAACAGGAAATGGTCAACTGTTCTTCAAAGGGTTGGGATTGGTATTTTCCTTTTTGTTATAAGCATGGTGACTGCAATGTTAATTGCAGGGTGACTGCAATGTTAATTGAAACGAAGAGGACACATGTAGAAAAATATCAAGTTTATTTGACAGCTCTAGAATTATAATTTTTTTTAGTGATTATTTATTTAACTTTAAAAGGTATTTACTTTAAAAGGATCGTAGGAATAATTCACTTAGCTTACTACCTACCCATTTGCAAAATCATAGTAAGTTTTATGTCATAAGATCACTCATATCAATTCCATTTACAATGTTTTACTAAATTAAATAAAAATTATATTAATTCTTACATATTTCATTATGAATATACATAATATCCAAATTTATATATATTAGCATTTGTACTTATTGTTGCAAAGGAAAAGCTGTAAGGCATAGTGTGTGGAAGAATATTGAAATGTGAATGGGTTTTTATGGGCTTTTTTGAAAGTAAGGGTCGATGATTTTGAGTTTTAATTTGAGGAAGCCATGTTGAAAACCGTATTTGGGGGTTAAAGTGGCGACGAAATGGAATACAAGTAGTCATAAATATCCATTGAGCTTGTTTAGACACCTTCGTATCTTGATAAAAATTGCGTAGTTGAAGGTGAAGGTAAACGAATAAATTCATGCGAACAACAACTGGGTATCCATATCGATTTGCATAGGGTTATTTAAGAAATCATTATTCAAACATGAAATTTAATTAATATCGAGATATATTTAAAACATGTATTATATTCATTAAAATAAATTGATTTTGCTAACAAAATATGTTAAAACCCATTGATAATGAATTGGTTGTGAAGACATAAACTATCAAAATGGTATTTGATCTTGAAACATCATTTTTCAAGTTTCCATTGGAAAATAAAACTAGTGAATTGTAACAGAAGAGGTTAGAGAAGCAATATAATATTCTAAAGAACATTGTGGTTGTCATTCCATATTTGCAGTTGCATCAAAAATTGTTGGAGGCATCAAAGACCTGAAGAAGCAGTGATGAACCTGCAAAATGTATATTTTGTTAGAATTTGTAATATGTAAATCAAATGTGGAAATTTATTAGTAATACTTTGCATGTGAGTTGTGTTAAAATGCATTTGGAATGAATGGAAATGAAGTTACCTTTGCCATGGGGATTTATATATTGTTAGTCGAAGATTGGGAGATTTTGTTGGTTTTCTAAAGGGTATATACTCAGTTTTTGGCATGGCCGAGTTTTGCAAAACAACTGATCTTTTATTTGAAGGTTGGTTGTTGGGTGCATGTTTCCTTCGTGGCTTGGAATTAGAAGCTTTGATATCATGAAAATGTTTTTTCAGATCTGGGTGCATTTTCTACCAGAGTTTTAGAAGTCACTGGTTTTGATATTCAAGAGAAGATTATTCATAAATCTTTTGTATTCATTTAGTTCTATTCATCGCATGCATAGCTTAATAATTTTGGCTCTGAGCACATTCTAATAGCAGATATCTTGAGTCTGCTAACCAATTGCATTTGTTATAAAGAGAATTTCCAAGATCTTGGTCCAGTTTCCGACTAATATTTGAGAATGTTGAAGTTCTGTCTATATCAAATCTTGGGGTATCGTGTAGATCTAGTATAAGATGATTTTCAAACTTAAAGCGACGACATACTTTTGATTGAAGATCCACAAGCACCAGAGAACAACATTGGCAATAATTCATATAATATTTTGAAGCAAGTGAAAAAAAAACTTCAGTGTAGTATAAATATGCAACAAGGTTTTGAGGCTCTCCATCAACAGGTAGTTATTGTAGTATTGGTAACAATCGTGAGTCCAAAAGATACAATTTCAGGGGGGAAGTTGGGCCAAAGATATTTATTTCCTACATAATGTAGAAGGTTTGGTCTAACTTCATTTCACTCTTGGCTATGCTTATGAAGAATAAATACAATGACTTTGTGCATTAAGAAACAATAGAAGAATGCAAGGAAATTTGCAGAATTTTTGTTATATAATTCTCTAAGAGAGAGTATATTATGTTGGCCTTCCTAATCACCCAGGCCTTTAGTTGACATATTCACAGCCAAACAAAGGACAACTCTTGTGAAAGCTAGATGAGAGGATAAAATGAAGTATGTTGTTCAAAAGAATAAAGGAATATGCAATAGCCAAAAGTAGAGCAAGAAAGGAACACCTTTAATTTCTAAATGAACCAAGATACTGAATGAAAAACAACAACCCACTACAAACTTTTACTGGAAGAAAACAAAAAAGCCTGTTATGAAATTATGTACTGAGACCACTGATGGTTTTTCTATAGAAGCTAAAGAGAATGCTTTGGTTTGGTATCATCTTGATGCTGATCTGGATTTTTATTCTTTCCAATCCGAGGAGCTGTTTAGATAATTTGGAGAGTGTGTTTGCAAACAAGCAAGTGAATGTCAAAATTGTACAACATATTATCGAGGTTTTTGTTTATAGGTCTACGATGGCGTCAAGGTCTATGGAGAAATATTCAATATTTAATATTGTATAATGTGTATATTAGCTACAAGTTTATGTATGTAATCTAATGATGGCTTCCTTCAATCTCAATCTATGCAGTTTCTTAGGCACGAGAAGATGCTACCTCTGCAATTTGGTCATGGATTCAAAACAAAGCAGCAAAATGTTGATAATAGAGATGGCTTTAGTGGTGTCTATGACCAGGTTGTTCAATAGAGATGGCTTTAGTGGTGTCTATGACCAGGTTGTTCACATGAAGGAGCTTATTTTCCTTGAAGCACATGTAGAGCCATATATGAGGGAATTGACTGCCAGTGATGTTGTCATCGATACATTCGTAACTCTTGTTGGAAAAGAGAGGGTAGAAAAATAATGTACAAATATTGAGAAACACCAAACACAATGGATTTCCAATTATTGATGTACTCCTATATCATTGTTTTATGGCATTAGGATATCAAAGAGATGAAAACCATGGTTTTTGATAGCTAGACACTTTTTTTTTGTAGTTTTGCCAAATGTCTAAGAAAAGAGTAATTAATTTATCCTACAAATTTTACCACTAATTATATTTTTACATGAGGAATTTACCCATGGATAAAGTAGAGTATATTTTTCAAATAAATTATATGAAACAAAAGGTTTTGTAAACCATACTTCAACAGATGACAAAAATTTCTCTTTCAAAATTGGATAAAAGGACCATTGGATAACAGGTGGCATAGTTGACCCTGTTTAAAGGGAGGTCGATAGATTTTCAGGAATATTTACAACAGATTCAAATTCATAGGCAAGATATCAACAGTCAAAGAATCAATTTCCAATTTGATGGCAGAGGATTTTCTATCATTTCCGTATTCCTTGTAGCAACTTAAAATTTATTTTATTTTTAGTTTACTGTTAGGATTTTATTCCTAAAATCTTGTAACAGCTTGAGGATTTTTTTTTTCCTATATATTCTTTCATTAGAATATATATTTGTAATGTAAGGGAGGTTGCATTTTGGTGTAAAAAACCCAAGTTTGTATACTGTAGAATCTTGATAAAGTACTCCTTGTTAAGTTGATTAAGGAAGATGACGCAATTGAAACCATCTAGTCCCTAAACATGGTTAAAGATCTGGGACCGGATGACTTCTTTATAATTTTTAATGTGAATGATTAACTCCTCCATATTTAAATGAAGGTTTGGGGGCAATACCAACTCATCCTTTTTATCTCTAATTCTAAAGGAGACATAGTTGTCCTCATTCTGTCGATTCTGGACAATCTCAATGTGTAATTTGGCCTAGAAGTTTCTAACAAGAAATTTACCTATTATGCTCAAAAAGATTTTCCCTACAATCATATCAAAAAACCAAGTTGGTTTCATGAAGCATCGATAAATCATAGACAACATCATTCTTGTTCAGGAGGCGATTCATTCAGGAAAGAAATGGGGTTAGTTGGGTATGATTATCAAACTTGACATGGAAAACATCTTCAATAGAATCCATCACTCCTTTTTATTCTCAGTGATGGAAAGGTTGGGTTTTTGTAATGAGTTCATAAATTGGACTAGAGATTGTATTGGAAGCCTGTGGATAGCTCCTTTAGTAAATGGACTCCCCTGTAATCTTTTCTCCACCTCTAGGGGTTTGAGGCAGGCTTCCAATACAAGCTCCTAGTAGTAGAAACCTTAATATATTAGTGGCAAAAAACTTAATAAGGAACCTAGAGATGGGAAGAAGGGAAGGGAAGGGAGAATATGAGGACTAAGTATAGAAAACAACAATAAATATGTGAATCATTCCTAGTTTGTTGACGATACATTATTGTTGTTAGGGGGAGCCTCCCAAATTATTGCTCGACGATTCAAACCAGTGTTGGATCAATATCTAGACCTGTTGGGGGGCTTCATTGATAAAACAAAGAGCCTAATCATAGGATGGAACTATCCACTTCAAAATATTAATGAAATTGGGATGGTTCTCGGATTCCCTTTAGAATGGAATGGAAATTATTTAAATATCTAGGAAACCCCATTTTGATCCTTGCCTCTAATATGGAGAGTTTAATCAATACTTTAAATAAATTTTCGAATAAATTTCAAGCCTGGGGTGCTCAATGGCTCTCTTCATTGGGATGTGTTGTGATAGTTCAATATGTTTTATCGTCGCTTCTTGTCTATCTATACTCTGACCTTCTAGACCCAAAAGTTGTGCTCAATCAGTTGAGCTTGTTAATTCACAAGTTTCTATGTCAAGGAGGGAGGAAGAGTGAAAGGAAATTCCATTTAGTAAACTGGAATGTAATTTGTCTCCCAACGATTAATGGGGGATTGGCAGTCTAAGACCCTCTATTTATGAATATTGCTCCTAGAGCTACAATTGTTTGGATACTTATTTCAGATTTCACTGTGTGGTGGAAATTTGGCTTTCTGCCGAAATATTCAACAAGAATTCTCTTCTCAAGGTAGAATCAACTTATTGGGCAAGTCCATGTTTTACTATTTGAAAGCTGTGAAAGGAAGCAACCCCTCTTATCATTGATCACCTTAGTTTCAAACGGGGAAATAGGTCTCGCTTATATATTTTGAGATAACAAATATTTCCAAATATCCTGTTGAGTGGAAGTAAAGAATTCAAAATCCTCGCTCAGTGGATGAAAAAAATGTTTTTTCTCAAATTAAAGGACATATAAAAATGGGATATCAAATGGGTATGGAAGGGTTGGATCAACCTAGAGTTGGTGATTCATTTAAAGCTGGTTTGGGATAATTAGACTTTAGTGATAAATGGTTGTTTATAGGAGCTGCCTAAACCTGTAGCAATCTTCGCTTCCTTGCCGAAGTCTGATGTACAATTCAGTCAGAGTGTTGATTGATCTAGAACTCTGACTGTTTTGGATGATCGGTTTAATTTAAAATTGGGCAAAACAAACCAATGGAATCATTCCAACACAGAGAATTTTCACTGTGCCTGAAATTCTTGCTGGATTCTTGTCAAATTTGTGGTTGGAAAGAGGGTCTATTTGCTATACAATTAACGTACTCTATTGTTCATGAGTAGCATGGTTTTTGTACCCCAATGAGCTTGTCAAATATTTCTGAAATGATATTTTGAACAGGTCAATCCTCACAATCATCAGCTAAAGTTATGTGATTTTGGAAGTGCAAAAAGCTCTGGTGAGTTGTTGGTGAAGTGTAACTAAGATTCCTGAATTGGTTTAAATTATTTTATGACAACGTTTAATGTTTTATGAAATGTGTAATGTTTAGAATACTAGATTTTGTTCAAAGGACTTGGGATTTAAGGTTTGATTCATGAGTCTATTTAATGTAGAACTTCATTTCTCTGTATGTATGTATATATGTATATGTTGATGCTCTTCTTATAAGGTAAAAGGTGAACCAAATATATCATACATTTTCTTTGGTTATTATAGAGCTCCTGAGCTTATATTTGGAGCCACTGAGTATACTTCTGCTATTGATATCTGGTCCATGGGTTGTGTCTTGGTTGAGCTACTTCTTGGTCAGGGAAGTGGGTTTTCAGTTTCAGAGTAGTCTTACCTCTGCAGATCATGCATCAATACCGAAATTGCAGTTTGTAATATTCCCAATGACATCATGCTTACATATACTTAAGGAAATTTTACCAAATTTGTGCTAAAAGACAGTGTAGTATGCTGATCATTCTCACTATGCAGAAATCCTACAATTGTGTTTCAATATTATATTAAGTAAGGTATTCTAGGAACACAGATTTCTGATTTTCCTTGCTCTTTACAGGCTCTCTTAGGCTCCCACTGGGATCAGATTTCATCCCCAGCTATCACTACCCAGTCTGTGGGGTGGAACAAAAGGTCTTTTGATCATTAGTGTGAAAGCTACATACAGTTTGACAAAGATATGTAAATTATTGTTATCAAACATACATACAATTTGACAAAGATATGTAAATTATTGTTATCAAACTATGGAAATTTAGGATTTTATTTTTTATGCAGTTGGAAAATATTAAGGCTAAGCAGTAAGGTTTCTTTGTGTAAGTTCAGTAATATGGGTAAACTGCTAATAGTCATACCTCAAAAAATCACTTATGAATAGTCCAAGTAGTGTCCTACTAAGTCAGGAATAGAAGGCCCAATTCAGCTTCAATTCAACATCAATGCATGAATAACTACGGTGTTGCAGTAAGTTATGTAAGCTGAATTGTTTTGAATAGTGGAGGTGTTTAGTAGGTTTGAGAATACCCTTTACTAGCCTTGGGTATGATATTCAAAGCATCAAAATCACTCTCGGTTTCTAGGCCATACTGCCTTGAGCATTAACCCTAATTAAGAGGCATACAGTTGGAAAATATATTTGGATTTTGTATCATTGCACTATGATATAAGCATCCAATTGAATTGTCATTGTCCTCTTTTCACCTTACACGTTTGCAAATATGCCTCTTTTAACCTTAAGCTATTGGACAAAAATGGATTTACCATTTCCACTCATATCCTATCAAACTCTGCTCAGAAATATACAAATCATTGTTGATTATATTCAAAGATTAATTAAATTTATACTCTAGGTAGAGGAATCATGGCAGAGCATGGCGCCTTTTGCCAATGTAACCAACCATGTATAATTTGCTCGTCACCTAGAAAAATAATTCATCATCTCTGTCAGTAATATAGTGAAACAGAATTTAAACCCTGAAACATAAACACAAGTAACCATATTAGCTGTCCTGGAGACCACCCACTTCACATCTCACGGTGAAACAATGCATTTTATAGGCACGGTTTTATGATTCTCGAGCTGAATAGAGATGACTTCCAAGGGCTCCATCCCTTTGAGGTTTCTTGAAACAATATAATCAACTTGCCCACATGATTAAATGGCACAATTTATTAACTGTAGCCTCTTATTTCGTGTTAATAACACAAGTAAGCCTCTTGCGTTTGATGCTAAGTAGATTGTCATATATCACCCACGCAAAACTTATAAAATGGGGACTGGTAGTCCCAGATCCTTTCAAATTTGCACGTCCCCAATAATCTGGGTGACATGCTACATGATACCCAGTTGATGCCCTAGCACTTTGATTGTCAGCAAAGCTGGTTGCAGTGTTCTAATAATCATCATAGACGTTTTCAAACTGCCCCCTGCAATGTTCTGAGAGACCTTACTACATACATGATTGTTTCCTTTAGATCTCTATGCTTCCTATTACCATGGAATATTGACAAAGTTACGATGTTTCCACTGATAATCTCCGCAACCCATAATAATCCATCAATGATGCCAACTTACAGCCATACCATTTTTTGTGCACTAGAGCTTCACTGAGGTAGATTTCAAATCCCTTCACCTCCAAATTATTTTCATATGCCTTCCGAATAACTTCCTCTGTGAATGAGCTTATACAAAGAGTCTGTGATGCTTGTACACATTTTGATTCATATGTTCGTTTATCCTCTTTCTCCATGAAATCAAGAAATTCTTTTTGGTGTAAATTGGCAGGAACCCGCGCTGGAATACCATTTTTCGGAAAATCAACTGCTTTTGAAAATAGCTCGGCTAACTGTAGACAACTTGCACTCTGAGCCATACTTGACTCTTGGTCAGAAAATGCAGTATGAGAATTGGCTATCATTCCCAAGCTGTCATTCATCATATATTTCACAAAATACTCTTGAACCTACTGCATCATCAAACAAAATCATATAAGATAATGCATGGAGCAGTGCTAGTGTTTAAGCTTAAACAAGTATAAGAAAGCAATATAGGTAATTTGTCTCCAATGAAGGCCCACAAATTCTTTTCATATAAAGAAAAAGATCATAATCACAAAGTTATTAGGTTAATATTCCAGAAAAGTATGCTAATATTCTCCTCTGAACAGTTCAGAACATGAAGCCAACCAATGTACAAACAGTCCAAGGATTCATATGTTTTAATGAGATGTGGTCAATAAGGTTAGTAGCAGATTGTCCAGTAATATCTCAGTGAAAAGTGCCTAAAGCATCCTGAATTCTAGTAAAAAAGAATAATAAAACCTAAGGGGATGCTTGCAAGACAAAATTCAACAGGGAATATTATTGGTAAATGTTTGAAAAACAGTGTAGTAAGCATTTTTTTTTTTTTTTTCTGGGAACATTGTTCTGGTCATTTTTGTCAACCTGTCTCCCACAACCGAAAGCATCAAAAGAAAACAACAATATACAATGATCATGAAGTTCACGAGCACTCAAACAGACTTTCAGTGTTTTCTTCTTCAACTTCCCCATGGCTTCTGAAGAATAAATACCCAACAACAAATCCCAGAATGACAGCTATAAAAACCCCCATTGAAAGACATCGCTGCCAACATGAGAAAATATCCCAACCCTGCATTCAGACAAAAAACGGTCAATTCCATGACCCTAAATCCAAGTGCTCTAGGGTTTCTTCCAATCAGAGAAGCATTAAGGTCCGAGGTAGCTTTACCACTCAAAATCCCCTTGAAACGAGACTATAGATTAACAATATACTCATGAATTACAGAAGCAAAAAACAAAAAAAAACAAACAGCAACAAGGAGCAACAAGGGTAAGCGAGTAACCAGGCCATGATTGAGTCTTCCAGACCTCAAACAACAAGGTCATGTCTCCCACAACCGAAAGCATCAAAAGAAAACAACAATTTATAATGATCATGAAGTTCACGAGCACCCACATGGACTTTCAATGTTTTCTGGAGCACAGCTATAAAAAAAACCCCATTGAAAGACATCGCTTCCAACATGAGAAAATATTCTAACCTTGCATTCAGACCAAAAATGGCGGATTCCATGACCCTAAATCCAAGTGCTCTAGGGTTTCTTCCAATCATAGGAGCATTGAGGTCCAAGGTAGCTTTACCACTCGTAAAATCCCCTTGAAACGAGACCGCAGATTGACAATATACTCATGAAATATAGAAAAAAGCAATACGGCAAGAAGGGTAAGCCAGTAACCAAGCCATGATTGAGTCTGTTAGCACTTGAAATTTCACCTCAGGCTGAGAAAGGTAAACTTCAAGGCAACATCAAACCACTTAGCCTCGTAGCTAGCCCTATGGGGCAGGAGAGGGCTCTCTCCGATCTATCTCGGTAAAGATCTTCAACGGGCGAGATAACCAATGAGGAAACACTGATTTTAGGCTAGTAAACTGATAAAATGTTTGATTTGAGATTTTTAGGATTTCGGTGGAAAATCGGGGAAAGGCAATTTTGGGTGCGGGGATTGGACACAGTTTTTGCAGGGGGTTCTTTGGGGCAAGATAGGAGACTGTATTGATGCCTTTGAAAGATTTGGATGGATGAGAATGACTGGTGAGGAGCTAAGGAGAGCAAGCAATTCACCTTGAGTTCTCCTTAAACAGATGAAAACATTGATATTAAGCAAACTTAAAAGCAGAGCATGGCAATCATGAATTCTACTTTAACACTTCATTTGCCTAATTTGCAGAAGGAAAAGTAAGAAGATGATTCACATAACAAACTTACAAGTACAAATAGAAACACACCATCAATACATGTAACCACAGGAATCCCAAAAAGGACTGCAAAACCCTAGTCTTTCTTCCTTTGCCAAAATTGCAGAGATACAATGAGTAATACAATAGAAGCTTCTCCCTCAAGAGTCCAACCATGAAAATGACCAAGAAAGTACATAATATAGGAAATCTAACATCTTTCCTTGCCTCTAGGGGTCGAGCTCACTATCCTAGGAGCTGTTTCAACCAATTCTAAACTGAGCACTGAAAACTAGGCAGTCAAAACAACTTGCCTCTATAAGCTAGGAAACCAATTCATTCATTAAATTTTTGCCTATCTCATGAATGAATCTTCTAGAAGAGATAAATGAGTGTCAAAATATCATAAAATTACATCATTTACAACAAGGAGGATCAAAATCCACTCCAAAAAGTCAAATCTAGTCAAAACTGCGTTTTGCTGAGCTGTAGGTGCATTTCTGTGAAAATTGCCCAACGCGTAGCGCCCTGATTCTGAACGCATAGTGTGCCTTTGGAGAAACTTTTGAGGAACTTCCAGGTGACCAAATGAGGCAAACGTGGGCTTTTTGGAAAGGTCTGGATGTCTACTTTCCAGCCCAAGTGGAATTTCTGAATTTGGTGTCCATTGGCCCCTCCAAAATTGCAATCTCCCAAGACTGCTTCCTATGTGTCAAAAAAGTGGCAGAAAGTCATTTTTTGCTTGTTTTTTGATCTTCTGGAGGCTCAAAACTTTATGAAATCTCTTGGTAATTGCTGAGCAGGTGTATTTTTGCATGAAAAATCCAAAAATGCTGAGTTTTCCTGAAATGGAGTTGCCCATCTAAAGGGTCGCGTGCAGCGTGCTACGCGTTGGGGAAGAAAACCTGTTTTTAGCTCAAAAATTCACAAGTGACCAAAAATGCTCAAATTTTTTTTAAATTTGTGCTGGAGTTGAGTCATTTAGCATCATGCTCCTTCAAGGAAGCCTCAGCGAAGATGTGGAGGGGATCGGGCCCTTTTCTTCGTTTTAGTGCCTTGGCCAACCGTCTTTTGAGCACCTTCATTCTCGCCTTGCATAAGTGCATACGAGCCCAATAGTGGTTCTTCATGTTCGGGAGCAGGTCCTTATCTTTGTTGGCCTTGGCGCAGCCTCTCCAAATGAGCATTGACCTGGAGGAGTATAGCCTCTCGCTCAACGGGTACCAAATCACCGGGTCTCTTGCGCGCCAAGTTGCGGTCTTCATGGATCCTCCGCAACTCATCAAGAGTGTGCTGATCTTCCAATTGCTTGTTGCGCTGCTCTAAGTAGGTGATTGTCCAATTTTCCATTTCCAACCTTTGTTGCAACGAGTCATTTTCAGCCCTTAGTTGCTGGATGATCTCCTTTGGCTCTAAGCTAGGAGAACTGATATCGAGGTCAACAACATCTATGCCTGGATCACCTGATGGCCCCTCATCAATTTTGGGCTGCTTGCCTCTCTCTTGTACCTGTGCTGCTGTCGAAAACGAGGCCCCTTCCACCTGGTGTGGAGATAACACTCGCGGTGCTGATGAAGAAGGCGAGACCCCTTCAACCTGATGTGGAGAAAATACTCGCCGAGCTGATGCAAATAAGGTCCTGTGGCCTTTCTGATATGTGACCAATGGAGGGGAGCTGACATGTCTGGCCTCGGGGATATCATGCTGTTGTGAAGGTCCTCCCTCCTCATGAACAACCTCAGGAGGTGGTGGTGCTGTGAAAAAATATCGAGAGATAAAATCCTCCCATGGGATACCCTTCTGAGCCAACTGATGCATGACCACAAGCTTGATCAAACCATAATGAAAGATGCTCCGGTGTTGCTGTGCTGGGCTTTTTCTCTGCACCAAGGGCACCATCCTCTCAATATTCCGGCACATGAAAAATGGTATGTTCATCATCCGTACCCGTGTGAAATGCATCAACAAGCGGATATGGTACGAATATAAACGTGAAAATCTGCCCTCACAGGTGAAATAGCGAATGATGAGCCTCATCAAGGGAGCATACTCATCCCTCAAAAATCTGAAAGGAAATACACCAGTCATGTACCTCATGTACACAGGTTTAATGTAGGGCTCATACTGAAATCTATCCAATAGTTTGCGCTTGTTCCACTCTTCTCCAACATTGGGTATCCCTGTTGCTTGAGCAACAATCTCAGGTGACAATATAAAATCCACCCCTGCAAGATTTACATGCTCGTCATGCAAATGCAAAACAAACAAGCGGACCAATTCCCTATGGTGCTGAATTTGAGAAATCCTCTCGCAAAATTCATAACATGACTGATGGCGGAAACATGTGATTGCAAGTGGACAAGCCTGCAAATAGGTCAAAGAGGTGGGCTCCTCTCTCACATGGTGACCACCCTTACCACCCCTGTGAGGCCTCCTTTGTACCTCAACCTCTGGTGTTGACTCACGGTCATCACTTTGCTCATAGTCGGTTTCGGTTTCTGACATGGTTTCAAGAGCAAAGTGGCTGAAATGTACTGCTGCTTCTGCTCAAATGACCTGTTGTTTTTACTTTTGAAATGCTGCTTCAAGGGGACAAATAACGAAAGGGAGATGTTAGGGAAGGGAGACTTTTAAGGGGAATTAGGGAAAATATATGAAAAAGGGAATTAAGGGAAGGAATCATGACATATACAACATGATACAATTATAATTTGCCAGGGTTTTATGGGAATTAGGGTTTAGGCTTATGTTATTGAATTTTAGGGATAGGGGTAGGGTTTTGGGCCTTTGATATTTTTGGTAGGGAGATTAGGTAAAAATGATAAGGGAGGTGGCTGGGATGTAGGGAAAAAATGGGAGTGAAAGAGATGACCTTGAGAGCAGCAAAACAAAACCCTAGCTTTACTTGCAGTTTGACATTTTTAAGCAAATACACATGAACTTCTCATTTCAAATTGATGGCATTAAAACACATTTCCCATGCTCATTTTTTTTTATCAAGCAAAATACTTTGATGATCAGAGGCCTACCTGCAACCTTGAAGAAATTTGGGGTCGTTTGAAGCTTGTAGGCAAATTTTTTGTGTGTTATACCGCAACGCGTAGCGTACGGGTCCTGATGCGTAGCGCGCGCCCAACGCGTAGCGCCCGTGTCTTTTTCCCACTGTGCTGACCGCCCCGACGCGTAGCGCCTGCCCAACGCGTAGCGCGCAGGTCCTGATGCGTAGCGCGCGGGCTCTGTCCACCAACTTGCACAGTTTTCACACTAAATCGCCTTTTGCTCTTGCTTTTGGAGTCTTGGAAGCAAATAATGATAAAATGAAGGGAGGGGAGCTTTTATAAACTTGATTTGAATTAATTTCCCCTCAAACCCACTTTCTAATGTTTATAAAATGACACTTTTCAAAATTTAAATGCTGCTGACTTATGGTTTCCTTTTTGTCCTGAAATTGGTTGAAATGATGCTTTTTCTTGAAAATTTTTGCAGAGGTAGCTTCTGAAGAGTCTTGGCAAAGGAGACCAGGGCTGCATGCCAACTTCTGGAGAGTTTGAATTTTTACAAATTTTTACAAAACATGAGAAAATGATCTTGCCTTCAAAAACAAGGTTTTTGAACTCAAGGTAGAAAAAATAGCTGTACAATATGAAATCCTTTGAAGTGATGCTTAGATAGACATCCCTCTGGCCTGCTGGGCATTTATTGACCTTTAAAGACATGACCTCAAAGACAAATTGGACCTAAACCGTAGACCTAGGACCTTGACTTAAAAACAAGACCAATGACTTTGTAAAGAATTTTATTGGCTGAAAGAACTTGAACCAGCGGTGCCAAGAGGGGAACATAAAGACACAAGCTCCTCCATCAGGGTTATGGCATGCCTAATGGAATGCAATAAGATGACACTGATGAGACACCTACTAATGAAATGCAAAGAGCTTTGATCGCTGATGGAGGGCTACTAGACCGACTCTAACATTGGCTCCAATGGGGATGGTAGCTCCTTGGAGGTGCCAAGAACCTTAGACCTCTGGGAGAGCAGACCAGAGCCTTACAATCATTGGGCAATGGAGTCATTATTTACACATGTGACCCAAACCGGGACAGCTTTATTGACTTTAACAACTGACTGACAATTGGACTAACTTTGACCCAAACTAACTCAACTTTTGGACAGAAAATGGACTGATAAAAACAACGTGAAAAACTCACACCAACTAATCTCCATCTTCAGAATTATAGCCTTCACCGTGGGCCCCAGACTAAAGATGAAAGATCAGTTCACACTTGCAGTGAAATAAAAGTAAAATGGTAATTACCATGATAATGGCTAGAGCGGAAAATGCTCAGACATGGTACGTTTTAAGTAGCCGGCCATTGACCGACCCTCCAAGACAATCATCACCGTTCATTTCTTTGAGAAAAAAGGCATTTGGACCACGGTATGCCGCAATTTTGTAAGGACCTTTCCATAAGTTTTCAAACTTTCCATGTTTCCCTTTGTCTTCATTTCAGGCATCCCACCTCAAAACAACATCATCTATCTGGAAATCATCCGACTTTGCTTTTCTATCATAGATTTTCTTTATGCGCTCTTGCAACTTAAGAGTATTTTGAAGAACCTCCTCCCGTGTCTGCTGTAAATGAATCATTTGACTAATTCGCCTTTGCATTGGATCCTCCTCACCACCAGCTTCTTGAAGCAACTTTGCTACCGGAATACTAAGTGAAGTAGGAAACACCGCATCTGTCCCGTAAACTAGTTCAAAGGGTGACATACCAATTGACTTTTTCTGACTTACACGATCAGCCCATAATGCATTTACTAACTTTTTGTGCCAACTCTTCTTATTGTTTTCCAGCAATTTCTTTATGATGTTTACCAAAGATTTATTCGAAGATTCAGCCAGCCCATTTCCTTGCGGATGATAGGCGGTTGAATGCCCCAAGTTGATGTTATATTTGTAGCAAAAATCAATCATCTTCTTTGATTTAAACGCTGCTGCATTATCTGTAATCAACTTATGTGGACAGCCGAAATGTGACAATATGTTATTTTCAAGGAAAGAAATGATTACCAAGTCCGTGGCCTGCCGGGTGGGAATGGCTTCAATCCATTTCGTGAAGTAATCGGTGGCTGGCAATATCCATCGATGCTGTCCGGAAGATGCTGGATGAATTTCGCCGATGAAATCCAAGCCCCACTGCTGAAATGGTGCGCTGACTTCAATGGGCTTGAGAGGCAATGGTTGTAATTTCTACTTTCCTTGAAAAATTTGACATTCATGACAACTCTTAACCACTTGATATACATCTGAAAATAATGAAGGCCAATAGAAACCTGCCCTTAGGATCTTGTTTGCTGTGGTCTTCCAAAACAAGTGGCCCCCGCAGTCACCTTTGTGAAAATCCTCTACAGCTCTCTTAGCCTCCTCCTCGACCAAACAATTAAGCAATATGCCACCGGGGTCTTTCCAATATAGTGCAGATTTTATGATGCAAAATTTGGCAGCCTTTAATTTCAATGTCCTAGCTTTGTTTCGAGGCATCCCAGGAGGTGAAGACAAATTTTGAAGCACATATACAATATCAGCATACCAAGGAGAAGAAATAAAGATGTCAAATACTTGTAGTGCTGAATTTTCTTCATCTTCGTCGGACAAGGCAGCAATCAAATTAATGTCTAGGACATGGAGATTTGTTTCAGCCATCAATTTAGCAAGACCTTGGCCCTTGATCAGCTTGGTAGGCTTAATTTCCACATCATACTCCAATAGTGCAGCAATCCACTTACCCCGCCTTCCTTCCGGTTCCACTTGTACCAAAACATATTTAACAGCCGCGTTAGGAACATATGCCAAAATGTGAGAATTCAATATGTACACACGGAAATCTTTCAAGGCTTTTACCAGCGCCAATGCTTGTTTTTCAATGATATTATACTTCAGTGCTCCGTCCCTTATAATACGACTGAAAAAAGCAATGGGCTTCTCAACTCCATCTCTCTTTTGCATCAACACAACTGCCAATGTATGCTCAGAAGCAAATGAAAATAAAATAAAATCTTGTGTATAATCTGGGCTGATTAAAGTTGGGGCTGAAGATAAAATTAACTTTACCAAATTGAAAGACTTTACCACCTCTTCGGTCCATTTGAGCCGGCTGTCCTTTTTTAGCATGTTAGTGATTTCTCTGAGGTGTTCGGCAAGATTCGGAATAAAGCGACGCAGAAAATTCAACTTGCCATTAAAGGACTGAATCTCTTTCTTGTTTCGGGGCTGCTCTAATTGCTGAATGGCTTCCACACGTGCCGTATCTATACGAATGCCATCTTTGGAAATGATGTGGCCCAACAACTTGCCTTCACTCATGGCGAAAAGGCTCTTCTTTGGATTCAATGAGATACCATATTTTCTGCACTTTTGAAACACCATTGTTAAATGATACAAATGTTCTTCATCAGATTTAGAAAACACAGTTAAATCATAGAGATAAACGACCAAAAAGACATCCTTCTCATTAGCAAAGGCCATGTCCATCGCCCGTTGAAAGGTGGCACCTGCATTTTTCAATCCAAACGGCATCTTGGCATAATGAAATGTCCCCCATGGAGTAGTGAATGCAGTCTTGTCGCGGTCATCCTCATGCACCAAAATCTGATTGTACCCAGAATAACCATCAAGTAGCGACATCCTCGATGCCCCAACTACCCGCTGCAATATATGATCCATCTTGGGCAGCGGATAATTGTCCTTTAGCGACACCTTATTCAGATTTCTGAAGTCTATACACAAGCGAATCTCGCCAGTCTTCTTTCTCACGGGCACCAAGTCGGAAATCCAATCAAAAAATCTGATTGGCACTATAATTCCAGACTTGTACAACCTGTTAACTTCCTTCTCGATCAATGGTAGCAACTTAGGATTAATTCTTCTCAACTTTTGTCGGAAAGGCTTTTGATTTTGCTTTATGGGAATGGTATGCTCAATGATACTTGTGTCATAAGTTTTCAAATCTGAATAATCCCATGCAAAAACATTAGAAAACGAAGACAACAATCTGATACATTCTTTCTTTACCTTTGGCGACAATGCTTTTGATAGTTTCACCATCTTTGGATTTTCAGCTGTTCCGAGATTCACTTCTTCGACACCTTCTTCTGTTGGCCTCAAGGTTGGTTTATGGGCCACGTCATCTTGATCAAACAGCTCCTCCAAAGGAATTAATCCTTTAGGAATGAAATTGTCTTTAAGCTGCAATACATCCATTTGATTTACTTCCTCAGGTTCTGTGTCTATGGAGATGTCTTTGAACTCACCTTCAACTTGAAGAAAATCCTTGATTTCTTCATCATCTTGGAAAACTTGCCAACATCTTTGATTGTCTGGAACTGTAGGACGGTGCTTCACATAAATCTCAAACTTATTGCTGGAATTCATGGGGATTTTTAGATTGCTTGTTGCCTTAGCCAATGCATCCGCAACGCCATTTTGGATACGGGGCACACATGTTAAAGTATGTTCAGAAAACAGTTTCAAAATATCTAGGACAACATTTCGATATGCTCGCATACGAGGATGCTTGGCCTGGAACTCACCTTTAACTTGCTTTATAACCAACTCGGAGTCGCCATATACTGCTATCTTCTTTCCCGTCAACTTCCGAAGGATTTTCAGGCCAGCAATGAGAGCCTCATATTCCGCCTCATTGTTGGAACAATCGAATGCCAATTTGTAAGAACATACTCGTACATTGCTTGGGACTTTGTTTCGGACAAAAAATGGACTTTGAATCCACACACCTATACCAGCACCATTGCTGCCCACAGCGCCATCAAAATCCATGGTCCAAAGACCATCCTCATTGTCTTCTAAATGCTGAAAATGTGATGTCTCTGCATTTTCTGTTTGCTGTCCATTGATTTCAGCTGTTGGCTCCATGACAACGGACCTTTCTTCACTTTCTTTTTTCAAAATTTCTCTAAAATTTTCTGTAATGTCTGGTATATCTTCTGCTTGAACTAAGTGACTATCTATCTCATTAAAATTATCTGCAAACAAAACAAATGACTCTAAATCTGTATGTACATAATTTACAGGATGATTAACTGGCTTTTCCTTACTAGTGCTCATGTATTTCATCTTTTGCTCCCTATATAACTTCCTCATCTGACCAAAGACCGGAATTGTAGCATAAGAAAAATCGAGCTGAAGTGTACCTTTGAGCTTAGCTCCCCAAGATCTCGAAAGCAACATTCCGAATCGCAGAGGAATATCCGCCACCACCACATCCATAAAAACATTCTTTGCTGGGATTTGATCTAGGCTCACTACCAAGTCCTTGATCAAACCAATACATTTTACCCGGCTGGAATCAAACGAATACAAATCATGATATTTCCTTGTGATGTCTAGTCCCAGCTTTTCCATAATTGCTTTCGGCATCAAATTATGCGAAGCTCCTGAGTCAAACATGGCATTATGTAAAACATACTCATGTAATCGCAAACTGATATAGAATGGAGGAACATCACTTTCGGGAGACTCACCATTTAAAGCGGGCCCAAAAATCAATTCCAGCTGATCATCTTCTACATTCACCGTGTCTAGCATTGGATCAAAATTCAGCATCTTGGAGATTTGGCCTCGGTAAGTGCTATTCTTCATGATTTCCGTCAAATGAATGGACACTTTCAACTTTGAAATTTCATTCTCCAAACTGAAAGCTGAAACCTTCTCACCTTCTTTGGCTGGAACTTCTCTTTTTTCAACTTTATCTATCGGTGTGCTTGATGGCTGATCTATCTTGCTTGCTGATGATGATTGACTTGCTGGGGGATCAATTATGTCTTTTCCTTTTGTCTGTGGGGAAGCTGAATGATTTTTTGCTGAAGTATCTTTCCTTTTCTGAATGGGATTTATGGGAACAGCTCGGTTTCTTAATTGCCTCTGCTGAGCGGACAAAGAATTGAGATATCCTCTTTGGTATTCCTCCGATTCTTCCTCAAGTACTGCCTCATTTGATAAGATATAATTCTCATCCTGATGTATGACTGAATTTCTCACAAATTCTTCTTCTTCTGTAATATAGGTAGGCAGTTCATCAGGAGTGAAAAAGTGATTTTCCTCTCCCACTGTATCACCTTCATCCTCGGATTCTTGGCTAACAAAATTCTGCTGAAAAGGAGGTTTAATTTGCTACTGAACTGCTGCCTCTAGTGCTCTTGTTTCACGCTGTTTGATTCTATATTGCGGCTGCTGTGGACCTCGGAAATTAGGATTACGGATCTGCGGTTCCGGCTTGCTGAGATGAGTATGTTCAAGTGCCCTTTCAATCTTTTCAACCTTACGAAGGAGCTGATCTGATGTAGAAGCTTCCTCTTTGATTGTGACTCGCTTTTCCGCCTTCATCCTTGCTCTTTTATCATTCAAATTCGCTTCAACACTAACAACAATTTTCTGCATATCCTCCAAGGTAGGCAGATCTCTATCTCGCAATGAATAAGCCATCTCCGGATCAAAACCATCCGGGAATTTGAGAAGTGCTGATTTTCTTGACGGTCTCAAATCATCGGGAATAGCATTGTAAACTGTATTAAATCTGATAATGTAATCTTGGACCGACTCACCATGATTACACTTGAGGTTGTTGTATTCGGCATTAATCTGAAGCGGATCCTTTCTGATTTCCCATCGATCTAAAAACTACCTCTGAAGTGCTTCCAAGGTAGGTATGCTTCTAGCTGTCAAACCTCTGAACCATTTTCTTACTTCTCCATCAAATGTTTGTACAAACAAACGCATAGTTACATCCTCTTCATCTATCTCATATAGATCAAAGAAAGTCGTCATTTTGTCTATATGTTGCTGAGCAGAGATACTTTGTGGAGTGCCATCAAACATAGGAATTTTACTCTGATAATCGGCTGGCATATCATGCAGATTTTGGGGAAGAGCAAGAGGAGCAAATCGGGCAGCCATTGCTTTAGGTAGATTGGGTCTAGGAGTAGCAGGTGGAGTAGGTGTAGCTGTAGTATGAGGAGTATGAGGAGGAGAAGTGGTATGGGATGTAGAGGACGAACCAACTGTAGATTCTGGAGAAGTGATTATAGGAGAAACAGAAATAAAAGGAGGATTACTCTGCTCATGCGCTGTGATAGTGGATCCAATATGAACAGATATAGTTTCAACGAACTCAGCAAGATTATTAGCATGAATATCTGACTGAAGAGATCTTAGGATGAAGTTGTCAACCAATTTATTGTGTCTCTCAATTTCAAGGGCAGCTGCAAAATCAGGGTTGGGAACTAGAAAATCAAGTGCACTTTCAGATTTGGTTTTGAACAAGGACAACTCAAAACTCTCATCAAAATCAATGTCTTCAAGATACTCAAAAACAGTTGGACATGAATGAGATTTGAATATATGACCAGAATCTGAAGCCAGTTTGGATATCAAGGAACAAATAGCCAATCAGCCTGTGAAAACTCTTAACTAATCATCCAAAAGTTCAGAGTTTGCAAATATACTGGGGTGAAATGCAAATGAAGTGTTACATTCACTAGCTCACGGAGATCGACTGAAGCAACGTTTATCTACTTGCGCTGATGCAAAGCAAGAGCGTTTTCGAAGGCTACCTGACGTATCTTCAGACTCCGTCTAAGACTTATGAAATAAACACATCAGTCAGCAAACAATTTTTTCTCCCTAGTATGGTCGCCAATATGTTAGCGCTTGAAATTTCACCTCAGGCTGAGAAAGGTAAACTTCAAGGCAACATCAAACCACTTAGCCTCGTAGCTAGCCCTACGGGGCAGGAGAGGGCTCTCTCCGTTCTATCTCGGTAAAGATCTTGAACGGGTGAGATAACCAATGAGGAAACACTGATTTTAGGCTAGTAAACTGATAAAAGGTTTGATTTGAGATTTTTAGGATTTCGGTGGAAAATCGGGGAAAGACAATTTTGGGTGCGGGGATTGGACACAGTTTTTGCAGGGGGTTCTTTGGGGCAAGATAGGAGACTGTATTTATGCCTTTGAAAGATTTGGATGGATGAGAATGACTGGTGAGGAGCTAAGGAGAGCAAGCAATTCACCTTGAGTTCTCCTTAAACAGATGAAAACATTGATATTAAGCAAACTTAAAAGCAGAGCATGGCAATCATGAATTCTACTTTAACACTTCATTTTCCTAATTTGCAGAAGGAAAATTAAGAATATGATTCACATAACAAACTTACAAGTACAAAGAGAAACACACCATCAATACATGTAACCATAGGAATCCCAAAAAGGACTGTAAAACCCTGGTCTTTCTTCCTTTGCCAAAATTGCAGAGATACAATGAGTAATGCAATAGAAGCTTCTCCCTCAAGAGTCCAACCATGAAAATGACCAAGAAAGTACATAATATAGGCAATCCAACATCTTTCCTTGCCTCTAGGGGTCGATCTCACTATCCTAGGAGCTGTTTCAACCAATTCTAAACCGAGCACTGAAAACTAGGCAGTCAAAACAACTTGCCTCTATAAGCTAGGAAACCAATTCATTCATTAAATTTTTGCCTATCTCATGAATGAATCTTCTAGAAGAGATAAATGAGTGTCAAAATATCATAAAATTACATCATTTACAACAAGGAGGATCAAAATCCACTCCAAAAAGTCAAATCCAGTCAAAACTGCGTTTTGCTGAGCTGTAGGTACATTTCTGTGAAAATTGCCCAACGCGTAGCGCCCTGATTCGGAACGCATAGCGCGCCTTTGGAGCAACTTTTGAGGCACTTACAGGTGTCCAAATGAGGCAAAAGTGGGCTTGTTGGAAAGGTATGAATGTCTACATTCCAGCCCAAGTGGAATTTCTGAATTTGGTGTCCATTTGCCCCTCCAAAATTGCAATCGCCCAAGACTGTTTCCTGTGTGTCAAAAAAGTGGCAGAAAGTCATTTTTTGCTTGTTTTTTGACCTTCTGGAGGCTCAAAACTTGATGAAATCTCTTGGTAATTGCTGAGCAGGTGTATTTTTGCATGAAAAATCCAAAGATGCTGAGTTTTCCTGAAATGTAGTTGCCCATCTAAAGGGTCGCGCGCGGCGCGCTACGCGTTGGTGAAGAAAACCTGTTTTTAGCCCAAAAATTCACAAGTGACCAAAAATGCTCAAATTTTTTTGAAATTTGTGCTGGAGTTGAGTCATTTAGCACCATGCTCCTTCAAGGAAGCCTCAGCCAAGATGTGGAGGGGATCGGGCCCTTTTCTTCGTTTTAGTGCCTTGGCCAACCGTCTTTTGAGCACCTTCATTCTCGCCTTGCATACGTGCATACGGGCCCAATAGTAGTTCTTCATGTTCTGGAGCAGGTCCTTATCTTTGTTGGCCTTGGCCAGCAGCCTCTCCAAATGAGCATTGACCTGGAGGAGCATAGCCTCTCGCTCAACGGGTACCAAATCACCGGGTCTCTTGCGCGCCAAGTTGCGGTCTTCATGGATCCTCCGTAACTCATCAAGAGTGTGCTCATCTTCCAATTGCTTGTTGCACTGCTCTAAGTAGGTGATTGTCCAATTTTCCATTTCCAACCTTTGTTGCAACGAGTCATTTTCAGCCCTTAGTTGCTGGATGATCTCCTTTGGCTCTAAGCTAGGAGAACTGATATCGAGGTCAACAACATCTATGCCTGGATCACCTGATGGCCCCTCATCAATTTTGGGCTGCTTGCCTCTCTCTTGTACCTGTGCTGCTGTCGAAAACGAGGCCCCTTCCACCTGGTGTGGAGATAACACTCGTGGTGCTGATGAAGAAGGCGAGACCCCTTCCACCTGATGTGGAGAAAATACTCGCCGAGCTGATGCAAATAAGGCCCTGTGGCCTTTCTGATATGTGACCAATGGAGGGGAGCTGACATGTCTGGCCTCGGGGATATCATGCTGTTGTGAAGGTCCTCCCTCCTCATGAACAATCTCAGGAGGTGGTGGTGCTGTGAAAAAATCTCGAGAGATAAAATCCTCCCATGGGATGCCCTGCTGAGCCAACTGATGCATGACCACAAGCTTGATCAAACCATAATGAAAGATGCTCCGGTGTTGCTGTGCTAGGCTCTTTCTCTACACCAAGGGCACCATCCTCTCAATATTCCGGCACATGAAAAATGGTATGTTCATCATCTGTACCCGTGTGAAATGCATCAACAAGCGGATATGGCACGAATATAAACGTGAAAATCTGCCCTCACAGGTGAAATAGCGAATGATGAGCCTCATCAAGGGAGCATACTCATCCCTCAAAAATCTGAAAGGAAATACACCAGTCATGTACCTCATGTACACAGGTTTAATGTAGGGCTCAAACTGAAATCTGTCCAATAGTTTGCGCTTGTTCCACTCTTCTCCAACATTGGGTATCCCTGTTGCTTGAGCAACAATCTCAGGTGACAATATAAAATCCACCCCTACAAGATTTACATGCCCATCATGCAAATGCAAAACAAACAAGCGGACCAATTCCCTATGGTGCTAAATTTGAGAAATCCTCTCGCAAAATTCATAACATGACTGATGGCGGAAACATGTGACTGCAAGTGGACAAGCCTGCAAATAGGTCAAAGAGGTGGGCTCCTCTCTCACATGGTGACCACCCTTACCACCCCTGTGAGGCCTCCTTTGTACCTCAACCTCTGGTGTTGACTCACGGTCATCACTTTTCGCATAGTCGGTTTCGGTTCCTGACATGGTTTCAAGAGCAAAGTGGCTGAAATGTACTGCTGCTTCTGCTCAAATGACCTGCTGTTTTTACTTTTGAAATGCTGCTTCAAGGGGACAAATAACACAAGGGAGATGTTAGGGAAGGGAGAATTTTAAGGGGAATTAGGGAAAATATATGAAAAAGGGAATTAAGGGAAGGAATCATGACATATACAACATGATACAATTATAATTTGCCAGGGTTTTATGGGAAGTAGGGTTTAGGGTTATGTTATTGAATTTTAGGGATAGGGGTATGGTTTTGGGCCTTTGATATTTTTTGTAGGGAGATTAGGTAAAAATGATAAGGGAGGTGGCTGGGATGTGGGGAAAAAATGGGAGTGAAAGAGATGACCTTGAGAGCAGCAAAACAAAACCCTAGCTTTACTTGCACTTTGACATTTTTAAGCAAATACACATGAACTTCTCATTTCAAATTGATGGCATTAAAACACATTTCCCATGCTCATTTTTCTTTATCAAGCAAAATACTTTGATGATCAGAGGCCTACCTGCAACCTTGAAGAAATTTGGGGTCGTTTGAAGCTTGTAGGCAAATTTTTTGTGTGTTATACCCCAACGCATAGCGTGCGGGTCCTGACGCGTAGCGCGCGCCCAACGCGTAGCACCCGTGTCTTTTTCCCACTGTGCTGACCGCCCCGACGTGTAGCGCCTGCCCAACACGTAGCGCGCAGGTCCTGATGCGTAGCGCGCGGGCTCTGTCCACCAACTTGCACAGTTTTCACACTAAATCGCCTTTTGCTCTTGCTTTTGGAGTCTTGGAAGCAAATAATGATAAAATGAAGGGAGGGGAGCTTTTATAAACTTGATTTGAATTAATTTCCCCTCAAACCCACTTTCTAATGTTTATAAAATGACACTTTTCAAAATTTAAATGCTGCTGACTTATGGTTTCCTTTTTGTCCTGAAATTGGTTGAAATGATGCTTTTTTCTTGAAAATTGTTGCAGAGGTAGCTTCTGAAGAGTCTTGGAAAAGGATACCAGGGCTGCATGCCAACTTCTGGAGAGTTTGAATTTTTACAAATTTTTACAAAACATGAGAAAATGACCTTGCCTTCAAAAACAGGGTTTTTGAACTCAAGGTAGAAAAAATAGCTGTACAATATGAAATCCTTTGAAGTGATGCTTAGATAGACATCCCTCTAGCCTGTTGGGAATTTATTGACCTTTAAAGACATGACCTCAAAGACAAATTGGACCTAAACCGTAGACCAAGGACCTTGACTTAAAAACAAGACCAATGACCCTGTAAAGAATTTTATTGACTGAAACAACTTGAACCAGCAGTGCCAAGAGGGGAACATAAAGACACAAGCTCCTCCATCAGGGTTATGGCATGCCTAATGGAATGCAATAAGATGACACTGATGAGACACCTACTAATGAAATGCAAAGAGCTTTGATCGTTGATGGAGGGCTACTAGACCGACTCTAACAGAGTCTTCCAGCCGTCGAACAGCAGCTCCTGCAGTAAAACATTATGTGCATCATCTTGGAGGTCTGGAGTTTGAATCCGGATGAAACCCTTTTCCACAATTTCGCTGGAAATGCCCGTAATAGATCCGATTTAGGGCCTGGTCCTTGATATTGAAATGGATACAAAGCAGAACATTCTGATAAGGTATATTCTTCTCCAACTCATCCAAGACTTCCCTGCCTCCCGCATGTATACAGAAACGCTCAAATGCAAGCTTGAAATTAGGAATATACGCCTTCATCTTCATCTTCAGAAGTTTTCTTCCCACACCAAAAACCATTGCTGACCCAAATTAGACAAGAAGACAGAGATACGAAAATGTGAGAACCAGAATCATAAAACAGGAAGCAGATACAAAAATCTGCGAACTGGGGATTGGGCTCCAAAAATCTGAGAATCCAAACCAAAAATGGTCTGAATACTGCCACCCACTTTGATATACCCATAAAATTTCCCTGTGTCGCTTCAGACCTCAGGGCAAGCAACTCTTCACTGATCAGAACGTTCTTCACTGATGATCTAATGGCTGGAGATTATTTAATCATCTAACAATCCATTTAACAGCCCACATCGAGACATGGTTGCATGGAGGGGAGTTCATTTCAGAGGGAACGCCTTACAGCGTAATTATCAAATGAAAGTTTCAAAAAAATATCAAATTTCCACCATTCACTACTCAATTGATTCTAAACATAAATAATATCCTAATTAATAAATATGGTAAAATAATAATTTTAGCTTCTTTATAAATTAATACATCTATATTATAGCATATTTGAGAATTCAATTACATTTAATTTTCGATCATATTATAGTTTTATTTTATATTTAATTTTGGATTATATAAATTATGTTGGTGAGTTAAATTTATATTAAATTATGAATTAAATTGTAAATTATAGAATATTTTAAATTATGATATAGAAAGTTTTTAAAGGGGGTTTTTGATCTCTAAGGAAATCAAGAAATGACCTTTAAATGAGCTCTAGGTAGCCAAGTTAGGTTGTGGGTCTTTTCCAAAGATTGAAACTCCTCTCTACAAGGCATATCAAGAGTTTATTTGATATTAGGATTGAGTTTAAATAATCAAATTGTTGAACCTTGCATTTTTTTCTTATTGGACTTGCTTAGGCATGTTGACTTCTCGATTGCTTCTTTTGAAGACCTTATAAATCACCTCTATTCAAATGGAAAAAAAATAAATTTAGTGTCCAAATCTATGTGGAAAAACTTTGATTTTGAAGGTATTTTAGTCATTTGTCATTTGCTTGAAAGGATGTAGGAAAATGATCCAATCATTGATTATGGTAGTCTACTCATTAAGTGTATGGGAATTGGAAGATGGAATTTGTGGGCATTCTCTAATGAATGGAACACAATTTACATTCTAAGACTATGTCAAGCCAATATGCTATTTCAATGTGTTTTAAAATCAAATTTGATTTATTTAAAGTTTGGAATAATACTTTATTTATGATAACAAAAAAATTATTTCTCAACGTGAATTAATAATAATAATAGTTATTTATTTAATTCAATACCATCTTTAATAATAAAAAAATATAGGTAATTCAATACTATATTTAATAATAATGACAATCATTTATTTAATTAACACTATCTTTGAATTTGTACCATTTTATTTGTTTTATTATTGATTTTAAATTCTATAAGATAATTAGGATTAATATTATTTACATATGGATTAGTTTCTAAGTGGGAAATTTTGGAGTTTATGATGGATTTATGGTCAGAATCCAACAAAAAAATGTGTCCAAATCTTGATTTGAGTTGTATAAACTAGTTTTTTTACTACACATATGGATTCAACACCCTTAAAAGCCCCTGGGGCATTTCAATTGTGAAGAGTTCACTTGTCAAACTTTTGATTTCAATGAATCACTCTCAGATTCTAGACAAATTAGATCATAAAATAAACCTAAAAACTATATAAAAAGTCACACTTAAAGAGTACAAAAAGTTGCACTTAAAGACTACTTGTTTGTATATTGCCTATTATGCTTTGAATTGACAGTGAATGAGTGTTATGTTAAGGAATTCCAAGTGAAAAGACCACCGATGGGTGTTCACCTAACAAAAAAACCTTTATAAACTCTTTAATAATTAAAAAATATTTTCCTAGGTGGAAAAGGAGCTCATGATAAATAAGCATATAATTTTTAGTTTTCCCTCATACTATTTGGCAAGTCCTTGGAAGAGACCTTTATTAGTATTTATCTGGATTCTAAAAGTTGACTTGCTTTGATTTCTGTTGGCTGAATAAATCGATCTTGCGGACAAGGCCGATCTCCCTAGTATCAGAAGATAGTCTACCAACAAACGGACAAACAAACCTATCTTTCTCTAGACATATGCGATTTATAAGTAAATGCTACAAAGGTGTTAAGATCCTACCTTAGATCCAATGCTTGTTCGTAGTAGTCACCCCCTGGTCGTTCAAGAGAGTTACCTTTGAGGACCTGGAGTCACAAACAAGCAAACATTAAACAACACCTGTATAGTAAATATTATAAATCATGTCTATTATGGTGATCAAGGAATCCATAAAATAAACCATCAATTAACAGCTTATTGAGAAAAATGAAATTATTTGTACTAACTTTGAATAGTAGAAGAACCTTAAAACCTTTTTAGCCTTGATGTTGAACAAGCTCTTCCTGGGGTTTGAAACAGGAATTTTCTTTACTTTGACAAGCCTAGCACTCTTCCAACTAAAGAAGACTAAGTTCCAGCAACATTTTACCTCAAAAATATTCAGCTTCTAACCTCTCAAGTCACTAGCCCAATGCTTCTTTTTATAGTGCAGAGGAAGAGGTTACAGGTCCACCTATGAAGGGATAAAATCCTCCTTCAAAGGGATAAGCTCCTCGCATCAAGGGGTTAGCTCCTTAAGGTATGGGATCCATGAACCTTAAAAGATCGAACTTGCCACCTCAATATTCCTTCGAGAAGCTTCTAGAAATGACTGAAAGTGAGTTTTTCAGAGTATACTCGCGCCTTTTTAACTTTTACAGGGGTCTGCACCTTTAACACAGAGACAGTGCGGTCAAGTGCGTAGGAGACATGACCATTAGGTGCGGGACCACAGGTAAGACAAAGAGAAAGTGCAGAACCAGAGTTTTAAAGACTTTTGAGGGCTTTTCTCTCATTTTTAGACTTGATATGAGGAACTAATGCTTTAGACTTGCAGAGGAGGAAAGTATGAGTGGTAATGAACTCACACAGATAGCAGAATGTCAAGGTGACAATTTTTAGTGCAACAGATTGCCCCCTAAATTGCGAAGTCTGCAATAGATGACGATAGAGTCTATCATTTATGAAGAGTGAAGTACTTTATCATTTCAAGGATCATCCTATGGACACCCCAGTCAGAACCTATAAAAAAATTCATTACAATATATATATATATATATATATATATATATATATATATATAGATATATATATATATATATATATATATATATATATATATATATATGTAGACATATCATCGCTGAGGTAGGCATTCCCATACTCAGATCAAAACTGACTAGAAAACGGACTAAACTATTATGATACAGGAACGATTTTGAATACATCAAGAGTATAGACATGTGTAGACACAGTATGGATGCAACCATCTGTTTATGAATATTCCACTGTATAATGAATAACAAAATTCCTCGTAAATTGGATGGTAGAAACTAGATCCAGGGTCTTGATTTCCACTTCTCGAACTAGTACGATTCTATCCATGTGAATGAATGTGTCAAAGTCAAACATGGTAGAAACCACTTGATTACCAGTCAATGATGTGGACTGTTGACAAGTGTGAGAGAAACCACCAGTAATTTTAATGGTTCTCAAAGTACCCAGTACAATCCATGAAATGTGAATAAATGAGCTTAAGTCGAACATGTCATAGAATCATTCGATCAAAGGTCAATGATGCAACCTATCATCGAAGGCGAGAAAACTGCCATTAGGGCATGTAGTTTTCAAGGTACTGACGATTTCTAGATCAACTTCCTAGATAATGAGCTGAAGTCGATAGAAAGCGATCCGTCGTAGGCAAGCCCACAACACGAAATCATAGATCAAGTTTTGAAGAAATATATTGGCAAGGACTGACTCAAGGATGGTCAAAATGGATGACTGATATTTTGCAGATGAATGGTTTGTTTGAACTGATCTCTTGAACACATAACGACACTGGAAATGACTTGGTGACAACTGACCCAAAGCTAATACCCAGAAACTGGTTGAAGACTTTCAATGTGGTTTGATTAACTGTTAGGCAAAGGATTTTCCCAACCCAGGTGAACAAAAAGTGTCATGTTCAAGAGTGGTTGACGACCTTTTAAAAAACAAAGTGTAACAAACAAGTTCACTTTTCTCTCTTTTCCCCCACCATTTCTGGCAAGTACCTCTTTATTTTTGACAAGCTTGAGGAGGATAACATTTGCTTGTTTATAAGCTAATCCTTCGGATGAGTCCAACTTAGTTTAAAATTTGAACCCTAAGAAGGAGTGGTTCATTTCTGTTTAAAATTGAACAGGACCTTTACTGTTAAATTTTAATGAGTCCAGTATAGGAAAAACTTGGTGTTTTTCAATTTTAGGGAGTCAGAAGAAAAACTTAAGAAAACTCCATGGGGGTACTTTTTCGTAAATTAATCCCTGATGTCAAAAAAGGATAAAATAATACATGAGGGATGACATTTCCAATACTTTAACGAGATGGAAAAGACAAGCGCTCGATAATCTTTTCATATTTAACAAGTCTGAAAAGGGTTTAAAGAGGACTCCATTGACTGTAATTAGTCAACGTATACCTTTTTCGTAAATAGTCCATTTCAGTCCGTAAAAGGGGTAAACTTATACTGAAGGGACGATTATTCATTTATTTTAACGAGTTCAAACAATCAAGTGCTCAACAATCTTTTCAATTTTCGAGAGTCTGAAAAGAGCTTAAAGAGGACTCCAATGTTTCGCTTTTTCATAAATTTTTGAAAGAGTCCGAAAAAGTGATAAAAGTATGCTCTTTGTTGAAAAATAATCAATTTTCCTGAAAAATCCAATATTTTGCACAAAAACTCAAATCATTACACATACATGTTTAAGATAAATAAAAATGATTTTAAAAATTTACCTTTTTAAAGTGAAAAATAAATAAATTAAAAATTCATCTATTCGAAAAAACTTATAAAAAGGGCTTTTCTAACTTCATTTTTACCATTTGACTTCAGAGTGAGAAGTGACAGATTTTGGGTGAAAAAGTTCCTTTGAAGATTCTGGAAAATCCGTCTGTTGGAATCGAAAACTATCAACTCCAGGTAATCCACGTCCTCTTTAACTTTCATTTCATCCATTTACATTTTGATTTTAGGCTTTAAATTTGATCTTTGAAGGAAAAATAGGTTTAGAAAGTCGCTCGCGGGGGTCCGTAGGTGCAACACGCAGCCCCTGTGGACCCCGACTTTTTTCTACAAAGAAAAAAGTCGTGGGTCCACACCTATTGCTCACAACCCATGTGGACCTATGCACTGTTTGTAAGCAGTGGGTGCGGACCCCGCGAAATGAATTTTAAAACTTAAATTTCTCCATTTTTGCCCAAAATTTTTAAAACTAGCTTGTTCTAATATGTCTTTTTATGCATTGTCAGACGTTCAAAATGCTTATTTGGCGAGAATGCAAGCACGAGGATGTAGATTTTTCCACATTGAATCATATGCCCACATTGCAGGCATTGAGAGCATGCAAATTGCTTAAGTTCTGGGGCATACAGGGCATGAGGGCCCAAGTAGACCTCTTGCAATGGCTGGTAGACAGATGGAACACACAACACATTGCTTCATGATTGGTGGCCACCAGCTCGAAATCGAGCTGGAGGACATATCTTTTTAACTGGCTTGTCCAAGAGGGGCGAACAATTATCTCTTTTTGGGACTAGGCCAGGTGGCCAGTCTATCGCTAGTCTCTGATTGGAGTTTTGCGATGATTATCAAAGGACAAACGGATTGATATTAAAACTATCAGTTGTCCTGAGCTTAAAGTCATTGCATTCACTGTTATCAGGCTATGTGGGAGTGCAGCGTTGCACATGGCTACTAGATCCCAGATGCAGATGGCTGTAGATTGTTTTCGAGGCACCATATTCAATTGGTGCGAGGCTATGTTGGCAAATGTGAAAGGCCAACTAACCAGAGGAAAGAATGGACAGCTGAATAACTTTCGATATGGATTTATCGTAGTCAGCTTTGCTCTAGAGAGGATCCCCATGTTAGCCCTGTAGCATATTCCTGTTGATGCTGGTCTTCCTCAAGAACCTAGAATGGTTCGCTCGGTTGCTTTGATGGCTTGTCACCCTGAGGAGGGCACCGACGTTGTTCGATTTCCACCTGAATATTTTCATTGGTTGAACAACCAAATTTTTGTGATTCAAGATTTTCCATACGCTGGGATGGATTATTGCGGTGACCTAGACATGATTCTTCCACCAGGAGAGCAATGGGATGATTCAGGTAAAATCATTTTCAACACTTTCTAAGTTTTATTTTTTTTTAATTTTAAATCGTCCAAAACTGACAATCAAAAGTTTAAATGCAGATGTGGGTCCATGACAACTAGTTGCTCTCCAGCCTTACGAGAGGAGACAACCAGCTGTAGCAGCACCAGTCCCACAGGACTAATCAGCAGAGATCCTAACTGACTTGGAGCATCATCTAGAGCGCTTGACACTAGATATTCCAAAGATTGATGTAGATGATATTCCACTTAGGTTACAGAGATATGTGATTGGGGTCCCAGTACCTTTTAGGAGGTTCCTATGTAGGGTGGCCCAAGCAGTAGTTTCTTATCGTGATCATCACCAGGATAGGATGATCGTTTTTGTAGACTCACGACATTTTTGTCTTTTTGCATTATCATTTTTGCCGATCATAAGGTGTTTTTCAGCCTATGATCAAAGACGATGTATATTTTGAAACACACTTCTATGCTATGATATATCATTATTATCGGCTATCTCGTGTAACATGTTATCGAATGTTATTAAATTTACTGCTTTGATTATTGCAAATGTCTATTTATCATACTAGAAGCAACTACATCTGCTAATGTATTTAAATGTCTTGGAATATGGTAATATTCAATGTAATCAAATTCACGTTCCAAGAGACGAACTCTCAAAAATAACCTTAATAACACTGGATTTATAATGGCATAAACCCTGTTAAGCTGTAATACAATGAGTTCAAAATCCAACCTAACAATCAAACTCTAGATCCCAGATAATGAGCTGAAGTCGATAGAAAACGATCTGTCGTAGGCAAGCCCACAACACGAAATCATAGATCAAGTTTTGAAGAAATATATTGGCAAGGATTGACTCAAGGTTGGTCAAAATGGATGACAGATATTTTGCAGATGAATGGTTTGTTTGAACTGATCTCTTGAACACATAACGACACTGCAAATGACTTGGTGACAATTGACCCAAAGCTAATACCCAGAAACCGGTTGAAGACTTTCAATGTGGTTTGATTAACTGTTAGGCAAAGGATTTTCCCAACCCAGGTGAACAAAAAGTGTCGTGTTCAAGAGTGGTTGATGGCCTTTTAAAAAACAAAGTGTAACAAACAAGTTCACTTTTCTCTCTTTTCCCCCACCATTTCTGGAAAGTACCTCTTTATTTTTGACAAGCTTGAGGAGGATAACATTTGCTTGTTTATAAGCTCATCCTTCAGATGAGTCCAACTTAGTTTAAAATTTGAACCCTAAGAAGGAGTGGTTCGTTCATATTTAAAATTGAACAGGCCCTTTACTGTTAAATTTTAACGAGTCCAGTATAGGAAAAACTCGATGTTTTTCAATTTTAGGGAGTCAGAAGAAAAACTTAAGAAAACTCCATGGGGGTACTTTTTCGTAAATTAATCCCTGAGGTCGAAAAAGGATAAAATAATACATGAGGGATGGCATTTCCAATACTTTAACGAGATGGAAAAGACAAGCGCTCGATAATCTTTTCATATTTAACAAGTCTGAAAAGGGTTTAAAGAGGACTCCATTGACTGTAATTAGTCAACGTATACCTTTTTCGTAAATAGTCCATTTCAGTCCGTAAAAGGGGTAAACTTATACTGAAGGGACGATTATTCATTTATTTTAACGAGTTCAAACAATCAAGTGCTCAACAATCTTTTCAATTTTCGAGAGTCTGAAAAGAGCTTAAAGAGGACTCCAATGTTTCGCTTTTTTGTAAATTTTTGTAAGAGACCGAAAAAGTGATAAAAGTATGCTCTTTGTTGAAAAGTAATCAATTTTCCTGAAAAGTCCAATATTTTGCACAAAAAAGCAAATCATTACACATACATGTTTAAGATAAATAAAAATGATAAAAATTTACCTTTTTAAAGTGAAAAATAAAGAAATTAAAAATTCATTTATTCGAAAAAACTTATAAAAAGGGCTTTTCTAACTTCATTTTTACCATTTGACTTCAGAGTGAGAAGTGATAGATTTTGGGTAAAAAAGTTCCTGTGAAGATTCTGGAAAATCCGTCCGTTGGAATCGAAAACTATCAGCTCCAGGTAATCCACGTCCTCTTTAACTTTCATTTCATCCATTTACATTTTGATTTTAGGCTTTAAATTTGATCTTTGAAGGAAAAATAGGTTTAGAAAGTCGCTCGCGGGGGTCCGCGGGTGCAACACGCAGCCCCTGCAGACCCCGACTTTTTTCTACAAAGAAGAAAGTCGTGGGTCCACACCTATTGCTCACAACCCATGCAGACCTATGCACTGTTTGTAAGCAGTGGGTGCGGACCCCGCGAAATGAATTTTAAAACTTGAATCTCTCCATTTTTGCCCAAACTTTTTCAAACTAGCTTGTTCTAATATGTCTTTTTATGCATTGTCAGATGTTCAAAATGCTTATTTGGCGAGAATGCAAGCACGAGGATATATATTTTTCCGCATTGAATCATATGCCCACATTGCAGGAATTGAGAGCATCCAAATTGCTTAAGTTCTGGGGCATACAGGGCATGAGGGCCCAAGTAGACCTCTTGCAATGGCTGGTAGACAGATGGAACACACAAGACCAGTGCTTCGTGATTGGTGGCCACTGGCTCGAAATCGAGCTAGAGGACATATACTTTTTAACTGGCTTGTCCAAGAGGGGTGAACAATTATCTCTTTTTGGGACTAGGCCAGGTGGCCAGTCTATCGCTAGTCTCTGATTGGAGTTTTGCGATGATTATCAAAGGACAAACGAATTGATATTAAAACTATCAGTTGTCCTGAGCTTAAAGTCATTGCATTCACTGTTATCAGGTTATGTGGGAGTGCAGCGTTGCACATGGCTACTAGATCCCAGATGCAGATGGCTGTATATTGTTTTCGAGGCACCATATTCAATTGGTGCGAGGCTGTGTTGGAAAATGTGAAAGGCCAACTAACCAAAGGAAAGAATGGACAGTTGAAGAAATTTCGATATGGATTTATCGTAGTCAGCTTTGCTCTAGAGAGGATCCCCATGTTAGCCCTGCAGCATATTCTTGTTGATGCTGGTCTTCCTCGAGAGCCTAGAATGGTTCACTCGGTTGCTTTGATGGGTTGTCACCCTGAGGAGGGAACAGACGTTGTTCGATTTCCACCTGAATATTTTCATTGGTTGAACAACCAAATTTTTGTGATTCAAGATTTTCCATACGCTGGGATGGATTATTGCGGTGACCTAGACATGATTCTTCCACCAGGAGAGAAATGGGATGATTCAGGTAAAATCATTTTCAACACTTGCTAAGTTTTATTTTTTTTTAATTTTAAATCGTCCAAAACTGACAATCAAAAGTTTAAATGTAGATGTGGGTCCACGACAACCAGCTGCTCTCCAGCCTTACGAGAGGAGACAACCAGTTGTAGCAGCACCAGTCCGACAGGACTAATCAGCAGAGATCCTAACTGACTTGGAGCATCATCTAGAGCGCTTGATCCTAGATATTCCAGAGATTGATATAGATGATATTCCACTTAGGTTACAGAGATATGTGATTGGGGTCCCAGGACCTTTTAGGAGGTTCCTATGTAGGGTGGCCCAAGCAGTAGTTTCTTATCGTGATCATCGCCAGGGATAGGATGATCGATTTTGTAGACTCACGACATTTTTGTCTTTTTGTATTATCATTTTTTCTGATCATAAGGTGTTTTTCAACCTATGATCAAAGACGATGTATATTTTGAAACACACTTCTATGCTATGATATATCATTATTACCGGCTATCTCGTGTAACATGTTATCGAATGTTATTAAATTTACTGTTTTGATTATTGCAAATGTCTATTTATCATACTAGAAGCAACTGCATCTGCTAATGTATTTAAATGTCTTGGAATATGTTGATATTCAATGTAATCAAATTCACGTTCCAAGAGACGAAATCTCAAAAATAACCTTAATAACACTGGATTTATAATGGCATAAACCCTGTTAAGCTGTAATATAACGAGTTCAAAATCCAACCTAACAATCAAGCTCCAGATCCCAAATGAGATGGAAACAGATAGTAACTCAACCACTTCACTATACTTTTCAATGTTATTCATTGTTAGATCAAGGCTTACCCCATGCATAGACACTAACTCATCAGAGGGTGAATAGATAACCCAAGTTGCAGAAGAAATGTTCCGTGTACTACGACAAGCGCCATCAGCAAAACCAATGTATGTTTGAAGAGACGTCTACATCTTCAATATCAAGAGTAAAATCGAGATAAGTAGGAATAATGATAAGAGCACTCTCTAAACTAGGCACACTTTTATAATCTAAAAAACACCAGCTGTAAAGAAACTAATCTAACAAAAAAATCTCCACACAAAATTTAAGCATAATATTTCTTCAGATAAAGTCCATTTCTGGGTTTACCCAAAGAGACACCATCAAAATCTATCAATTCATAAGCCCCTTTTTCCAGCTTTCCCTTAACAATATAAGGACCATGCCACATAGGTACAAATTTTCCAGCCCCTAGCTTATCATTTGCTCGATCATATAGTAAAACTAGGTCTCCTTCTGAAAAATTACGAGGTGTAACATTTTTGTCATACTGAGCTTTTAATCGTTTCCCATGAGTCTCATTTGCTATTGCAGCAATGTGTCGATTCTCATCTAGCTGTGCTAAGTACAAAAAACGTTTCTCTTCTTCAGAAGTAGCTGGGATTAATTCTATGGCTAATTGTAATGACAGAAGTTCGCATTCAATAGGTAACACTGCTTCTAAACCGTAGATCAGTTGAAAAGGAGTGAAACCAGTCGATGTTTTCACTGAGGTCCAGTATGCCCAAAGTGCTGAAAATAGCATGGTATGCCAATTCGACTTATGAATACCAATGATTCGTTTGATCATAGTGACTAAAAATTTATTGATAGCTTCAACCAGACCATTAGCCTGTGGGTAATACGGAGTAGAACTATCGTGGTGCAGGCCAAGTTGATCTGTCAGTTCAGTCATCATGATGTTTCGAAAGTGACTTCCATGATCAATAATAATAGCTTGAGGAACACCGAATCTAGCAATTATATGATTGAATATGAAAGTTGCAGCAGTCTTGCCGTCTGCCGAAAATGTAGGCATCGCCTCAGCCCACTTAGTAAAATAATCTACTGCTAGGATAATATACGCATGCCCCCCGGCCGAGTGAGGGTTACATGTAATAAATTCAATACCCCACTTTGCGAAAGGACCGACAACAATTATAGGGTGAAGAGGAGCGGGTGGAGCACACATCTTACGATCAAAGATTTGACAATTGTGGCATTTCCGGACTACATAGATACAATATTTGAATAAGGATGGCCAAAAATAACCAACACCCAATATCTTTTAGGCTATGCCATACCCATACATATGACTACCACATGCTCCAGAGTGACAGTCATTCAGAACCTTTTCAGTTTCTTCATGAGTTAATCAACGTCGGAAAACAAAATCCGCTCCACGACGATAAAGTGTATCACCAATAATATTGTATTGTTGAGATTGGAAACGTATTTTCTGTCGCTGAGATCGTGAGTTTCAGGACGAAAAGATTGGGTTTGGAGATAAACAATAATATATCCATACCAAGGATCAAGAGTACTGATAAGAAACAAGGATTCATCCGCAATGGGCTCTTCCACCACAGTTTCAGTATCAGTACGCGGGAAATCACACATCAGTTCGGAAAGAACCAATGATTTCTTTGCCTTGGATTTTTGAAATTCCAAGTAAATTCCTGTAGGATAACTGTCCATTTGGAATACTTGCCCCCTAGCAATTGTTTAGTCAAGATATGCATCATAGGGTTACAGTCAGAAATTACTGTGGTTTTGCGTAATAAGATGTAGTGACAAAATCTTTGGACAGCTTGGACAACTACCAAGGCCAATTTCTCCACATGCGAATATTTAAGCTCAGTCGGATGCAGAGTTCGACTAAGATAGTAAATCACATGTTCATTGTTGAATTCATCTTCCTGAACTAAAACCATCCCAATGGTGGAATGAGAAGCGGCGAGGTACAAAAAGTAATCCTGGTTGTAATTGGGAGGATGCAGTAACGGTGCATGGGTCAACGCGTGTTTGAGTGCATTAAAAGATTGATCAATGATCTCATCCCAAAAGAATGGAATATTCTGTTTTAACAACCTGGTAAAACCTTTCGTTATCTCGACGTAGTTAGGAATGAAATGACATAAAAAGTTTGCTTTCCCTTGCAAACTTTGGAGTTGGCGAAGAGTCGAAGGAGGAGGTAGATTGACGATAGCTTCCACCTTCGAGGGGTCGACACGAATGCCAGCCTTTGATACGACAAATCCCAGTAAGCGACCTGTTTCTACACAGAATACACATTTGTGTGGATTCAGCCAAATTCGATAATGCTTACATCTCATAAAGATAGCTTGTAAATGAGTGAGATGATCAGCTCTATGCAATGAGTGGGCAGGTAAATCATCGAGATAAGGCTGCACAATGTGCTTGATGTCATGAAATGCGTAAGACATAGCCCTTTGAAAAGTTGCTCCAGCGTTCTTCAATCCAAAGGGTAATTTGCAATAAGCAAATGTCCCCCATGGGCAAATGAAAGTTGTTTTAGCTTGATCAGCAGGGAGTATGTTGATTTGATTGTAACCGGAAAAACCATCCATAAAGGAGAACATTTCACTACCGGCACAATCATCAATAATTTGATCGATATAGGGGGTTGGATAATTGTCTTTAGGACAAGCTCGATTAATATCCCTATAGTCGATACATACTCTTATCGTTCCTTGTTTTCTGTTGATAGGAACAATATTTGATACCCAATCGGTTAAAGGAATTGGATAAATGAATCCTGTGCGAAGTAGTTTCTCAACTTCGGCTTTGATAGCAACAACTTTTCTTGGATGTATCTGATGTAAGCGTTTCCGGACAGGTTTAGTATCCGAGTATGTTTTAATTTCATGGACAACAATTGATGGATCGATTCTTGGCATTTCTTCATATGACCAGGCAAAAACTTCACAGAATTCTTGAAATAGGGCTTTATAAGTTTGGATTTCACCGTCCGTATAGGAAGCACCTATATGAATGTTTTCAATAATTCCAGGCTTAACTAAAATGTCAATAGGAACCGTTGGAGAGATATTTTCCAAATTTAACTCAGAATCAGAATGTTGCAATGGATTCTGCGGGTATTTGACATAATCAATAGTAAAAATAGAAGAAAATTCATTTTCAAAATGATCAAGCTCAGGTAAAAACAAAGATCGGTGATGAAGATCTTCCCATGGTAAATCATCAACAGACAAAAGTTCACGAATCTGCTCATCAGTATGAACAAGATCAGAAAGTGTTGATGTAGCTGAGGTTGATATTGAAAGTGATTCCCAATGGACCACATTCATTGGATCAGTTTCGGTTGAATAGGATTCAGAAAATGACTGTACAGCCTGATATGCAATTTCAAAGGGACTCAAAGGCATCCGTCACCAAATGAATCCACCTCTAAATCGGAAGGTACGATAGAAGGATCATCAAAAGTAATAGTATTTGATGAAATCATATGAATAGTTGCAATAGAAGGCGATATGTTAGGAGGAGGGAAGGAAAAATTTCCCAGTAAACCAGAATCTTTAATCAAACCTATGCCAACATCCTTGTAAGGGATAGTCATTTTACCGATGTGCTGAATACTATTTGTAGAGGCTGGGTCGGATGAAAAATAAGTCAGCTGGTCTATCGTAACGATCTCTCTGTTATGAGGAAACTTAATAAGCCGAAAGACCGATGAAACAATAGCAGTCATAGCATAAGACCAATTGCGACCGTGGAGAAGGTTGTAATCTAGAAGGGTATCAACCACTTCCACATCTAGATTTACGGTTTTTCCTTCGACCCCTATAGGTAAATCGTGCAAAATACCAAAAGGATGGAACCCTCGGCCTTAAAAATCCTTTAGAATTGTTGGAGACTAATTGAGTGTGGGAGAACCAATCGATTTCCAACACTGGATCGACATAATACACATAGAAGCCCCTTCATCAATCACAGTCCGAAAGCAAGGTCTGTTTTTTTACTAAAAATGGAATTTGGAAAGCCATTTGATGAGGTGAGCGGGGTGTACTATTCTCTAAATAAAAGATTATTATGTTCGAATCCTGAATATCGACAGCTCCTATAGCAGACAATAGTAATTTACGCTGTGTTGGGCACGATTGCAGCACTTCCAAAGCCGACATTACTGAAGGGGAAATAGCTAAGTCTTCAACAATGTTGTAATTCTAAGCAGCTCTCGCATGTGGATTGAAAGCTGATTTACGAAGTACACATTTAGGAGGTGGTTTGATTACTAAGTCAGGGTTGGGTTTCTCGATCTGTAGTGGACCAGAACCAGGAGGAGGTGTAGTTGATGTATTTGAATTAGAAGATTCTACTTCTTTACCACCAACAGGATTTTTACTACCATAATCTTGTGATCGCGTCGCAATCCTGACATGAGACTTCATCATAATGGGTTCTTCTGAGGCAATCAAGGAAGAACCAATCATCTTACTATCTTGAGTAGGAAAAGGATCCTTCAAGACTACAGGCATTTGAGAACCTTTAACGAATTTTGAAACCTCTGCTCGATGTGGGCAGTCTTTAGTAAAATGATCCTCATCGCAAATGAAACAAGGATAGCGAGGTTTCTCTTTTTCTTTAGTAGATTCATTTTTATCCGTTTTATATTTTGAATTTTGTTTGTTTTTCTTCTTCCCTTTATTTTTACTACCGGATTTTGATTTTGTCGTGGATGATTCTACGACATGGATGTCAGCAGAAATTTCAATGGAAGAATCTCCTATCAGGGAATCAGGTAAAGTTATTATAGGAGAAGAATTCTTTGAAGATTTCTTCTTACTTTTAGTACTAACTAAACCAATCATACCATCAGCGGCATGAGACCCTGAAGGAGCTACAGTTATGTGACTATGTTTTGGAAGATCAGGGATTTTTTCATGTAAAGTACCTGACTGCGTATAGACGAGGTCAAGGTACTGAGCCTGAGTAATGGCTTTCTCTTCAGTGACAACTCCTCCCTTAGCTACATCTTCAGTGATTTTGGGTAACAATGATTTAATGAACCATTTCGCTAAAATTTGATTTGGAATGAAAACTTTCACTAAACGCCTTCTACGACGCCATTCATGAATATGATCAGAAATATATGTGGACATGGATTGTTTCAGTGAAGTTAACAGTTTCGTGAATTTTTCATATATGACAGGCAACTAAAAATGAGTTAAGAAAGTAGTGGCTAACTGATTGAAATTATAAAAAGAGGCTTGTGGTAACTCAATGTATCATTTGGCGACAAGACCAATAAGAGTTCATTGAAAAAGATGCAATCGAATTGAATCATCAATGATTGAATTAGATGCACACCAGAGGTGATGAGTCATAACATGATTTGACGGATCCTCTCCCGACTTACCCTCAAATTTCGGGATATCACTAGGAAACTTACTAGGCATTGGCGGCCAATACAGAAGATAGTAAATTGGATCGTTCGTAAGGCGCAACAAATCAGGTAAATCCAAAGTTGCAATAAATGGTAACTGATGGTTAGGGTCGCGAAAACCTTGAGTAATGAGACCAGTTCCAGGAGGAGGATATCCAGGATAACCTGGAATCAGATTTGCATTAGGAATGTTATAACCTCCTGGAAAACCAGGATTAACCGGACCAAACTGGGGTTGTTGAGGCTGTTGATAAGTATAGCCAGGATATGGTTGATACTGATAAACTGGGTTTTGTACAGTAGGACCGAATTGATACTGTCCCTGGTACGGTTGATAGATGAATTTCGGTTGACTTGTGGCAATCGTACTTGTACTAGCTTGTCCTGCACGCATCTCGACCGAAGTCTAAACCGTAGGTCCTGACCGTGGCACAAAGACTTGAGGAGTTTGCACTGCTGCAGGGATAGTGGAAACCAGAGCTACAAATACTCCAGAAATAGGTGTTGTAGTTTGAAAAAAAGTTGCAGTAGTTGCAGCAGTTTGAGGTGGAGTACAAGGTGAGCTAGGCCCAAGCTGCTAAACTGTACCAGATGCAGGGATTTAAACAGTAGGTTGGACAGGTTGCTGGGTTGGACCAGAAACCAAAGGCTATCCAGGTTGATTAAGTAACTGCACATTAGGTTGCGAAGTCTATTGAGTTTGAGACGGATCCCACACTATGTTCATTCCAGAGTATGGACCCATAAAAGGTTGTGCATATGGAGGACCATAACCTGGTTGATCGTAGGGTTGATAATTAAGTGGTACATTTCTAGCTCCTTGTAAAAATGATTGTCTAGAAGGCAGTTGGAAACCTTCAGTTGGGTATTGACCTTGAGGTTGATAACCCTGAGGCACGTACTGAAACTGGGGTTGACCTTGAGGTATGTACTGAAACTGGGGTTGACCTTGAGGTATGTACTGAGTCTAGGGTTGACCTTGGGGTATGTACTGTCCTGAAGGTTGAAAACCTTGAGGTAGACCTCCAGGTAGTAACTGACTACCTTGAGGTTGCCCCTCAGGCAGTAACTGACTACCTTGGGGTTGCCCCCCAAGCGGTAACTGACTACCTTGAGGTTGAGAATTTGGAGTACTACCAGACATCATAAGGATTTGTTCTGCGTTCAACGTTTGAGTTCCATTACTACCAGATGATAACACTTGTTCAATCGGTCGAGGAGTTGCTCCTGAAAATGTACCAGAGAGTGACTGGTACCCCGAAGGAATAGAAGGACTGTCGGATAAAAATGTTTCCGATGATTGGGAAAACATAGATGACTGTCTTGACATGATCGATGAAGGATAATAACCTCTTGGTGAAGGATGAAAAAGAATTCGAGGTGGCGAAAAACTAAGACCCGGGTTTTCTAAAAAAATTGTCAATGATAGATACCAAGCGTCACTCCTAAAAGGACTGTAGAATATTGATTCACGCTCCCTAAGATTTAAAATCTATTGGTTTTCGGGAAGAGTTACGGCTTCATCTAGACTAAGAAGTTCTTGAATACAAATGAGGCCAAAAGGAAGATTTTGAGTAATAATATTTCTTACCCTAGGTGAACCAGGACCACTAGAAGTTGGAGAAGCATATCCTGAAGTTGGAGTAACAGCAAGTTTAGTGTCAGGCTCAGAAATTTCAGGTTCTTCAGCTAATTCACTAGAAGGAGAAATACTACCAGTAACTTCAGAAAATGAAATTGGCTCTTGAATAGACTCTGTTGTTTGTATTTGATAATCAGGATGAACAATTAAAGATGACTCTCCGGCTTTTGGTGATCCAAATCTATTGTCACTAGGTGATACAAGAGCTTGTAGCCCTTCAAGCTGGCTTGGTGTATACTCAGGAGGTTTCCCCTGAAGTCTACAAGATTGTCTCGGTAATTCGACCATGATTAAATATTAATTAATCACACACAAACAAAGAAAATTTCAATAAAAACACCTAAAGTCTCTAAAGAAACAAACAGTTGAATCACACGCCTAAAAAATCTAAGAGTTCAAACCACACACAAACAATAACTTCCCATACTAAAAACACTAGTTGGTGATGAAATCCAACTTAGTATTATTTTAATACAGAAAGGGCGATTGGAACAGTTACCCCAACAACCTGCTTAATGAAACAGACTGGTACATGTTTCTTCACAAAACCATCTCGAGTGAAGAGAACCCCCCAGAGAGTCCAAGTGAGTCTAGTCGATGTCTACTCTAGGTACAGTGAGATCCTGCCTTCACCGTCACCTTAGGAAACAATCTTAAGTTTATGGACACTAAGGTTACCAACAGTAAAAAATACAACTGGGGGAACAATCTAAGATCCGATCTACACGCAAGGGCAGAGTAACAAAGCTCAGTCCCCTTGAAGGCTCCTCGACATGGTCAATCCAAGTTTTACCAGCAAGTGACCCCAGGCTCCTTGACAATGGTTAATCGAAGGTTTACCATTTATAATACACGCAAATCTTCTATCTTTCCCAATGAAACAGAATTGATTGTCTCAAAGGTCTGGACATGATCTTGTGATTGACTCCTTTAAGAGAAGCTTCCCAGAATGTATCAATTACAATTGGATTTATTTCCTACTGCAAGATGTATCTACTTGTTTGTTTTAACTATCCTGGAGAGTTAATTACTCCCTACTCCAAGATACTAGCCTAAGTTATATTGGTGATAAGAGCGCTAGAAATAGAAAAGATTACTAGATAAATTTTAATTAAGCGTTTCTTTTATGGGTTTTTCTTTAAGTCGATAGGTAGGGAAATGAAACTTTGATGGTGTGAAGACTCGACTCCAAATACACTTAAAAAATGCACCTAAAATGATAAACAATTCGTTTTCTTTCAATGAAATTCTAGCTAAAAGAAAGAGTTCGAAAATGCAATTCTTTAAGAAACAATTCTTTCTTTCAACATGGAAATGGAAAGAAAATCCTTTTGTTTTTTTAATAAGAACTCAAAACGAGACAAATAATTAATGCTCACAATAAATCCCTTTTCGTTTTCAAAACTCGAAACTACAAAAAACAATTTTCTTCAAAAGAGATCTACAAGTTCTAGAAAAACACTCAAAACTACAAAAACTAATTTTGAGATCTAAAAACTTTAAAAATCTAATTAAACAAAATCTTCAATTCTTTTTGAGGAAGTTTTACTTAGTTGTTCAATAAACTAAGGATTCATTTGTTCAGAATAACAAATCAATAAAAAAACATCCAGAGATGTTTTCTTTTGTAAAAATGAAATTCAAAACTTATAACAAAGTTTGTTCAAAGATTTGCAACGAGAAAACTAAATCTATTTCTCACAAAGGATAGATTTCACAACCAAGTTAGACTCATCAAGAAAACAAAAAGACACCAGGGTGATCTAAGGTTTCTCAAGCTTCTGATCTTTGAGTCACTACAGAGACCAAGTGAAAACCACTCCAAGCATGCAAAACTTCTAGAAAATCATCTAAAACAAAAAAACTATCGGAATTCACTCACAAGAGATTTTTGACAAGAAAAATATAGATCTGGGTAGACACTATAAATCCTAAATGAAACCTAAACTTAACTGGAAGAAGACATTTTAAGTTTTTCAAAAATTTTAAAAGGGTCTGTAGGCTCCAGAAGTAACAGGTGTGGGTCCGCTCTATGTACTAAAGGAAAAGTGCGGAGATGCCCGCACTGTCTGTAAAGAGAAAGTGCGGTCCCCTGAAAACTTCAGAAAAAAAAACCAAAAATACTTCCAGATTTTAAAAACTACCCAAGCCAGTATACATCAATCAAAAACCAGAAAACAAAACAATTTTCTCAAGTCAAAACAAAGAAAAACCAAAAATCAAATACCCTTCCCCAGTGGAGTCACCAATTTCTTGGCCGGATAAATCGATCTTGCAGACAAGGCCGATCTCCCTAGTATCATAAGATAGTCTAGCAACAAATGGACAAACAAACCTATCTTTCTCTAGACATATGCGCTTTATAAGTAAATGCTACAAAGGTGTTAAGATCATACCTTAGATCCAATGCTTGTTCGTAGTAGTCATCCCCTGGTCATTCGAGAGAGTTACCTTTGAGGACCTGCAATCACAAACAAGTAAACATTAAACAACACCTCTATAGCAAATATTATAAATCATGTCTATTATGGTGATCAAGGAATCCATAAAATAAACCATCAATTAACAGCTTATTGAGAAAAACGAATTTATTTGTATTAGCTTTGAATAGTAGAAGAACCTTACAACCTTTTCAGCCTTGATGTTGAACAAGCTTTTCCTGGGGTCCAAAACAAGAATTTCCTTTACTTTGACAAGCCTTGCACTCTTCCAAATGAGATCTTAGAGGTATGTAATCTTTCCTCATAAAAATTCAACTAAAGAAGACTAAGTTCCAATAGCATTTTACCTCAAAAATATTCAACTTCTAACCTCTCAAGTAACTAGCCCAATGCTTCTTTTTATAATGCAGAGGAGGAGGTTACAGGTCCACCTATGAAGTGATAGAATCCTCCTTCAAAGGGATAAGCTCCTCACATCAAGGGGTTAACTCCTTAAGGTATGGGATGCATGAACCTTAAAAGAGCGAACTTGCCACCTCAAGGTTCCTTCCAGAAGCTTCTAGAAATGATTGAAAGTGATTTTTTCAGAGTATACTCGCGCCTTTTTAACTTTTACAAGGGTCCACACCTTTAACACAGAGATAGTGCAGTCAGGTGTGCAGGATACATGACCATTAGGTGCAGGACCGCAGGTAAGACAAAGAGAAAGTGCGGAACCAGAGTTTTAAAGACTTTTGAGGGCTTTTATCTCATTTTCAGACTTGATATGAGGAACTGATGCTTTAGACTTGCAGAGGAGGAAAGTATGAGTGGTAATGAACTCACATAGATAGCAGAATGTCAAGGTGACAATTTTTAGTGCAACAATTTCACACTCTCACCCCCCCTCCCCCACACATACATATATGGGGTAAATAAAGATTGTACTTTTTTATTCCTACGAAAAGAAACCAATATTCCCATTTATAAAGAAAAGAAAATACATTATGTAAATACAAAATTTTCATGTGCATTCTATGTGGATCAACCATGATCCATCTGAGGCCATATCAATACAAAAATAATCATATGAGTGTATGCCAAAGTATACTATCAATGTGTTCATAAAAAATATAACAAGAAAACAAATTCTTATTTTAAACAATCATTGTGCCATGAAAAAAAACTCAAACATCAATCTATAATATAAGCTATACAAAATGGTTGTTGATCAACAACATAGATATAAATATATGCATACATTAAAAAATGTGCCCATCCACATAGGGTCGATGGAAAGACTAGAACTGTTCAGTGCCACGAAACTCTATCACAAGTCAATCGTGCTTGCTAGCGGCCAAACGGGCCCATGGGGGAAGGGCAGCAAGGCTCGTGCTCAACCCCCCCACCCCACCCCAACGGGCCATTGGGGTGGGTTGGGGAGCTAGGTGTAATCGTCCTGCCATCCAATCGTGCTTGCTAGCGGCCAAACGGGCCCATGGGGGAAGGGCGGCAAGGCTTGTGCTCAGCCCCCCCCCACCCACCCCAACGGGCCATTGGGGTGGGTCGGGGAGCTAGGTGTAATCGTCCTGCCATCCCCGACGGGCTATTGGGCTGTAAGGGTGGGGCAGGAGGTGGCTGCACAGTTGGAGCCGTTAGGGTGGGGCAGAAGGGGGCTGCATTTTTTAATTTCTTATTTTTAACTTTTTTTAAATGGTTGTGTTTTACAAAATTATTTACCATTTATCGTTTTGTTTGTTAATTTAAGCTATTATTTTTTTGTAATTTACCGATTTATATATGTGTGTGTGTGTGTGTGTGTGTGTGTTCCTTTTTCCAATAAAATGGCATCAAAGAATATTTCTGTGAATCTTTCTAGACCAAAGACTGCTAAAATTAAAGGTGGGTCCTCAGAAAGCAATGTTGAACGAACCAAACCTGATATGATAACTACAAATCTATCAAGTGCCTCAAACGATAAGAAGACGATTTCATACTAGAAGAAATCAAAACAAGTGAAGCTTCTAGAAAATGTATGGTATGTGAAAGAAAGAGAAGGCGAAGATGTGCAGATATATCTATATGTTGATATCCCTAGCGATAGTGGAATTTATGAGGTGTTGGGAAAGGTCATAGACATGTGTTTGATACTAGACACTGAAGTTGTTTATATACTTACAAAACCACCCAAGTCACATGACAAGATTAAATATCAGTTATCATTGTCATTGTATGACACGAGAGAGGTATCTACAAAGTTGTCTAAACAAATCGTAAATGAGATTGCACAAGATATCGTAAGTATTGTTATTTATATTTGTGTTTTGCGTTATTGTAACTGTCTCATTATATTTTTATAGCTTAGTTTTTATTGACATATGATATTTTGTTCGACGGAATTTTATTGAAAATCTTTCAATTATGTTGAGAGGCATTCATTTCATAGAGAAGGATATTATGAATGTTGTCAACAGTTTCTACGCAGGTTCAGAAGAAGATATGACAAACAAGCAAAAAGTAGTAATTCATGATGCTACAAAACCACATCTAAGGGATCAGAAAAAATGGCCTCCAGTGGATAAATCTAGCAAAGGTAGACAACTTACTTTTGAAGATGAGGAAGTTGAAACTGACGCAGAGGAATATGTTGTCGTTACTAGGGATGACATTGGAACTGATGTTAGAAAGGAGAACAACCATAAAAGACCAAAGGCAATAATTCCCAGGAATGTATATGTTCTATTTAATGATGAGAATGTTAGGAGGAATACAATTAAAGTTGAACATTCTCAAGTAGTCATTACCAACAATGAAGATCCTAGTGAAAATTCAAAAGAAAGTTGGGAAAACATTACATCGGGAGATGATTTAAAGGATAGAATTATTAAAACAAAAAAAATGCCATTCGATAGAACTTGATAAAGACAAACTTAATTGATGGTGGTTGTCATTTCAGCTTAATGTGAAACAAATCTATACGCCACGTGAAGGAAAATGTAAACATCAAATCAAAAGGCCACACCACCTGAATGTTCACAACTTGAAGACATTGATGAGGTACAATCCATAAGATCATGTGATTCCAGTTTAAGTTCCCAACAAAGATGAATTTGATAAGTCAAAATGTTTTTAATACAATTATTATGTGCTTGGGGGGAACCATTCTATAGAAACTCAATGGAAATTGATGGAGGAATATCCCAATAACCCACGTTTTGAAACAATGAAAAGTATCATTTATGCTGGTATATCAGATACAAAAGCAAAATTATTGGCATGGGATCATAATTCAAATAATGAATATAGAATGTCTATGACTTTCATCCAAAGGGTTAGATTTATTCATAGTGAATTTGAAGAAAAATGTGGTGGGGATAAGATAAATGTTACTGTAAATTTCCGAAAGGAATGTTGTATGGAAATAGGCTATCAAATTGAGGAGAAAATCAATTCAAAAGGTGGCAGAGTAAATACTGATATATTCAGAAGTATTGATAACATTTTCCAATTGGCATTTAGAACTGGAGAGATATGGGAATTGATTAATGATATTTTTAGCATGTGGGAGAACATTGGCATTAAAAACCAGAAGGTCAAAAGGTCTAAACCATTGATATGTAGCAACAGTAAATCAGGTCCTGAAATGAAGCAACTTCCAGAAGATATGACTATCACACCTTGGAGAGCATTGCAAGGAGTGAAGGATGAAAAACTTGTCAAAGCAATATTATCTCATGTGAGGTCAGGGGAATTATCATTGGAGGAAATGTCTGAGGAATTTCAAAAGCAAGTTTGTTGAATTATTTTTACTTATTTCTATATTATAATTTTTTTTAAATATAACATATTGTTCTTGGTAGTATATGTTATACATGTCATTATATTAACTTTATTTTACTTTATCTATTCAGTCACAAATTTTACATGAAAATACAAGAACAAATGGTTAAATCATTAAATGAATATAGTTGGGATGATTTTGTATGTAACTATCCAGATTCGAGTTCTACATCAACACTAAAATATTTTTATCTTGCATTTAAAAAGGTATGTCGATTTATACATTCATTTTTATTCAGATATATATACTATTTTTATTTTATAACTTATACATATATTTGTTTATTTTATTAAAGATGAGGAAGGATGAAAATGGAGCACCAGATAGTTTCAGAACCTTTATTGAAAAAATAAAGATAAAAAAAAGTGAAGAAGCAACATCTTAGGAATGTTGAACTTGATCCAACTCTTACTCATTTCATTTGGAATGGGTTTGACATTATTCAATATCAATTAATACAAGGCGTCTGTGAAGACATTTCTAAACTCATACCTAAAAGGGAGTATTCCCTAGTTATTGCAGATATTCCCCATGGTTTCAATATCCCAAACATTGACTATGATAGTGACCCTTATACTTATCAAGCTCTTAGTAAAGTGGTTGCAGGATTTTTAGAAGTCACATCATCACCATCATGGAGATTTGCGACATTTCATTAAGGCACACTATTGGAAATTTTATTGACAAGCTTCAAGGGGAAAGAAAACTGAAGGATGCAACTTACATGGTAAGATGTTAAAAATATATGTTTGATTAATGTTAAAAAATTCATTTATGTACAAGTTAATTGAACTTTTACTATTTCATGTTACATACAAAAGTCAAATCTTCTTAACCGTGAAGATCAACCATTTATAAATGATTGTGATTTCTTCCATATTGATAGTTGGGAATAATATGATAGCTATATGTCTATTCTTTTTAATCAGGTAGATGGAAAGAGTCATAGCCAAGTACTGGTTTATGATGTTTTTGTGAAAAAACTAACATATGAAGACAAAGAAGCAAAAGGAGAGATGGTTAACATTTATTAAAAACCATATTCATTGATTACCTATCTTATATACATATGTTCAAATGAAGGAGATTGGCTTTTGGATTTATTTTCTGGCTCAGGTAAGTTTTATTATATAGAATTGAATTTCAATGTCTTCTTTTTTAATTTATATGTCATTATAATAATTTACTTCATTATTTCTTGTGTGCTTGATAATTAGGTACAACACTAGCATGTTGCCTACAAAAAGGAAGAAATTGCATTGCCATTGAAAAAGATCTAGTACAGTGCAAATTTATTCAACAAAGAATTAATGCTCTTCAATTTCTTCCAGATGGAATGCAAGAAATTGGGTTGAAGAAAGGGGATTTTAGTGAATCACGTGTGGAAAAAATGCAAAGGAACCTCAACCACCATTACATGGAATTATTGGAAATGCATACATTGGAGATTCGCAGACATCAAAGATCCATTAGAAGAGGAAAATGAGCAAAATGAAGCAGAAAATATTGTGGGAGAAGACAATGATGAAACTCTAGAGGATGAAGAGTTTGGATTATATGATATTGTTGATTAAATTTAAGTTATGCTTGGAAATCAAGCTCATTTTTTGTAACTATTAATTAGTTATACTATTAATGCTTTTTACTTTGACATTTTATGAGAAGAATAAGCATTCAATTAATGTCGTTATGTGTTCAAAATTTGTATTATGTGATTTTTGCTACAATTTTTATGTGAATTTTTTTTTTTTTTTTAATTAGTGATTATTATTATTTTTTGACATGAAATTCATAAAAAAACTATTATTTAACAATTTTTTGTTAATTTTTTCCTATAAAAAATGTGATTTTGACATGTCATTTCTAGCAAAAAATGATCAAAATGTGTAATTTTTTAGTTATATTTATGTTGAAAATGGTTATTTTTATGTCAATTGTTAAAAATCATTTTTTTTTAAAGACAATTATTTGATGTGCATTGAAAAATCAATTAACGATATATAAATATGTAGAATATCGAAACTTTAAAATATCAACCTTCTTCTTTAACTATGCAAAAAAATAAAAACATCACTACAAAAAAAAATATGAAGAAGAAAACCACTTCAAAAATTGTTAAATTTAGAAAATAAGTATTCACAATTAATACATTAGAAAATTTAAAGTCAAAAAATAGGTCTTTTAAAAAAATGGCCTGATGCAGAATCAACACTTTTTAAAATCAGCATGCAAATCACTAACAATCTAAAAGCTAATGCACATAAAAAAATTTAAAGTGTCAAAAACTATGCTAAAAATAATTATGTGTACTCTGCATCACCACTTTTCGAAATTGAGTCACTTTTTTTCTACCTCAACGAAACGGGTAATCGTATCAATTCTCGTTTCAAACTTTACATTGTTCAGACCCTCGAATGCAATTTTATCTGGGTACAAAGGAAGATCTGAGAAAATCATCTTATTGCATGTAATCCAAATATCCCATCTAAGGATCAAAGGGAGATCACAAAATAATTTGGTATTCCTGTTTGTCATCCATTTTCGTTAGGCAACCAAAAATGATATACCAGACCACAGACAATGCGAGCCCAAATAGGCTTATTGATGATCATAACAACTACATTGTGAAAGCTAGTTTCTAAATAATCATAATTGCATGTATCCTAAACCTGAACAGTAAAGGGGCAACATATGAAGTGATGTTCAATTGATTCCCCACTAGTCGTGCATAAGGCACACCAACCTGGACCAATTTTATATTGGCGTTCCATTACATCCCACGTAGTCAATTTGCCCGCCATGATAGCCCAGACGAATAATTAGGATTTCTCTAGGCACATGGACTTCAATAAAACTCCCCACCATCAGTCCATATCTTGTTTATTCATTGTTGAGCTAATACATAGATATCGAATCTTGAGAGATATATACCACATGAAGCATATGACCACACAATCTCATCCACTCTATCACTGAGCTGGATGTATGCAAAACAAAACACCCCTCCCCATCCAACATTCCCCATATGGTATTTTATAATTTCCTACCTTTTCCATAGGCATGGAAAAACTTTGTGTTTTCATTTCCATTGTCCAACCAAATGGCTCTACTTTTGAGCCTCCAAGACTCTTCCTTCATCGCCAATATATCCTTCTGCCTGGTCACAAGTCTATGATAAGAATCGCTCGACTCCTATGATTGAAAACCATCAACCCCCAACTCATTAAAATACTCTATCTTCTTTTGAACCTATAGTAGATCTTCCTCCTCCCTCCTCATAGACACTGCCTAATATTTAACCACAACTTTGATATATTTTAGATTGCGGGAAAATTGTCCTACAAAAAAGAGACCCATTCAACCATCAAAAGGACTCCAATTGTACTTAACTAGCTCATAAAAAGCATCATATTTTAACCAATGAGAATTCATTTTAAAAGTATTGTCCATTTTATGAAGTATCTTGTTGATCTCCAGACATATAGGACTATGATCAGAAAGTTCACCAAAACCCACCCATTTATGGATAAGAGGAAAGGATTGCAATGTAGATTAAACCACCAAATATTGATCAAGCCTATTGGCTACTTGATCCTCCCTCACTCTTTGGTTGTTCCAGGTAGGTTTTATCTAAATGGGAGGTACATCAATCAATGGACAAATATTATGTTTATGAGAAAATTATTCAGTCAAGGCATCCATCCTCACCTGAGAACCCCACGACTTTGCATCACCCAATGAGAAGTTTAAGTCACCACCTAGTAGAATATTAGAAAATTTCAAATGGGAAATCCCAAATAATGAGTTCCAGAAGGTAACACGATCATCATGCAACCCATACAAATTAATAAAAGTGGAAAATTGATCCAACTCCAAAGATTAACCCACCAACCCAAGCAAGATTGGACACTCCAGAAAATTTGAGGTTGATTCTTTCAAGAATCCCAACCCAATGTTGGGAGGGAAATAAGGGCTCTAAAAAAAACCATATTGTCCCTAGCCCCAAGGGTTTTTGTCACATCATGGAATTCTAGAGAAGAACAATCACTTTAGATCCATTTTTTTGGGCACACTAGCCAACCCACAACAATTAAAGGAAATGATTTTCATAAGGAAACCCCTTGAAGGGCCTTCATTTCTCTAGTGCCACATCAATTGATGTTTAATGACTCAATGAAAATTACACATAAGCATTTCCCTTTTCCAAATAAATCTTTGATTTCCTCCCTCACCGTTGAACTGAGGATTTCAACAAAGATATGATACCCAAACCACCAGGAGGACACCTAGATCACAAACCGAGATCACAAGTTGTGTAGGATATTTCCCTCACCCGACTCCCTAAAATAACTCGATATCACATAGGCATGCGAGGATGTATAGTCTGTTGACCCAAAGGGAAAATTACAAGGGAAATTTTCAAATGGGGAAGGATAACAAAAATAGACTTTGTTTCATAAACCAAACCCAAACTTAAAGGAAGACCAATACTCAAAGAGTCCATACAAGAACTAATATGTAAATTTTGCAAAGAAAGAGGAACTGAATTACCAGGATCAGAGGTAGCCTCCAAAGATGGAGCATCCCATGCCACAACTAGTGATGGAGATGCCACTAACAAGGGTTATAAATGAGAGACCAACATCAAACTTGGAATGGAAGATACATTGGTCACCTTTGAAAGTGAATCCACACAGGGGTTTCTTCGATCCTCTCCTTGTGGACATCAAAAATAGGTGTCCATAATTTAAAGATCACTAGAGTGGAATCAATGGACCACACATCCTTTTTAACTCTGTCCACATCCTCCCTTATCTTAAAGGAAAATTAGATCCTTCCCATGGCCAAGAGAAAAACATCAGGAGCCTCAAAAACCACAGGTGTGATGCATCTGTCACCCCATTCCATGAGGGTACCAAGTCTAAATTTATCCCCATAAGTGCGTCCCACAAATTTCTTTCTTACTTTGGATGGAAGACTTGATACCCCTTCCTCTTTTATCTCATCACCAAAAAACCCATGAGCTGATACTTCCAATCCTGAACCAAGAGGAGGATCCACAACATGTGCTTCCTAATTGACAGAGGTTTGAGGCACCACCCCCAAGTTGGGTTTTCAGTTGGGATGTTTCAATTGCCTGACACAAAACCCTCAATGTGATTAAAATTATTCAACTACTTAGGAAAGAAAAAAGTGGAGGAGACACCACTTGAACCAATAAAATGAAACTGCCACCATTAAAACCCCTAGACATTGGTTTGGATAATTCGAAAAACCCTTCATTACTAAAAATAAGGAAATAATGAGAAATACCATTGGTTGATGCCAGATGTGGTAACTTTACCAAGGGAGGAAACTGAACACATGTCGACATCGGTGACATAAATGAACGTGTGGAAACAATTTGGACACCCTCATAACCAAACGACTAGAGTTCCAAGATAACCCATTCTTGGGGTTCAAACTTGCACCCACAACCCTAGAGGACTGTATGAAACACCCGTTTGTAACCACTCCACCGCTTGAGACAAAAATGAAACCCCTGATGGGGTTCACTAAATCATAATCGATAGTCTCCACATAAGACATAAGGACCACTACTACTCCAAGTCAGTGAAAACCAACAGATCTAGATGCAGGAATCCAAAAATTCCCCAAGCTTAGTAAAAAATCCTAGATAAAAAGCACCACTAGGAAAATAACTGGACAATCACGAGATTTAGCCATGCGAAAGAAATAGAAACAATAAAAAACAGGTTTAAATCCTTAAAAAACCTATGATCGTCGAGAATGAGGATGCTCGCCAGTCATGCCAGCAGAAATAAAAAACCCTGAAAACCCTAGCTGAAAACCTCAAATGAAGACATCGTCGTCACTCCCCAACTCACCACCTCAGGCATCATGTCAATTTAAGGGGTAAGTTAAATATTGTATTACCTTAGAAATTTAAAACATTAACATATGTGTGCATTCATCCATGGTTTTCGAAATTTATCAAAGGCGGTCTCAATTTACCACTAGGGAAATTGGATCTACTGACCACCTTCAGCTTCATAGTTATACCAATACAAAATTAATTGAAATTCAAACAATCTATCACCTAGCATTCTATTAACTAGATAGCTGCAACAAAAAATATTTTTGACAAGAATGAACCCTCAAGAGTTTGAGGAGGTCATTGGTTCTGGGTCTTTAGCACTAGGGTCTGGAGGAGTTGTTGGCTTAGATTCACCTTGAAAGTGGCTCTCCAAGTGAGCTTTCCGAGCATCTAGAATTTCCAGACAAGAACATTGAACTCTTTAAGCTCATTTGATATCATTCATGGAAGAAAATATGTTGTATTCTTCCTCTTGTTTTTCCTTTAAAACCCTGCCAATAAGAGTTTTGAGTTTCTAGTGAAGATTAGTAGAGTTGAGAAACTGCTTCTATCTTCCCCTGGTGTGGCCAGGGCCTAGAACCCAACGGGGAACATTGTTAATTATGTCGAAGTATAAAAAAACAATGTGATCATCAACATGCATAGTTTGAAAATGAAAAATTTCTGCTCGAATCTCCAAAGGAGCTCATAATGAGCATAAAACAAGAGGGAAATGCAATAGTAGGAAAATTCACAAACGAGGTCTAGAAATAAGAAAAGATTATTGTCCGAAAACAAAGAGTAGTTCTGTAAATAGAGGGCGAGCACCAAATGGAACTAGTAGGAAAGAGAAAAATATCTAGCACCAACTTCAGGAACTTAATTTCCTACCACTTTCCTTAAGCTTAGAATAGAACCACAATATAGCATCTAACCATGAAAAACCCAACAAGTAAACTTTCAAAATTAAGGAAAGTTGAGACAAAAAAGATTGTATATACCACGAGTAGAGACGTGCAACCACACCCAAGGTGCAAGTTGAAATGTTCCTCTATAATATCCACAACAATTGTGGGGATAAGGTACCAATTCCAAATAAATCCACCATTTTGTAATTGGTCAACCACTTGATTGAGTCACTTGTTCCACCCACTCCTGTAGTACATTATCTCAAAAGACGCACATCCTCAAATTCTCAGGGAACATATTGGCACAACCACTTCTCCACATAAGTCTTCAAACCAAGCCAAACCCAAAATTAAGGTAAGAGAAAGCATTAGAGTTGAATGCCTTTGAGTTTTCAACGAAAATCTTAAACCCTCTAACCATAGACTAGCCCACTACCTGGTACAAAAATCCAGCGCACATATATAAAACCTTGTTTCCATCACACTTCACTTACATGTTGATGCATGTGAGGGCAGACCACACCATCCCCGACTTAAATTTCAGTTGAGGTAGTGGGGCGGTAGGCTCGCCCTCCATCTCTTAGACCTTCCTTATTCTTCACACCATCTGGTATATATATATATATATGTGAATGATTTTGTTTTCCAAATCCAACCAATATGTTGAACGTAATATATCATATTTATCATGTCATTATAGATGGAAATTCAAAATTTTAAATTGAGTGAGAATTTTATTTATTTTAGAATTTATTTAAAATTTCAATTATAATGATACGATACATATGATATATTACATTCGACATATATCTTGGATTTGGAAAATATTTTAAAGTTAAAATTAACAAATTGTATCATTTGTATGCTCCCACTTAATTTTGTTTTAACAAGAATTAATATTTTGACATCACTAGGGTTGCATCAAAGTATCTTTATGATAAAAACACTTCACGCTTCACTTAATCCTCCACTATGAGGTTACCATTGCTATTGACTCTTGAATAAGCTATTTTGGGTGTGTATCTAACTAATTAATAATGATAGCTATGATTATCTTGATTCTTCCATTGCATGCTTGAATTTTAGCTATATCCATGTGAGACGATGAGGAGCTACTTGTGAATTTGATCAATGTTATTGAGACAACATGAAATTAGAAGTGTTATTAGCATCATAGTTAATTTAATTATATAAGGACACTTGGGTGATTATAGAATAAATAGTGTAACTAACTAAAAAAACACCACACACTCTTAACTCATCTTCATTTTTATTAATTCTCCTCCCACATAGGAGTTGTGAGTTGGGCTCGTCAGGTTAGGTAGGATGGGAAAGGTTATGTTGCTAGACATAGGGAAATCTCCTTCTATGACTAGATATAGCGTGTTTAAAGACCCCATTGTCTATTCCAAATTACTTGCATAAATTAATGAATTTATTATATCGATTTGGGATTCTAAACTGATGAAGCACACTCATTATATGTTAAAGAATTATCTTAGTTTCTTAATGTGTCACTTTAATGAAGAATAAACTTAACTAAAAATGAATTTTCTATAAAATTATAAATGAGCTTTAAAGTTTAGATTCAAAGGACTAGCTATGGATGTTAATTAAAGGCTTAAGTCAAAAAATAAATCCATACTAACATTTATAATCAAAATAAATATGAAATCTAATTAATTCACTAAATAAGCTTTGATTAAGAATGAAATTCAAGCTTTGACTAAGAATGGAATTCAATTTACAATTGTGATTGAAGGAAGTATAAATGCACTAAGTTAGTGCAGTGGAAAAACTAAAAGTTTTGACATGTTCACTTGAACTATTGCAATGTAAAACAAAATTCTAGACTAGCAATGTAGCTTTCAAGACTAATAGGAACTAATATTTTCCAATCTAGGCACAAAATCTTGCGTAGGTAGAAAACCAAGTTGTGAGCTATCATGCCTCAAATGGCTCGCACAAAAATACTTTGTTTACTTGTGTAGTGTAACAACCCTGGTTGATTTTCCATGTAAAAAAATAAATAAGACCAAGGTCATGGGACACATATTCCAAGCTGAATGTTGGACAAAACATCCTAGTGGGTGTTCATTTGGTTTATTATGGCTAAAGGAAATTGGCAAAGGCATTGGAAAAGGAATTTGAAAAGTAAAGAGGCATTAATTGGCATTTTATTTATGAAAATAATGGAAAATAGGAGAAAAAGAAGGTGAAAGGTCACAAGGTTTGCATGAGAGGGAAATTGAAGGAAAAATGAAGAAAATAGAGGCCTCAATGATAAAAGAATTTTGAGGATCAGTTCATGGCTTTTATCAGTTTTAGCTTAGATATCTCTACTCTATTCTCTCTCTCATACTCATGCACACTTAGGGATTTGTTGGAGCACTCTTGGAGTATTGTGGCATACTTGGGATTTGGAGCAAGAAGGAAAAGGAAAAGAAGGAGAGTACAAGGGGACAACAAGATCAAAAGCTACAACTAGTTTGCTTTGCAGGTACCGAGTTGCATGTATGATTTCCTTGCTAGTTTTGGCATGCATGGCATATGGATGTGGTTGTTTGGTTGTGATATGTCATTGGCATGGAGGATTGCCTGGATTAACAATTGTTTTTCCTAGCCTTGCCATTTCCTGGATAGCCATGGTGTTGGGGGGTTTCCCTTTTGTTTTTCGATTGGTGTTCATGTTCCTTATGGTTGTGGTTTGAGTTATTAGTTCATGGAGCCTTAGTTGGATAAACACTTTGGAATTCCTTTAACATCTTGGGTTGATTTACTAGTCCTGGAAACCTTTGTTGGAAAAACGCTCTAGTACCCTTGGTGGGTTGAGTTACTAGTCCTGAAATCCCTAGTTAGATAAATGCTCTAGAGCGCAACAGTAGTTGTGGATTGAGTTACTAGTCCTATAAGCCTTGGTTGGAACAAACACTCTATATCCTTGGACAGCTTGGGTGGAGGTTCATCTGGTGATGGTTAGTGATGTCCAACCATGAGGTGGAATCACTGGTTAAGGGTTGAGGTGGTTTGACATCTGGAAGCCCTGGTTTGGTGTTCTTGGTTTATTCCATGAGATGCGACATTCATGCTTGGATTATGGCATAGGGGTTATTGGCTAAAATATTGATTTGGTTCAGTCCAATCTATGGTCGGGTAGTACGTGGAAGTCCCTGACTTGGTTGGATTTGCATATGTTAATATATGCTCATTTTCCTTTGGTATTTCAAGAGTAAATGTGCTTGTCATTATGTGGCTTTAATGGTGGTTTCATCATTGATATTTCTCTAGATATTTGTTGGTTATAATCATATTTTATGACAGACTTGAGTTATGGCTCTCATCAGCCCTTATTGATGATTCTTAGATAAGTATGAGACCCCTATGTTCAGATGTGTATTTATGACCTATACATTACATGTTTATGATATGTTTGACGGAATGCCTGTCATGACTGGTAGGGTTGAGGTAAAGTTATTGTCCAAGTGTTTACATTAGTAGCCTTATCTCATTGTTATTTACAATTTTTGGAATTTCATGAAGTTTTGGGCAGAGGCCTGAGCCCTAACCCTGAAAAGGTGGCTCAGAATTCGGGGTCTCTAGAATAAAACTTCCTGAAAAAGGCTACAATTTCATGGATGCCTTGTTGTGGGAGCGACTGGAGGCTTAGTCGCATGGAAGGCTTTTCATGGGAGTGACTCGGGGTCTAGTTCAACATAACATCAAGTTGTCTCAAGGTTTGGACACTTGGACGGGTTGGTCGGCTCCTGAAGGTTCTATAGCTTCTGAGAAAGGATAGATTGGTCTTGTCTGGTCAGTTCCACTTCCTTAATTGTACATGGAAAGTTGAATCATATCATAGTAACTCTTCCTCACATGTTTACCCTGGTGGACTGGTTAGCTTGGGTAAATGTGGGAGGAGGGTGTTACATGGAGTTTGTTGATTGGGAAAAAATTCTAACCACTTGTGCATCAAATAAGAAATACTGCTCTAAATTAAATCAGATGAAATCGATTGAGTCAAATATAGCTAGCTTATTAATCATCCATTGGGGACCCAATGGGTAGTAAACTAGGTTGTAGTGTCTCTATTCTACTCCCTTGGGTGAAAGAGGCTTGCAAAAATACTTTGAGGACCACTCCAACCCTAACCCACAAGATTAGAGTTGATTTGAAAACAAATTCTATTTAATTAAAGGAAATTTTTGTTATTGTTGAAATTATATAGCAGGTGTAGTAGAATACTATTTTATGATCTGATAATTACCTCCTAATGAATTTCAAACAATATTTCTCATGTCATTGATATCATTGAATAATTACACACATAAAATATCAACTGTAAAAAAAACAATGAAGATCATAGAAAGATAACCATTCACAATAGGAAAAATATTTTCACCAGGGAAACCCAATTCGAGAGAAAAGCCAACAATCTTTTGACTTGAGGAGAAATTTTATTTTCAACAAGGTTTACAAACAGAATTTGTCTAGAAATTTGTGCCAATATTACAAGTCAAATTTTTAGTCAAACTTAGTGAAACTATTGTTGGTCAACACTGGTCAAACTGGCCAAAAGTCAACTAAAAAATTTATGGTCAGCTTGATCAACTACCTGTGGTCAAGCTTTGTCAACTATGGTCAAAATAAGTCAACTACCTACCGTTTAACTCAGTCAACCTATGATCAAACTTGGTCAAACTTCTTGTGGTCAAACTCAATCAACTACAGTGAAAGTTTGCGATCAGTGTTGGTCAAATTCTATAGTCAACGCTGGTCAAAATATATGATTAGCACTCATCAAAATATGCAATTAGTACTACTCAAAACTTGCAGTCAATGCTATTCCAAATTTGTGGTCAGCATTGGTCAAATTTTGCAGTTAGCGTTAGTTAAAACTTTCCCACGTGCAGTTGTATAGACTGGTCAAACTCGCTTGTCAAACTCGGTGATCAGGTGCTCAAAATTAGGCTCAAAAATAAAAGTTTCATAATATTAATATGCTTAGATTTAGATCTAAGAGCTCATCATTATGATTACAACGATGCAAATGACACTCAAATCTGAGCTCATATGCAGAAGTTAGAGCAAGTCAAAGTTCATGTTTGACTTGGACACATGGCATGATTGGTTGATGTGGCAAGGCCCTTCATTGAATGGGGAGGCACCAAGTGGCAGGAAGCCACTGGCCCCCACATATCGCAAATCAAATGTCACAGGTGGGTTGTCTTTTAAAATCGGCCCCAGAACAACCAAGGTGTGATGTGATAAGGCAGGGGGGAAGGCATTAAAGAATCGGCCCCAAGAAATGAAGGGTTGCAATATGATGGATCGCAGATCACAATCACACTTCGCAAAAAAATAAAAGTCCCACATATATGGACCACTGATACTCTGTCGAATTGCGATTCATGAAAGGATCTCGTATGCAATATGTTTATCGATTGTGGTTAATACTTCTGTTGGGTCCATCACATCGGAATCGCAAATCGCCCATGTTTTTCACAGACTATAAAGCCCACTGGTTTCCTCTCCGATTGTGATTTGCGATAAACAGTCAGCTGACAGATTATGGCCTACCGCACGGTGAAATTTTTTCCTAGTTAGCACATTTTTTAGGCTAATTTTTAAGATCATGTCGGAAATGGGGCAATTTGTGGAGCGAATATTGGGAGAACTAGGAGAAGTCATAACTTCTTTAGTTTTCCACCAAATTGGATGCAAAAATAGGCTAGATATCCATTTTTAAGTATTCTAGATTGATTGGAGCAGGTTTTACAAGCATTTGAGCATTGTAAACACATATTTTTACTTTTTTGAGCATAATAGAGATGCTCAAGCCATTGGAACCTGGACTAAGGAGATGTATCCCAAGAGGGGTGAACTCCTTTATCATGTGCTTATTGTAATGTGTTTTTGATGATGTTCTGTACATGTTTATGTTTTTGTTTAGTTTCTTATTTATGTTAAATTTCTCATAAAATTAACATAAAAAATCTTCATTTCACTTGCAAAAATTCATGAATCCTTAAGCACAATGAAATCATTTTGTTTATAATCTGAGGAGGATATTAGCACTGCAATCTAATATTCTAAGTCAGGTCAATTTGGTATCAGAGCACTAGGTTTCTTTATAAAGTAAGTATTTAATTGTTTGCAAGTTTATGTCGTGCTTACAAGGTTAAAAATCAAAAGAGGTGAAGGAAATCTGGTTGGAAACCCTGAAGTTGGGTCAAGGGGAAGGAGAGAAAGGTTGCCACAATCTCCAACACCAATTCAGCCTCAAGTTGTAGTTGAGACTCCAAATATCATGTCTCATGAAGGAGAACCTACAAACATGATAGAAGATGAGAAGACCTTCAGAAAGGATTTCTTTGATATGACAGAGATGGTGAAGGTCCTCTATGAAGAGAGGAATACCAGGTTGCAAGGGGAAAGTTCCAAACCTCCCAAAGGAGAAGGCTCTTCAGGAGGAGGTAATGGAAAATGAGGTAATATAAATGGAGACAAACCTCCACCCTCTCCACCATATTCTTCATCTTCTTCTTCACAAGAATCTTCACCCTCTTCCACTAACACAACCCTTACTCGTACTCATCATCATTCTTCAAAAGGAACTAGTAAGTCACCTTTTTTTAAACTTGATGTTAAATTAGAGTTGCCCATGTATAATGGTGAAGTGAATGTAGAGAAGCTTGATAATTGGATTCATTAGTTGGAGGTCTATTGCAGGATTCAAAACCTTCAAGAGGATGACATAAAGATTCAGTTAGCTTCCTTGAGAATGGAGGGTGTAGCACTAGTATGGTGGGAATCAAAGACCCAAGTGGAGATTAAAAAACACGATAAGATCTCAATTTCTTGGATTGATTTCATTACTACAGTCAATAGACAATTCTACCCTCTAGCTTATATGTAGAAAGCCATCATGAATTGGCAGAACTTTAGAAAGCTTAAAGGTCAAAATTTTCAAGATTACACCCAAGAATCCAGAAAAAGGTCTTTGATGATAGGTGTAGATTTGTAATAACATGACACATTGTTGAAGTACATAGGGGGTTTACAAAGATATCTTAGGCCTACTATCTTAATGTTTAATCTCAATAATCTAGATGATGTGTGTGTGCAAGATACTCATCTTGAGGCAAGAGGGAAAAACACTCCAGAAGAAGGTAGTAAAAATCCATTTAAGAGTAAAGGAAAGCAAAAGGCTTTCAAAGGGAAGGCAAAGAAAAATGTGTCTATCAAAAAAGAAGGAGAGAAAGTTACATGCAAAAATTGTTTTAGAGAGGGTCACGATGAAGCTCATTGTTGGAAGCTTCATCCTAAAATAAGACCAAAGAAAAGCAACAATAAGGGAAAAGAAAAAACAATTGCAACCACTCAACAGGATTTGGGATCTGATTCAGGTGATGAAACCAAAATCTCATCCATGGGGTTAAAAGGAAAAGAATCCATTTCCAACACTAGTTCTTCAAACTTGCAAAATGAAACTCCAAACGAAAAGATGAGAATAGAGCTTTTTCACATAAGGGTGATGTCAAAACACAACAAGATTGATATGTTGTTTGATAGTGGCTCTCAAGCCAATCTTATCTCTGAAAACATTGTCAAAAGTTTAAATTTGGAAATCGTTCCACATTATAAACAGTATCCAGGTGTGTGACAATGTGCAATTGCAGGTAATGAGAAAGTGTAAAATGAAATTTTCCATTATTGCAAAATTCATAGATGAAGTGGAGCTTGACGTTGTGTCGTTAGATATCTATGCCATAGTTTTGGGTAGCCCATACATTTATGGCAGAAGTTGTCTTCCATACACATGAAAACAAATATCATTTATTCAACGGTGGAGTAGAATATATTGTGAGAGCTAACAGCAAGAAAACAAATCTTTCATTTGTTAATGCAGGGCAAATGAAAAGACTAGTGAACTCGAGCAAGAATTTTGTGCTTCTCATGATCAAACCCAAGAATGGTGTTGATAATGAAGCTTTTAAAGGTTGTGATTCGAATTTGAAATATGAATTTGTCGGCGTAGTTAACCAATATCATGATATGTTTTAGGAACCAAAGGGATTACCTCCCAAGAGAGGAATCCAACATGAGATACAATTGCAGCAAGATTGTCCTCTTCCTAACATTGGCATGTACATGATGTCACTGATGGAAAGTGCATAAATTAAGAAGAAAAATAAATATTTGTTCAACAAAGGGATCATCAGACCATCTTCCTCACCATGTAGTTTTCCTATTGTCTTGGTGCCAAAGAAGGATGGAACATGGTGCATGTGTGTGGACTTCCGTGCATTGAACAAAATTATGGTAAAAAACCATTACGTGACTGCCTAGAATAGATGATTTACTTGATCAATTGAAAGATGCAAAGTATTTTACTAATTTGGACTTAATAAGCAGCTACCATCAAATTAGAATAGCTGAAGGAGACATTTGGAAGGTAGTATTCAAAACAAAACAGGGTTTGTTTGAATAGCTAGTTATGTCGTTTGGTTTATGTAATGCTCCCCCTACATTCATGTGTGTGATGAATGATGTATTGAGGCCATTTCTTGATGTTTTTGTCATAGTATACTTAGATGACATCTTAATTTTCAGTAAATATCGTAATGAACATGTCATACATGTATGGAAAGTATTTGATGTCTTGAAAAAAGAACAGTTGTATCTTAAGATGTCAAAGTGTGAATTTGGAAAAACTTCTTTAGTTTACTTGGGTCATATTGTTAGAGGAGGTGAGTTAAAAATAGATCCATCCAAGGTTGACGTAATTGTGAATTGGCCAAGGCTTAAGACAATTACAGAGGTAAGAAGTTTTTTGGGAGCAACCCAATATTGGAGGAAATTCATTTCTAATTTCTCTCTTATAGAAACTCCTTTTCATGTGTTGTCAAACGTGAAAAAGGGTTTTTTAGTGGGGAGGAAAACAACAAAAGGCATTTGATGCATCGAAGCAAAAGATCAGTACAACTCCAATACTTTCACTTCCAGACTTGATACAGTTGTTTGATATTCATATTGATGCTAGTGACTATGCTATGGGAGCAGTCCTCATGCAACATGGTAAGGCTATCTGTTTTCATTCAGAAACTTTTAATGGTGTAGTGATTATCTATCCGACATATGACAAGGAATTGTATGCATTGGTGCAAAGTGTGAAAAAATCGAAACACTACTTGATGGGTAAGGAAACGATCATTGACACTAATCATCAACCATTGCAATACCTGCAATCACAATAAAATTTGCAGCAATCAAGGCACTTCCGATGGATGGGTTTTCTTCAAAAATTCCACTTGGTAATCAGGTATAAGAAAGGTATCTAAAATAAAGTTGTTAATATGCTTTCTAGGCCTATTATTAGTGTAACTACTTTACTCAAGCATAATTATGTTTTACAGGAAAGTTATATTGAGCAATATGCATTAGATAATGACTTTCAAGATCTTTATGCAATCTTGACTCAAGGTAAACAAGTAGAGGAATTGGATTATCATTTGCATGATAACTTGTTGTACCATATTGGTAAGATTTGTATTCCACAGGGAGAAAGAGTTAACATCATAAGAGAGGCACATACTTCTCTTATTTTTGGTCATTTCAGTGTAAGTAAGACAGTGGCACATCTACAAAGGTATTGTTATTGGTCTTGTATGCTTGAAAGTGTGTCTCATTTTATTAAAGGATGTTCATTATGTGCAATCAATAAGCCTAGTAATAGGAAGTTAGGATTGTACACACCACTTCTGGTTCCTTCATGACCATGGGAGAGTGTTTCTATGGATTTTGTAGGAGGTCTTCCATTGTCAAAAAGAGGTCATGATTATTTGTATGTAGTTGTGGATAGGTTCAACGAAATGTGTATTTTGATTCCATGTAAAAAGCAAGTTACAGTTGAACAAACTACTCAGTTATTCTTTCAAAATGTTTGGGTGCATTTTCGATTGCCCACATACATTGTTAGTGATTGAGATTCTCGCTTTGTTGGGAATTTTTGGGCAAGCTTGTGGGGATTCATGGACACCAAATTGAAAAAGAGTACAACCTTTCATCGAAAAACATATGGTCAAACAGAAGTGGTGAACAAAACAGTGATACATCTTCTTTGTGGGTATTGCAGCAAGCATCCTAAGTTGTGGGATGAACATTTGAACTAAATTCAGCATGCTTACAAGCGAGCCAAGCACTCTTCCACTCAAACTTCACCATTTGAGGCATGCATGGAATGCTTCCATAAATATCCTTTGGATTTTATTTTTGGAAAATATGTTGCTATTGAAGGTCATAGCGACATAGACAAAGCAAGAAATTTCATTGAACAAATCCAATTAGTGCACAAAAAGGTTCAAGAAAAGCTTGAGAAAAGCCAAGGAAAGTACAAAGCAAGGCACAACAAGCATTCTCAAGATCACAAGTTCCAAGTTGGTGATGAATTTTGGCTTCACATTAACAAAGAGAGGCTCCAAGGAGAAGGTAAAAAGCTAAAACCAATTAGATATGGTCCATTCAGAATTTTCATTCAGAATTTTGGAAAAGATTGGTAACAATGCTTTCAGGTTGGATTTGCCTTCATATATGCAAAGTTATGTTGTTGTTAATGTTGAGAATTCAAGGTTGTATGAGCCTCCTTTGATTGAAGATCAAGAAGAGAATAGTCAAATTCCATCTATTGAAGACTTTTATCCAGAATTTCTTAATGAGCTTCAGCAAGACACTATACCTGACAGAAGAACAAGGACATCAAAAAGGGGAAGTATCGATTATCTTCGAGTGGGGCTCAAGGGTACAAATCCTTTAAAATCCAAATAGATAGAGGTTGGAAATGTGAGGGAATTGTACCCTTGCCTGTTGTACAATTGACAGGGATCCTTTTGGGGTCAAAAAGGCTTCCAATGGGGAGTAGTGATTAGGTGCTCAAAATTAGCCTCAAAAATCAAAGTGTCAGAACCTTGATAAACTTAGCTTCACATCGAAGAAATCGTCATTATGATTCCAATGGTGTGAATGGTACTCAAATCCAAGCTCATATGTAGAAGTTAGATAAAGTCAAAGTTCAAGTTTGACTTGGACACATGACAGGATTGGATGATGTGGCAAGGCCCTTCAACAAATGTTGAGGCACCAAGTGGAAGGCTACCATTGGCCCCACATATCGCAAATCACATGTTGCAAGTGGGTCGGTGTTAAAAATTGGCCCCATAACAGCCAAGGTGTGATGCAATAAGGAAGATAGGAAGACATTAAAGAATCGGCCTCGAGCAGGTAACGGTTGCGATGCAATGGATCGCGGATCACAATTGCACTTCGCAGAAAAACAAAAGTCCCACATATATGAACCGTCGATACTCTTCTAAATTGCGATTTGTGAAAGGATCTTGGACGTGATATGTTTATCGATTGCGGTTAATACTTCCTTCGGGTTCGCCACATCACAATCGCACATGGCTCATCGTGTTCACAGACTATAAAACCCACTGGTTTCCTCACCAATTGAGATTTGCAATAAACAGTCAACTGACAGATTATGGCCTGCCACGCAATGAATTTTTTTCCCAGTTAGCATGTTTTTGGGGCTAATTTGTAGGATCATGCCGGAAAGGGGGCAATTTGTGGAGCGAATATTGGGAGAACTAGGAGAAGTCATAACTTCTTCGGTTTTCCACCAAATTGGATGTAAAAAAAGAGGCTAGATAGCCATTTTTAAGTATTTTGGACTTATTTGAGTAGGTTTCATAAGAATTTGAGCATTGTAAACACACATTTTTACATTTTTGAGCATAATAGAGAGGCCCAAGCCATTGGATGCTGGACCAAGGAGACGTAGCCTAGGAGGGGTGAAATCCTTTATCATGTGCTTGGTGTAATGTGTTTTTGATAATGTTTTGTACACGTTTATGTTGTTGTTCAGTTCCTTATTTATGTTAAATTTCTCATGCAATTAACATAAAAAAATCTTCATTTCACTTGCAAAAGTTCATGAATCCTTAAGCACAATGAAAGCATTTTGTTTATAATCCGAGGAGGATCTTAGCACTACAATATAATATTCTAAATCAGATCACTTGGTCAAATCCTCACACGTGCAATCTCCAGGAGTCGAGAAAAAAAATGAGAGACAATAAAATTCTCCTCCACTAGAAATTATTGAAAAATGACCTTACTATGTTGATAAGTGTCTCCTCACATGGTTTTCTATCTATATAGAGCTCTAATGTTGAGAGGAGACCTAATAAGAAGCCCCTCATTACAATAAATCCCATTCACTTATTGAGCCTACATTACAACTCAACATTAGAGTAGAATTGTTTATTCCATTGGTGGGCAAAAACCCCATTAAATAAATAAATCAAACCTACTCTATAAAAAATTGATCACTCCATCCTGAAGTAGGTAATGTGAGCGTCGTGGGAGAATCACTCCGACTTAAATAACAAGGCTAATGGGAAAAAAAATGCCCCGGTTCATTCATCCCTAACTAAATTAGCATGGCCCCATGGTTGAATGTATCATTCCCCTACTCAAAGCATCATGACCCTGTGGGAGAATGTTTTTCCGATGCTATAAACTACAGAAACATCCACAATTGCAATATAATTAGAGGCTAATTTACACATTTGTAATAGAAACTTAAATATATATAGAGGTATTTAACAACAAAACAATGTACAATAAACCAAAATCTATACAAATTAAATATAGGTGCACATGCCAAGATATTGGGGGTCCGCCAAGCTTTGACTTGCACACACAAAGAAATATATTAACGATAGAACCTTAGAGCCATTACGTAGTAATTACAGAAACAAGTACAACACTTGATTAAAGTTTCTTTGTATAAAGAACTTAATCGCCTAGTCTCCACTCTCTATGATTGTTTAGACGAAACCAAAATGAAACTAAGGAGATATTAAACCTCCATGAGGTAAATGTATGGTTTATTTAGCATTCGTACTCAACTAATTTGACGTCCGTCGTTGTCAAATTCATGCCAAATTGTGGGTTTTAGAATCAAGGGAAAAATTGGTTGAATGTTGTATGTCATGTTGACCATTCCCTTTTTGTTTCAGATCTCGTGAATCTTGGAGAAAGTTGTCCATCCCGTGAATCTAAGGAACAAAACCCATGTTCTTGTTTTCTTCAAATTACCTACAAATATCTTAATAAAGGAAGAATTACTAGATCAAATTACTTCTTGTGAAAACTAGTAAAAATGAACTTTCAACATTTAAAATTTGATAAATAAAAATAAAATAAAATAAAATAAAAAAGTGGAAATACCTTTTATGGGTTTTTCTAACATTATTGGGGAAATGTAAGGAAAATGAGGCAAAAGTGAAGAAAAGTGGGATGATTATGGTTGAAATGATGATATTTTAAGTGGGTTTTTAATGAAAAAAATTGAGGATGACCACTCATTTCATTCTACAACTATTTCTTTGATGAAATTAATCTATTATAATTTTTATAAGTGAATAAGAATCAACTTCTAGTGTATATAACACGTTCTTTGGCCTTGCTTTTTCCTTATGTTGTTTGTGTTACATAAAAACAAATATTAACGTTGGGGAGGCAGGAGTGAGAGGGGTTATTTTTCACCTCGAAGATGAAAGGGGGACTAAATTTTCTTGGGGCATCGAGGATGAAACCAACAATTAGGCTGAATATTTAGCATTATGGAAAGGAGTGGACTAGGCTTCAATCTTAGGTATACGTCATTAGTAGATCTTTGAAGGCTCAATGATAATAATAAACCAAATAAGAAAAACTACAGATAGCATCACACAAAGTCTAATTCTAATTTTTCATAGTATAAAGGTTATTTTGGCCAAATTTGAGAGGATCGAGTTTTTTCACATAAAGCGAACTCTCAATATAGAAGTTCACTTCTTTGCTAACCAAGGAGTGTTATTAGAACAAGGTCAATTGAAAATAGATGATGTGGATCTTGAATCCAAACCAATTCCATGATAGGAACATTTAAATATTATGGTCACAAGGCACCAAATATAGAATAACCCAAAGAATGGAGGCATAACCATTTAATCTAAATAGATAGTGCAATCATTTCCCTAGTGGTTATAGTATGTAAATATCTTATGCAGTGGAGGAGAATGATCAATGTTGGGGATTGCAATAGAATTTGAAAACAAAACATGTTCGTCATGAAATGTTGGACACCATCCAGGTGGTGGAAAGCATCAACAAAAATGAAGGAAATTAATCCAAGTGAGGTAAATGTTACAATGAAAATAAGTGTGCCTCTTCTTGAACATATCATACAATAATGGAAATTGTCCTATGCGTGAAAAAAATGGATTTCAATATTCTTTCTCAGCCTTGGGATACCTACAACATTAAAGGAGCAGTCACATATCATGAGAGAAGGGATGTGAGCAATGGAAATTATAAAGAGAAAAACAACAGTTTGAGGAAATCAAATTTGGAGACTTATGGCATACTCTCTTGTAGAATAGGAAGTATATTGCATAGGGTATCCACAATGGAAAACAATGAAACTCCAAGGGTTGCAATTGGCGAGGGAACTCAAAAAGAAGGTGCATTAGATTATGTAGTCAATCTATCAATTTTTCATATGAGAATGATATTGGAGGAAATACAGGCACACAGTGAATTATCCAGCTAGACAATTGGACTCTTGGAATATAAAAAGGATAGGCTTCAATTGGTAGTTGATAGGTTGACACTTCAAGTGGAAGGAATGGAGTAGAAACTCATGGCTCAAAAGAAGACGATCAGAATAATGCACCAAAGGATACCATGAAGGGACAACCTAATATAGCAGAGGAAACTAGAGACTCTGTTAGTAAGAACACTAGTCTGGAAGTGGTGACTTTGCCTCAGCTCGAGAACAATGAAGAATAAGTTCAGGTCAATAAGGAAAATGGGAATATGTAATTATCCTAAAATATTAAAATAGTAGGGTATGTTTTGCATGTAGAGGTTCTAGGTGTTTTCTGTAAATTGTATGAGCATAAATTATTTAAAATAGATGTGATGGGAATGGTAAATGCCAGAATAATTTTTTTAATGGTGCAGAAGAAGCATGGATTGAATATGTATTAGGTTATCGCCTACAATCCAGAGAATTTTAATGGAAAATGATATCCATTCTTAAAAAAACAACAACAAATATTAATGCATAAGAGGAGGGTATAACATACCATGGATGAAATGAGATAGAATTGAGATAAATTATGCCTATGGAATTGGATTGAAATCTTCAAAGCTTGGCCTATTGAAAACATGGTTTTGATAAAGTAAATGAAAAGAAGAATGTAATCCCCATCCAATTTGTTGTCCATTAGGGGAGTTTTGAGGTCTAAAATGGGCCTCCTAAGGAAATTATAAAATAATAGTGGAAATAATAGAATAAGATTAGATTACATCATCAAATTATGAGGGAAAAATGAAAAAACTATTTTTTTCAACTCGTATTTTCAACTTATCTCCCTATGCGTTTACTCAAATTTCAAGCAGCAACACTCGTTAGATGCTGAATTTACATCAATGTATCATAGTAGATTATGACTCCATGGGAATGAGGGTTTCCTTTTCAAATTTTTACGCATAATTTAACTTATTTTAAAATATTTTCCATTTTCTCCAGTGGATTTTTTACAAAATTTGATTTGGCTTATCGATATGAGAGATGTCATCGATTAAAGTAACACATGTATGTAAAGCATCATGGTTGCACATAAAATGGAAATGTATCTTCAATACCTCAAATGGGTCTTCATAAAAATTTGATTTCATCACATGTTGCAAAATTTATTAGCAATGTTAGAGCAAGAGGTCCATTGCCAGAAAAAATTCAAAAAAAAAGTCATAGTTTTGCATCATCCTGTTATGAAACTAGCTCAAGAAAAGATAGAAAAGATATATCAACGCCTTAGAATTCAGTCTCTTTGAGGGGGAAACCTCCTTTACATTACATAAATGAACAATTCTTGGATGATTCAAATGACAAAACCTCCTTTCTATATATAGGAGTCTAAGGAGTCACAATATAACCTAGCCGACCTAACAATAATAATATAAAGCCACAAAAATAACAATACAGGGATTCTATGGGGCACAGTAATAACAATATGGGCGCAATAGGGGCACAAAAATATTAATAAGGGGTATAACTACAATAGTAATGGGGTAATCACTAGTATTATAGGGACCCAACATGCCCCTCTCCTTCAAAAAAGTGTTGTCCTCAACGCTTGAGTAGTTCTGGATACTTTTGCATAAAATTCTCATCCTCCCATGTGGAATCTTTAGCAGGTAAGTTCTTCCACTTGATAAGATACTCTGAAATTGATCGATTTCGTAGCTGTCAAGTTCTTGTTTCTGTGACTGCTTCTGGTTCCAATATAATTTTTCCTTCCTCATCAAGTTCTGGCAATATTGTTTGAACTGGGATCTTGTCGCCTATAACCTTCTTTAAACATAAAATATGGAAAACTGGGTGCAATCGAGAAGCTGCAGGAAGCTCCAATTTGTATGCCATAATACCAATCTTTTGCAACACCTTGTACGGACCATAATACTTTGGTGATAATTTATTATCCTTCTTAGCTTGCTTGAGGGACATTTGCTTATATGGTTGTAGCTGTAGGAATACCCAATCACCTACATCAAAACTTCTTTCACTGCGATGTTGATCTGCCTGTTGTTTCATTCTATTCTGTGCCAACACGAGGTTATCCTTTAAGAGTTGGAGGACTTTTTGTTGATGTTCGATGTGATGTTCCACTGCCTGAACCTTAGAATTTTCTCTTAAATATGATGTGATGGATGGTGGTTGATACCCATAAAGTGCCATAAATGGGGTCATTTTTGTTGCTGTATGGAAGGAAGTGTTATACCACCATTCAGCCAAAGGCAACCATTTCACCCATTGTGTCTGTTTATCAGATACAAAGCAACGAAGATATCCTTCCAAACATTTGTTTACTATCTCAGTTTGCCCATCAAATTGAGGATGATAAGATGAGCTATGAGCTAACTGAGAACCAAGACAAGAAAATAATTCTGTCCAAAAATTTCCAGTGAAAATGGGATCTTTGTCACTTACAATAATCTTTGGGTTTCCATGTAGCTTTTGAATTGTTTCCATAAATGCGGTAGAAACTGTACTGGCTTTAAATGGATGTGATAATGCACAAAAGTGTGCATACTTGGTAAGTCTATCAACTACCACCATGATGACACTCTTTCCATCAGACTTGGGTAAACCTATGATAAAATCCATTGAAACCTCCTCCCAACGTTGGCTTGGAATGGATAAAGGTTGTAATAGACCTGGTGTCTTAATTGTTTCAACTTTGTTTTGTTGGCAAACCAAACATTCCGCCACAAACTTTTGAATATCTGATTTAAGGCCATCCCAAAAAAATTCCTTCTTAACCTTGTGGTAAGTTTTTAAAAATCCTGAGTGCCCTCCTAAGGGAGAAGTGTGCAATTCCATAAGAATCTTTTGTTTTAGCTGGGAATTCTTACAGAGTTATAAGCGATCTTGTACCATAACGAAACATTTTTCCAGCTAAATGTATCAGACGTACTGGAATCTTGTTGTAACTTTCGAATAAGTGCCCACACTTCTTCGTCATTCTTCCATTCCTCCCTTGCTTTGTTTATCCAATCTGGTTGGATAATAGAAATGGTGCAAAATAGTGCTTCCACATCCTCATCCTTTCTTGAGAGTGCATCTGCCACCACATTTTGCTTCCCTTTTTTGTAGATGATTTCAAAGTCATAACCCAACATCTTTGTGACCCACTTTTGTTGCTCTTCAGAGGATAATCTTTGTTCTAAAAAGTATTTAAGGCTATCATGATCCGTTTTTACCTTGAAGTGTCTTCCCATTAGGTAGGGTCGCCATTTCTTAAGTGCATGGAGTATTGCCAACATTTCCTTCTCATAAATAGCATTGCTTAAAAACTTTCCCTTGATTGGACGACTTTCAAAAGCAATGGGTCTTTCATCTTGCATTAGAACAGCACCAATTCCATTTCATGGAGCATCACATTCCACAATAAAGGTTTTTGTGAAGTCCAGTGTAGCTAAGACCGGTGCTTGGCACATTGCCTCTTTAAGATGTTCAAAGGCCTTTGTTGCTTTCGGAGTCCATGAAAATGCATCTTTCTTCAATAATGTTGTTAGAGGTGTTGTTATTCTCCCATAATTCTTAACAAACTTGCGATAATACCCTGTCAACCCAAGAAATCCTTGCAGATGCTTCATGGATGTGGGTATTTTCCATTCCTTAATGGTTTTAATTTTGCTAGGGTCTACCTTAACTCCTTCATGAGATACAATATGACCTAGATATTCCACCTTAGCTTCCATGCCATCCATATTAGCTTCTACGTATTTCTTTAAACAATCCATCTTAGCTTCTACACCTTTCTTTAAACCATCCATCTTAGCTTCTACATCTTTCCTTAAACCATCCATCTTAGATTCTATTGCTTTTTGTGCAAGTGACACTTGTTGCACTTGTTCTTGTAATTTTGATATATCATATAGCATTTCTTCTTCTTCTTCATGAGTCATGCTACAGCTTTCAGGTTCCTTACTAGGTGTTTGCATTTTCTTTCCTCGAGGCATCAGTTACTGATAATAATGCTCTATTATGCCCTTTGAATTCTTTCAAAATAAATTTATAAACCAAGCTTAAGTAAAAATTTAAGAAAATCTACACACCTTTTTTCACTTTGTAGGAGCTCGATATTTCCTTTGATGTATCTTTGTGCTTTCCAATCATCTAGTTCTGAATTTGTGACTTGCAGTAGCCCTCTGTGTCCTCTTTTCAATGCCACAAGTCTGACCCAAATTGGATTCTCCAGGGAAGAGTTATGCGAAATCTCCCACAGTGACTTGATTATAGACTAGTTCAGTAGAGCTAACTTGTATGACGTGCCACGAATCACTGTTTCGACCTTTGGATCTGAAAAATGCATACAAGAAACTACAATCCATCCTCTTTTTGTACCTTCTTATGAAATTTCAATCCTATCCCCAGAGAGAAAGTTATGACGATTTTCCCCAAGTCACCTGTTTGGAATGTAATTCAGGAGTCTGCAAAAAGGCCAACTTCCTTAGATCATATCTCCGCAAATATGGCGTGAAAAGCTCTGAATTTTGGACCTGAGGTTCAGCACGATTTCTTCTCAAATGGGTGTTTTTTGCAACTTCTAAAACATCGCAGAAAAAAAGTTATAGCAACAATTCCACGATGACCTGTTTGGAGCAGCGAAACCCTAGAATCCAAAGCTCTGATACCAAATGTTATGAAACCAGCTTAAGAAAAGATAGAAAAGATAGATCAACGCCTTAGAATTCAGCCTCTTCGAGGGGGCAACCTCCTTTACATTACATAAATGAACAATTCTTGGATGATTCAAATGACAAAACCCCCTTTCTATATATAGGAGTCTAAGGAGTCACAATATAACCCAGCCGACCTAAAAATAATAATATAAACCCACAAAAATAACAATAGAGGGATTCTATGGGGCACAGTAATAACAATATGGGGGCAATAGGGGCACAAAAATATTAATAAGGGGTATAACTACAATAGTAATGGGGTAATCACTAGTATTATAGGGACCCAACACATCCAGAAACCCACAATTATGGGTTAACCACAAAAAACTCTTTTCTTAATTGTCACTTGCCACGTTGTAATCATGATGGCTATGGGTCATCCACAAACCCATGATTATGGATTAACCACACAAAACCCTTCTCTTATTCGACACATTTGGTAAATTAAACAAAAATGGGATCCCTCTTTTTTTAGCATTTTGAATGATGGGGAGCATCATTTTCTAAGTGGGGAATATTTACCTGAACCTTATGGGGGTTATAGTCTACATTCAGATGCATTAGTCATAAAGTCATTTTTATGTAAAAGGGAACAAGATAGATATCTAACTAACGAAGTAGACCCTAGTTAAAGTTGATTTGTAAAGAAAACATGTTATAAGAAGGCAATAAGAGGAGAGTGAAGGTCAAGAAGGAGAGGTCCTAAAATTGGCCTCATTGCATGTAATGGTTATTCTTAATGGAATTCTTATTCTTCTCTCTCTCTCTTCATATTTTTGTGATGTATTCAATTCTTACATCTTTATAAATGTTATTGTGATCAATTTTATGGCAGATTTGTATGTTTTCTCTCCTCATCTCTTGGGATTCAAGCCTTTCATATCTCAACCCCTAAAATCTATTTCACATTTCAAATTATACCACATAATAGAAATAAAAATGAATAGAAATAGTTAAAGTTGTAGTTACATAGTGTTGTAGTTGCTACAACTAGCCTCCAAAATTTTCCCATTAATTGATTTTGGAGCCTTCCTTCTATCCACAAGAGCTTATCTTTTACTATCGGCAAGTATTCGTGTTGCGATAAATACTTATTTTTTTCATGCTTTGCTTATGATGTATTGATCCTAGTTTGATATCTTTCAAACACAAGTTAACCTCTGACTTGACCTTGCAACATTGTTGGGCTTACCTCCAAAAACTGCGCAATCTCGAAAGGCAGGCTAACCTTGCTTCCAAAAACTACGTTATTCTTCTTGATAGGCTAGCCATGAGCATGAAAATTGTGCAATATTGGATGGAAACACAACCTTGATGATGGAAACTACACAATTCATCCCTTGAGCTCAGAAACTATGCAATGCAATGGGTCAAGAAGTTCCCCGGTCCTTAGGAATTACACAATCTTTCTTAGTAGTATGCATGTAAGTTTCCTAGAAAAAAGAAAAAAAACAAAAAAGGAAAAGAGAAAAAGGAATCCCTAGAAAATGGTGATTCACTAATTAGTTCCCTGAAGGTGGCACACTTATTGTTTTTGGAACTTTCTGCTAAGTGTCACTCTTTCCTTGATTTTAGGAATGCGTGTCATAAACCATAATTGGTCTAGATCTATATAATGAACGCCCCTAGAGCTCATTTCTACATTCAATCTTAGAGCTCTAGCATTCCTAAGGAGATCAAGGAGCCTTCGGTGGAGTTTGCAGTGCTTTTCCGAGTGAGTTTTTCTTTTGTCATCTTTTGTCGCTTTTTCCATCGTTTTTTGTTGTTTGGCTTCTATGAGTGATTTTTTTCTTCTTTCTTTTCATGGTTGCTATCGTTTTAATGTATATTAGCTTATACAAGTGTTGGTTTGGTCCTTCATTCGCCTTTCACAAGTGTCACATTAGTTTTCTTATTTTTTCCTATTAGTGGTCGTTGTCGCGGCGAATCTCCATGGATGTTTGTTTTTCCTTTTGAAATTTGATAATTTGCACTTGTTTTCCACCAACCTATCCATACTTAGTCATATCTACACTTTAAAATGCATTATCACTTAGATCTATTTTTTTCCCACACTCTTACCAGGTAGATATGCCCTTCCACTGGTCATGCATCACCTTGTGTTGCTGGGCATTACACAAGTCTAAGGTTCAAACTCTTAGCTTGGCATCTGAGAACATGCAAAGAATAGTGCCAATTTGACCCAACTACACGTTCTACAGTTCCAAGGCTCAAGCCCTCACCCTTGGCCACTGAGACTGCGAAATGTGCAATATCCACCCCAGTTTTCCCAAGTAGAATTATGCATTGCACAGTATCTAGCCTTAGGCTGCATCACTAGCTACTAATACTATGCAATGGACAGTTCCCTTAGCTAGTCTCCCTCCCTTGACCTCAGAAATTGTGCAATTTTCCTCATCAGTTCACTAGTTTGTTGCTTGATATTTCTTTTTAAGTTGATTTTCTGAAGCTAATTTATGTCTTTCATGAGTGCTTTCTCCTCCCATAAGTATTGCAAGTGTTGAGAACTTCTTTTCATTAGTCACTGTTATAATGGCACCGAAGAGAACTTCTTCAAAGGATACCATAGAGAGCGGCACCGGGGAGGCATTCCGATGTACATATGTTATTAGCTGGATATTGTCTCACATGGAACCAAATACTATGACTCTTGGAAGTACAAGTGGACAAAGGCTTTCTTCTTTTTTGAGCCAGAATTGCTCATGGATTCATACTTTTATGCGAAAACCAACTACATGAGCACCAAAGAGATTGTTAAACACTGGGTGAAAGAGCCAAAAAAGTTTCATTAGACACCCACCAACATCTACAAGAAAAAGTCACTCAAGAGGGCCTATCAGTTGTTGAGAATCTTATGTTGCAAAATCTACGGTCAGCAGAGCACGAAGACCTTTCCTGAAGGGTGGGCTTTCTTATTAGACCAGGTTGTGAACAAAGGTAAACCATTCAACTGGTCATATTTTTTAGCTCAACAGTTGTGGATCCATGTATCTAATGCCCTTAGTCTCCCCAAGGGCAGACAAGCTAGAATTTATATGTCTTCAGATATATTGGATGCAATCTACGCATACAATGCATTACCTAGCATGAACTGGACTTGGACACCATGGGAGCCTATTGTGTATGTTTATTGCAAGTTACTTTCATAGTGGAGCCAAGAGAAGTTGACTGATCACTTCCTCATTTTGTTATACAAGTTGATATTTGAGGAAGATCCACCTTGCATGTGACATGGGGAAATGGAAGTACTATCAGAGATTGCATATTGGTTTGACTTACCGGATGACACTTTTCTTAGAATGTTCAGCAGACAAAAGTCACCACATATTTTACCAAGGTATGCCAACGATAAGTTATTCATGCAAGAGGTTGTGTATCATCTCTCCACAAGGTTGTCAATAGCTTTGAATAAGAAGAAGAAAGCACCTTAGCCAACTCTTTCTATGCAAATCATATTGTATGAGATCAAGAATCTGAAAGTCAAGGATATTGAAGGGAAGGTGATAGAGAAATTTGCATTCATTACTCGGGATTTCAATCCGTACAATCTGAGGAATATATGCAAAGACTAGTGTGTGAGGATCCATTTTGAGTGGCTGACTGGGACATTCCACTAGCCCGAGGAGGATGGATGGAAGAATTGTTATAATGCCTCCAAGTCCCGTGAGCCAGTCAACTTTGCACGAACATCACAAATTACTCCGCAGAAGCAAGTCACTCCAGAGGTAGCACCAATGAAAGAGCGCAACCCAGTGTGCAAGAAGGGAAAGAGGAAAGTTTTGCACAGTCTAGGGGGAGAATGAAGCCACAAGATGAAATAATATCTAGTAATTATGAGACCATCTATAGAAGTGAAAAACAAGAGGAAACAGAGGAGGAAAGAAGAAGAGGTGAAGCAAAAGAAAGAAGAAGAAGAAAGGCAAAGAACAGAAGAAATAACAGTGTTGGGTGTATGTTATAATATTTCCATGACTACACCACGTTTGGGGGGGTCATAGTGGGGTGGTTGGCCCCCTTGTCATGGGGTATGTAGGGAGCAACCTTTTTTTGGACCCTATATTAGGTGGGCAGACCTACCTATGGTTTTGTTCATGGATTTCGCACATGGTTTTGGGCATGATGGTTTTATTTCCATGGTATTTTGTTGATCCGGTCAAGGGAACTATGGTTATGTTCTAATCCAAGGTTAATAGATTGGGGTTTATGGATGCTTCAACATGTATATATACATATTGTAACATTAAAAGGAATATAATCAAAAATCAATCTGGTAGTCCCGGTTTTGGGATCGAGGGGAAAATCACTGTGTATATTTGTTTTATGTTTTATGCTCTCACCTTTGTTTATTTTCTGCCTTTAATAATTCGTTTGCAGGGAATTTATATACAGGGTTAAAACCTACAAACAAAAGAAACAACACATAGACAAGCTGAGGAGCTAGAAAATAACCGACAGTCAGAGGAGGAGAGAAAAAAGATGTAGGATAAAGAGCTAGCTCAAGTGATAGAGGATTTGATCAAAATGCTAGACTTGGAGGAGGAACCGGAGCCGTAGAATCAAGATTTTTATTTGATGCCCAGTAAACAGCAGGTCACCATTCAGTATCCCCAACCTCCAACAGAGAAAGCTCCAAGAAAGAAAGGAAATTGATCCTCTCGATGATGGTATGGTTATGGAAAAGTACAATCTAACTTATGACAAACTTTAGAAAAAGATTGTCCAAGCGAGGAAGAAACATTTTCTGGATGACCTTGCATATCCCACATTCATCAGAGAAATGATGATCATGACAGACAATAGAAGAAATCCAGGTTCCATTATTGCAGCCAACTTGGCCTTCGCAAGTGCTTCGATGTCAAACATAAACTATTTGTTTAACAAGAACAAACAATTGGAAAAGAACTTGCAAGCTACTAGGCAAGAGGTTGAACAACTCCAAGCATAGGTATAGAATGCAATTTCCATACAGGTCCACTTGGAAGAACTAACGACAGTGATACTCGGTGAAGTATCAACACTAAGAGAGACTATGTAGAGTCTTTATGAGGAGCTTGTTCCCATGCATAAGGTAGTTGTGCACTTGCATGGCTTGCAGCAGAAGTGTAAATATTTTGTCAAAACTATCAGGAATTTACAATTTGCCATCACTGTTGTACATGAATGGTCAATGCAATACAAAGGGGCACCACTTGACTTGGGAAAAAAGACAAGCAAGAGGCACAGTTGGAGAAGGAAAAGCTTAGGATGCTCATCCAGAATAAAAAACATCTCGCCTTGTTCATTTCCAACACTCATGCCTCATATGCACATTTGTACAATATCCTGGAATTCTTGGTGAAATCACATTGGATCCCATCAGTGAGCTCACTCACGAAGATCAAGCATACCAATCAATTCAGGCATGAGATTGAAGAATACTTGGAACAGTTGAGACATGTAGCCATCAAGGAACATCTTGAAGTAAATAGACAGAATATGCACAAGTACATTGGTGGACATGTCCAAATCAACACAATATTTCTCCTTCTCAAGAAGGAAACACAACTTGGTTCCAAGTTAGTGTGCTCAGATGCCATGGAGGCTAAATTGTGCTTCCAAACTGACACTATCGCACAGTTTTGGGATGTCATTGCGCAATATAAATCTTGGAACTACTACGTAACCGAGAAACATCAAGTGGAACTTGTTAAGCTAGAGTTTCCCCAAACTCAAGCTTAATTGTTTTGTCTTATTAGGTTGTCTAGTTGGCTCTACCTGATTTTGTCTTATATGGGTATGAGTGTATTATAATATTCTTGTCATTAATTTGTAAGTGGAATTCCAGTTGTTAATATTGGAATGTGAAGAGTCACAATTTAATGAATTTAATGTGTCATTATGTAAATAAGTTGAAGAGTCATGAGGGAAGTTCAAGAGTCATAAAAGGGAGTTGAAGAGTCACCCCCTCTTATTATAAATATACCCTCATAACTCATGTAAAGGGATTTTAGGGAGCCAAGCTTTTGGCTAGGCTTAGGCTTAGGATCAAGAGCTTGGGAGTTTGTGAGAGCCTTGGCCTCTTCACAACATAGAGGGAGTATCTTTCATTAAAAGAAAAGGTGTTGACTTCATGTTCCACTATTGGGGCTAGTGGTCAGTCAATGGTATATGTATGATTGGAACTTTCACTTAATAAAAGCTCAAAGCCAACATGTTTTCATGTATATGTTGTGAACATAGTAGGAATATTCTTGTTACATTTGTAATGTATGTTATTTAACTTACGCTTATGATTATGAACTATTTTGTTTACATTGGTATGAATCTTGTTGAATGTGTGCTTTTGTTTAATTTGATCACTATTAACTTGTAACTACTTTACAAATTAGCTTGTGAGGTATTTATGCTCGTGTGTTCCTTCCAAGTTGCATACTATTACCAGCTTCTAAGGGACTCACTCACTTTCCCTTCATGTGTTAGAACCTCCATACATTGCACTTGACTTTCGCAGAGTCACACACTTGTTCCCACCAAAGTCACCATACATCAATTTATGTGTTATTACATCTAAGGAACATCATTAAAACCCACTGCATCGACAACCGAGCCATATTCCGGATGGGATTCCTACACCAAATAGTGTCAAGTCTAATTTGGACTTCATATCGCAAGTTCCCCTGAATGTTGTCGGGTCCAGCATTGTCAACATTTCTGGTGTTAGAAGGAGGGCTAGATGACAAGCTGAGCCTATGAATTTTGTTTTAAATTTCCTCATATTCAATGGCTTCTTCCCAAATCTTAACCCCGATATGTTTTTCTATAACCGAAAACCTGAAAGTGCCTGCGGGAATAATCAATGACTTCTCAAATTTGAAATTAGATGGCAAGGGTGGAACGACCATTCTCAAGCACACCGCTCATTTTCTCAAATTTTGCACAAAACATAATATTCACTATGAGGATACTGCATGCAAGTTGTTCATCCTCACATTCGAAGAACACATAAAGGAATGGTGTTACACATTTACTGTAGCTTCCATTCACCATTTCGAACATCTTCTCAAGAAGATTTTCCGCGCCTTTCACATGTATGATTATAAATCTATTTTCAAGAAAATCATGAGATTGCGAAAAGTGTCTGATGAATCTCTTAATGATTTTTACTATTGTAATTTCATTCATTTTTGTTTTCTAAAGATGATATTGATTGGAATTTGATGAAAGAGAAATTTGAATTTCCTGTTCATATTTCGATGAATCCACAAGAATATGAGTCTTTCGAAAGTCTCTGAACATACCTTAGTTATAGAGCTCATAAATCTGCAATGAACAAAGTTTTTGTTCAAAGTGACTCTTCATCTTCCCCACACCTAATAGCTCCATTTCCATAGGTTGACTAGGAGAACTGGAGATTTCATCTGCTGATTTACCGCCATATTCTCCTACCCCACATACTCACAATTTCAGCGCAGGTTTGGAATATGAATCTGATGTTTGCGATGATATGTTCTCTCCTCATCTTCCATCCATTAATTCATTCGGTCCTCCAGATTTTGAGTTGTTTGGTTCACCTATTTCAATTGTTTATGTTGGTGTTCATGAGGATCAATTTCAGGATGGAGTTAGCGTTGAGAAGCCAACCTGTGATATCATTTACAATGACTATGTGTTGGATTCTATCTCTGAAAATGAATCTTTGATGAAGGTTGATCTTTTTGCTTCCACGCCTCTCCTTCATTATCCTAACATATTCCCCGATTCTATCATTCCTATTGAATCATTCAAAGAAATAGTTTCTAATGATGTTATTCCCGATCACACTTAGAAAACGTGGGATGTCATTTTTACATCCGAATGCAGAGAGAAAAAATCTTCTCTTCTTAATCTTCCCGATCCATCATCTGATCATCATGAAGAATTAAAGGGTGAAATTTCCTATTTTCAATCTTCCCATCTTTACAATTCGTCATATCATGAGGATGCCTCTGTTTATTATCTTGAACTTTCTGATCATGGTTGTCGTGATCTCTTTATTGATTCATCTGGTCATGACTCCAATATTTCAATAGTTGATCTTTCTAAGCCACTGGTTTTTGATGATCTATATTCTGTTGTTTTGGAACTTCTGCAAGTTGTCGAGGCATGTCAGCCCGAGCTAATGGTTATGTCAGGTCCTCGCAGTCTTGAAGTCAGTTCCAATTTTGATAAAAATAATTATGTGTCTTTCAAGGCTCCTCATCACTCCTCCACACAAATTGAGAATCAGTTTGTACCTCAATTTTTGCGTCCTCCGTCTGTTTTGCACGATCATATTGCTCAAGCTTTGGAGGATTCATACCTAGCAAGCTATGTTGCAAGATGTAAGTTTTCTTATTTATTTATGTTCTCCAAATTTAGAAGTTCGAAATATTGATATTCTGGATCATATTGTCGTAATGTGTTCAAACACCATAATTCTTCCGTAGAGTGCCTTGCATGTCCTTTTCTTTTATATTTCTTTGTGTGTATTTCCAAACTTTGATTGTTACGATATGCATCACTTTATATTTCTCGTTCTTATTATGGTTGAATATATTTCTTAACATACATTCCCTTGCCTATATAGGCCAACCAATGCGTCAGTGGTTACATTGGAAATTTCATTTTACGTAGGTCTGGCCTATTCTCGATTTGTGTAGGAGTAGGGGTAGTTTGTTTTTTTTTTTTCTTTGTTTTGTTTTGATTTACTTTTTGCCCCACTCTGTTATTTTCTTTCCAGTTGTAGGATAGCTTCCGCATGAGACTGTGTTTGGTTTCCAAAGAAAACATGGTGAAGGTCACGAGGAATTTATGCTATTTTCAATGCTTGGTTATTTGTGTATTCCCTCTCTTTGTGTGAATCTTGTGTTCTTCTGTTAATGATACCCTGATGGAAAATACGTTTTTTCAGAGAAAATCATAGCAGAATCACAATGCTTGAATTTGTTAAATCCAGATGGAATGCAAACAACTATATGAAACATAAGCATTACATTGCATTTACTATTCAGAAGATGTTCATTTATAATACATTGTACACGACTGGTGGGTTCATCTTTCAATGTCTCTTGGACTCTGGTGGTTGTTCAAATTTCACACCAACCCATAGAGGATTAGGTGTCCAACATTCCCCCCCTTAATTTGAAGGGGTAGGTATGAGTCCAAGAAGAGAGTTGTAATACAAAATGTGCAAAAATGCATGGCAACACTAGGTTGAATCTTCTCTCTAAAATGTTGGCATAAGGGAGGTGGTTTAAGGATGACCACCAACACTAGAACGCTTAGTGTAGTTCCCAGAACTCTTCCAGATCTAGCAAGAAGCTGAGGTCTTCTGCTAGAGGAAGTGATCTTGATGTTTCTAAAAGGGAAACCTTCAACCTTGAAATGGAGGTCTCACCCCACAAAAAAAGGGAGAAACTCAACCTGAAAAGGTTGGTCTCAACCTGTGATGGTTTAAGGATGACCATCAACTCTGGAATGCTTAATGAAATTCCTGGAACTCTTCCAAAGCTAGAAAGAAGATGAGGTCTTCTGCTAGAGTAATTGTCCCCAATTCTTTGAAGAGGCATCACCAACTGAAGCCATGCTCAGGGGCATATTTGTCTCTGACTACAACTCTAAATCTGATATTGTAGGTTGTGGCTTAATCTCACTTGATGTGGCTTTGAAGCTTTTATATGACCATCACTTCCCCCCCTGTCAAATACAAGGTGAGAATAGGAAGAGATCTCAATTGCAAGACTTTTCAATATTCGAGAACAAATCCTGTTGAATGAGCGAAATATCTTCTTGGTTGTTGAAGCACATTGCCAAGAAGCGATCCATCCAAGATGAATCTTTATTCTTGCAGGAGTTTTTTTTTAAGCATCTGTGTGAAGAATGGGTATCATGACCACAATAATTGCATGAATTAAGATCAAAACAATGATATTTCACATGGCCAACTCTTTCACAATGTTGGAATTTCACAATCTGTTGTTGTAGAGGAGGAGGAACAGGTGAAAATGAACCATCCTGAAGAAATCCAGCACTTTGAAATTGAATGGGCTTGGAATAGCCTGGAATGTGAAAGGAAACCTCCTTATCATATCCAAGACCTATTTTGTGCTTCTTATGGACAAGCTCTTCCCAAGATTTGATGATTGGCATGGGAAGTGTATGTTGAATTTCTACTTCTGTATTCAAATATGCTCTTGTACTGGGCTCAGTGATCTGAAAATTTTATGACTGTTGATTACATTCAACTTTGGACTCAAAAATGGGATTATTTGAAACAAAAAAAAAAAGTTCAAAATCATGACTACGTTGTTGTATATCCTCTTGTTGTAGAAGAGATTCAAGCTGCAAAAAAACAATTTTGTCATGTGCATTTTGTAGACAAGTCTGGATTTCTAAGAGAGAGTCTTTGATGATTCGGATGGCATCATCAGTAGTAGATTGTATCAAAGTTTTTAGGAACTTTAATACTTCATAAGTTTGAGTCATTTTTTAGACAAATCAAACTTAAAATTAAAGTGTGTCGATTTCTATTGAAAATACACCAATAATAAGATAATTAATCAGTTTCTATTGTCTGTATGAATCGAAGCTATATTCCTTGTGCTGAGAAAAGGAATCCCAACGAATCTTCCAAAATGGTCCATAAACCCCAACTGATAAAAAATTCCCAAACAAATTAGAGAGAATCACCAAATTTTACAGCCTTGAAGTGGTGAAGAGAGAAGAAATGCAAGCAGTTGATGATGAGTTTCACAACAGTTGCCTCATATTTGGCAGATTAAGGAAATGAGAGGGCCAACGAAGGCGCTTTTAATAACTAAAGGACACCAGCCCTTCATCATTGGAAATTTGGAATTTTGAATGAGTCAACATCACCATCGATTAAGATAATTCTAGATTTGGAAACAGAACATCACCATCAATGAAGTTGCCATCTGCAATTGGATCGAGGGAATGCTCATGTGCAATACTTATCTATGAAGATCAAAATGAAGATAATTTTATGGGATGGAAGATAGAGGCACTAGAGAATCTCCCTCATGATTAACTACCCAAACATAGTAATAGCCCCGTCTACGTTGTGGTGTAGTAGTAGTATCAAATCAAATCTTTAAGGACACGCTTCACTAGCTCTGCCTCATATCCAATGTAGGCTTCCTAGAGATAAAAAAGACAATGACAAGAGATTTTACAAAGAGAATCCTTCCACTAATCTATTTCAATTCCTACTAGTTTCGACAGGCTCCCAAATCTGACTAGACTCGAATTTGCTCACAATCGGCTCACCAGAACTATTCCATGAGATCTTAGTCTGCCACCAAGAATTTCTTTCATCAATATTCCTTACAATCTACTCCATGGAGTTCTTGATTCAGAAATATGGAGTATTTATGAGTTGCAGTGATTTTATGTTTCTAACAACAATCTATCAGGTCGATATCTGATTATTTTGATTCTTATCTCTATCTTGTAATGGAATTTCTGATGCCGTGTTAAACGTATCACCACTTCCCAAAGTGGACAAATATCTTCTTCTCCTACAAACCTGCTAGAATGTCCCACTGGGCGTGCCAGAAGAATGGTATTAGAGGCTTAATTCGTTTATTCTTAGCAGTAGTTCGATCCTCGATATTGGTTCGAGCTCTCACAGCGCCGACTCTGCCTTTCTCTTTATCGACTCTAGTTATTATAGAAGGGGTCAGTACATCCCACTTCTCTTCCTGGCCATTTACTTCTTGGAGTTAGGTAGCACTGAAAAATTAAAGTGTGAGAAGATAATTTGTTTTTCTGCCGCTTCAAACTGGAAGATAAAGAAAATGATACCTGGAATTACTAGGTATGAAACCACAGTAGCACAGTAGGAAACGACAGATGAATCATTTGAAAAACATGAGTATCAAGTAGCCGTTAGTCGTCTTTTGGATTTTATAGTACAAATCTTATACAACCATAAGATAGTATTCCTCCCTGAAAATTAGTCAACATCATATCTTTGTTGGAGTCCATGGTAGCATAAAATGGCAGAAGCACCAAGGCAGGATTGGCATATTCCTCAGAGTGGTGTAGTGGGAATGGATGGACCCTCTACCAACTCTCTCAGCATAATCCTAACAAATGTTCCAATGTTTCCAAAAAATGTAACACTGGGAATGATAGGAACATTCAAACTACAATTTTTACATCAGCACACGGTGTAACAGTCAAGTAACATAAAACAACGTCTTATTCATTTGCAGGGATAGAACTGGGCGGAAGAAGACATGTCAGAGCTGACATGCACACAGACCACAAAACTAGTGATTCAAGGTTGAGCAAGGGAAAAGAATTCTTCCTATGCACCAAGAAATCGCAACATGGTTAACAGTTTCAAAACATACTCAATGCACCATTGAATAATTAAACTGCTCCATTCATTGCACAGTCTTCAAGGCTCAACAAAAAAAACTTAATATGCACCAAGAAATCGCAACATGGTTAACAGTTTCAAAACATACTCAATGCACCATTGAATGATTAAACTGCTCCATTCATTGCACAGTCTTCAAGGCTCAACACAAAAAACTTAATGCTCTAAGTCTCGCAAATGGATAGAGGACAGATTTATTGTGACAAAGCTGGCAAATAATTCAACTAGAATTTAGCTAACGGGACATTCATGAAATGCAGGACTGATGGAAAAACACACCATAGAACTAGTGGCTCAACTTTGGGTAGGGCAAGAGATCGCCTGTTGTGATACCATGTTAAATTCACATGGAATGGAAACAACTATATGAAATATAAGCATTAGATTGCATTTACTATTCACAATATGTTCATTTACAATACATTGTACATGGCTGTTAGATTCATTTTCCAACATCTCCTGGACTCCTATGGCTATTCACATTCCACACCAACCCATAGAGGATTAGGTGTCCAACAAAATCTATAACTAGTACTCCTTACTCTAATCGGTTTTTTATAATTTTCAATTCCTTGTTGACTAAGTTGAGTAGAGTAAGGAGGGTAGGTAACTTTAAAAAGTATGTCAAAGGTATATAAATATCCTTATCTGAAGGGACAACCTATTCTAATATCAATAAGTCGAGATCCCTCTTCCACCCTACAAAACTAATAAATGCCTATGCACAGTTCCTCGAACAAAAATGAAAAAAATAAAATGAAAGGCAAAAGAAGAGAAAGGCTTCCTGTGCAGAGAGGTGAAGCAAGCAACTCTGACGGGGTACTATCTAGGCTCGCTGGAAATGGAGCAATGTTTATCTTCCTCAAGTGACTCTGTTAGGGTACTGTTAAAGCCTGCTGGAAGAGGAGCAACACCAAAGATGAAAAATAAGACTTTGATAATTCTTTTCACTTGTGTACCTATATACTCCCCATCCCCAATTGAAACAACTTAGTTTGACTTGGCATTGTTAAGTGTGTCGTCGATGAATAGAAGGTTAGGGACCATACCTTTAACACAAGATAAGTGAAGAAACTATGATGATCAATGAATTGAACAATACTTCCTAAATATTTAGACCTATTTTACATGATACAAGATCTGTACAGAGAGTTGGAGTCCTACTAGTGTGTCACCAAGTGTTGTAGCTACTATAACCACCCTTCAAAATTTTCCCCATGCTTTGATTTTGGAGCCTTCCTTCTGTCCGCAAGAGCTTATATTTTACTGTCGACAAGTATTCACATTGTGATAAAGACTTGTTTTTTTTATGCTTTTCTTGTGATGTGCTGATCTGAGTTTGACATCTTTCAAAAATAAGTTAACTTCTTACATTACCTTGCATCATTGTTGGGATTGCCTCCAAAAAATATGCAATCTCGGAAGGCAGGCTATCCTTTCCTCCATAAACTCTACAATTCTTCTTAGCAGGCCAGCCTTGAGCATGAAAACTATGCAATCCTAGATGGCAGCCCAGTGTTAATGATAGAAACTTTGCAAAACATCCCTTGAGCTTGGAAATTGCACAATGAACTAAGTCAAGAAGTTGCCTAGTCCTCGGGAACTGTGAAATCCTTCTTGGAAGTATGCATGCAAGTTTCCTAAAAAAAGAAAAAAAAGGGAAAAAGAAAAAGGCATCCCTAGAAAATATGGATTCACTATTTAGTTTCCCGAAGGTGGCACAATTACTATTTTTGGAACTTTCTGCCAAGTGTCGATTTTTCCTTGATTTTAGGCATGCGCTCCATAAACCCTAATTGGTCTATATCCATATAATGGATTCCCCTATAGCTCAGTTTTACATCTGATCTTGGAGCTCCATCATTCTCAAAGAGATCAAGGAGCCTTTGGTGGAGTTTGCGACGCTTTTCTGGGTGAGTTTTGCTCTTGTCTTTTTTTGTCGCTTTTTTTCTTTTCGCTTCTATAAGTGCCATTTTTCTAGCTTCTTTTCATGGTTTCTAGAGTTTTAATGTATATTAGAATGTAAAATTTTTAATTCAGTCTATCGTTCACCTTTCACAAGTGTCACATTATTGTTATTGTTTTTTCCCATTAATGGTTGTTGTTGCAGCGACTCTCGATGCATGTTTGTTTTTCCTTTTGCATGTTTATCTTCCGCACTTATTTTGCACCGATCTATCCATACTTAGTTAGATATGAACTTTAACATGCACAATCACTCAGATCTTCTTGTTTCCCACATGCTTACCCTGCAGATCTGCCCTTCAACTGGCCATGCATCACCTTGTCTAACAGGGCAATGCGCTAGTATGAAGCTCAAGATCTCATCTTTTCCTCTGAGACCATGTAAGATATGGTGCCAGGATGACCCAAATATGCATTGCAAAGCTCTAGGGCTCAAGCCCTCACCCTTGGCCACTGAGACTGCATAATGCCCAATCTCCATCCCAGTCTGTCGAGGTAGAATTGTGCATTACATAGTCTCTAGACTTAGGCTACATCATTGGTTGTTGAGACTACGCGATGCGTAGTTCCCTTAGCCAGTATCCCTCCCTTGACTTTAGAAATTATGCAATTTTCCTCATCAGTTTACTGGTTTGTTTCTTGATCCTTCTTTGTAAGTTGATTTGTTGAAGCTAATTTATGTCTGCCATGAGTGCGTTTTCCTCCCACAGGTATTGCAGGTGTTGAGCACTTCTCTTCAATGTTCATTTTTATCATGGCATCCAAGAGAGTAGCTTCAATGGATACCACATAGAGCAGCACCGGGGAGGAAGTTGAGAGTACGCCAGTTTACTTGCCAGTATACTCAGACACTTAACTATTTGTAGAAAAGGAATCATATATCACATGGAAAAAGGTGAATGAGATTTTCTCAGCAATAATCTTCAAATCAGATCTGGAGGACTAGCATGTGTATGTCAATGTCCAGAAGTCAGGGTTACATAGGGTTGCATACATGTACCAAACATTCCCATGTGTAGATTTTATTAGTCGGATACTGTCTCACATGGATCTAAAGACTATGACTCTTGGCAATACCAGCAAACAGAGGCTTGCTTCTTTTCTGGAAGCAGACTATCATCTCATGTACCATTTTCCTGAGCTAGAATCACTCATGGATTCGTAATTTTATGCGAAAACTAGCCACTTGAGCAACAAGAAGATTGTTAAATGCCGTTTGAAAGAGCCAACAATGTTCTATCGGACACCCATCAACACCTACAAGACAAAATCTCTCAGGAGGGACTATTAGTTGTTGATAATATTATGTTGTAGAATCTATGGTTAGCAGAACACCAAGACCTTTCCTAAAGGGTGGGCTTTCTTACTGGACTAGGTTGTGAACAAAGGTAAGCCATCGACTGGTCAACTTTGTTGGCTCAGCGGCTATATATTAATGTATCTAATGCCCTTAGTCCCCCTAAGGGTGAACAAGCTAGATTTTATATGTTATCATATCTGCTAGATGCAATTTACACACCTAATCCATTTGCTTGCATGAATTGGACTTTGACACCATGAGAGCCTACCATGTATGTTTATTGCAAGTTGCTTTCAAGTGTAGCCACAAAGGAGTAATGGAGAAGATGACTGATCACTTCCTCATTTTGTTATACAAGTTCATCTTTGAGGAAGAGCCACCTTGCGTGTCACATGGGGCAATGGAAGCAGTATCAGAGATTGTAGATCGATTTGCCTCATTAGATGGCACTTTCCTTAGAATGTTCAGTGGACAGAAGTCACCACATATTTTACCAAGGTATGCCACTGATAATTTAGTCATGCAAGAGTTAATGTATCATCTCTCCACAGGTTTTTTAGTAGCTTTACACGGGAAGAAGAAAACACCTTGGCCAACTCTTCCTATGAAAATCAGATTGTATGAGATCAAGAATATGAAATTCATGGATATTGAAGGGGAGGTGATAGAGAAATTTTCATTCGGTACTCAGGATTTCAATTTGTATTCGAGTAATATTTAAAAATACTATTGTGCGAGGATCCATTTTCAGTGGATAATCAGACATTCCAATGCCATGAGGAGGATGGATTGAATAATTGTTGTAATGGCTTCAAGTCTCGCGAGCCATTCATCTTTGCAGGAACATCACAAATTACTCAGAAGAAGGAAGTCACTCCACGGGCAGCACCATCAGAAAAGCACAACCCAGTGCATGAGTAGGGAAAGAGGAAGGTTTTACACATTCCAGGGGAAGAACGAAGCCACAAGATGAAAGAAGATCCAATAAATATGAGAGTGACTATAGCAGTGGAAAAAAGGAGGAAACATAGGGTGTTGGAAGAAGAACAGGAGAAAAGGAGGAAAGAAGAAAAGGAGGAGAAGAAGAAAGGCAAAGAGAAGAAGAAATAGTATAAGAAACAGTGCATAGACAAAGGAGCTAGAAACAAAACTGACATTCAGAGGAGAGAAAATAGATGCAGAATATAGAGCTCACTCAAGAGATAGAGGAGTTGATCAAAATTCTAGACATGGAGGAGGAACTAGAGCCATAGAATCAAGATGTTGACCTGATGCCCAATACACAACATGTCACCATTCAGTATCCTTGTCCTCCAGTAGAGCAAGCTCCAAGCGAGGAAGATGAAATTGTTCCTCTCGATGATGGTCTGGTTATGGACATGTACAATCTGACTTATGATGAGCTTTGGAAAAATATTTTACAAGCAAGGAAGAAACATTTTCTATATGACCTCGCATCTCCTGCATTCATCAAATAAAGGATGACCATGACAGAGACCAAAACAAATCCAGGTGCCATTGTCGCAACCAACTTGGCCTTCGTATGTGCTTCAAAGTCAAACACAGAATTTTTTTTGGCTGAGAACAAATAATTGAAAAAGAACTTGAAGGCTTCTAGGAAAGAGTTTGAACAACTCCGAGTAGAGGTACATAACACATCTTTCTCATAGGTCCATATGGAAGAACTGAAGGCAATGGAACTCGTTGAAGTATCGACACTGAGAGAGACCATGCAAATTTTTTATGATGATCTTGTTACTATGCATAAGGCAATTGTCCACTTGCATGCCTTGTAGCAGAAGTGTAAATATTTTGTCAAAACGCTCAAGAATGTACAAGATTCCATCACTGGCGTGCATGAATGGTCAATGCAATACAAAGGGGCTTCGCTTGACTTGGGAAAAAAGACAAGGAAAGAAGTAGAGTTGGAGAAGGAAAAGGTTCGGATGCTCATCCAGAATAACAAAAAGCTCACCTCATTCATTGTCGACATTCAAACCTCATATGAACGTTTGTACAACAACCTAGACTTCTTGGTGAAATCAGACAAAATCCCATCAGTCGACTCACTCATGGAGATTAAGCGTAGGAATCAGGTCAGGTAGGAGATTGAAGAATACTTGGAACAATTGAGACAAGTTTTAATTAAGGAAGATCTTGAAGTAAACATACAAAATATGCAAAAGTACATTGGTGGTCATGTCCAAATCAACAAAATATTGCCCTTGCTCAAGAAGGAAACACAAATTGGTTCCAAGTCAGTGTACTCAGATGCCATGGAAGCTAGATTATGCTTCCATCCTGACACCATCACACATTTTGGGGATTTCATCATGCAATATAGAGCTTGGCACTGCTACGTAACCGAGAAACATCAAGTGGAAGTTGTTGAGCTAGAATTTCCCCAAACTCAAGCTTAATTGTTTTGTCGTATTAGGTTGTCTAGTTGGATCTATCCCACTTTGTATTATATGGGCATGAGTTTATTATAATAATCTTTCGTAATTAATTTGTAAGTGCAATTCCAAGTGTCAATATTGGAATGTGAAGAGTCACAATGTAATGAATGTAATGAGTCATTCTGTAAAGAAGTTGAAGGGTCATGAGGGAAGTCCAAGTGTCACGGAGGGGAGTTGAAGAATCACCCCCTCTTGTTATAAATATACCCTCATAACACATGTAAAGGGCTTTTTGGGAGCCAATCCTTTGGCTAGGATTAGGCTTATGATCAAGAGCTTGGAAGTTTGTGAGAGCCTTGGCTTCTTCATAGCATACAGGGAGTATCTTTCTTTGGAGGAGCAAGTGTTGACTTCATGTTCAACTATTGGGGCTAGTGGTTCTTCAATGGCATATGTATGATTGGAACTTTCACTTAATAAAAGCTCCGATTCGACATGTTTTCATGCATGTGTTGTGAACATAGTAAGACTATTCTTGTTATGTTTCCAATGTATGTTATTTAACTTACGCTTATGCTTATGAATTATTTCGTTCGCATTAGTATGAATCTTGTCGAATACGTGTTTTTGTTTAATTCCATCATTTTTAACTTGTGAACCATTTCGCAGATTAGCTTGTGATGTCTTTATGCTGGTTTTTTCCTTCCAAGTTGCATACTATTACAGGCTTCTGAGGGATTCACTCATTTTCCCTTTGTGTGTTATAACCTCCATGCATTGCACTTGACTTTCCACAAAGTCACACACTTATTCCCACCAAAGTCACCATATATCACTCTATGTGTTATTGCAGCCAAGGCACATCATTAAAACCCACTGCATCGGCAACCGATTCATATTCTGTATGGGATGCCTACAACAAATGGTGTGAGGTCTAATTGGGACTTCATATCGAGGGGATCACCTAAATGTTGGCGGGTCCAGCACCGTCAGCACATAGGAAGCCCAATTATTTATTCGATTTAGTCTTTACGTAATTATAACTATAATTTAGTCTTTACAAAATTATAAATGCATCCTACAATAGATTTGACCAGGGTTTGTTTCTATCTCATGGGAAAATCTAACATGCCAGAATGGAAAAATTGATAGGCCAGGGACTATGGATGTTTTTGTGTGAGAAAGGAGTTCAACTAGTTTTGATATCATGTCAAAGGAAACTCCCAAGAGATTGATTTTCCATTAGATCTCAATCAAACTTGAAAAACTCACATGAATGATTGGTTCACTATTCAAGAGTCGATTCATCTTCATATTCTTAAATATTTACAATTTTATTATTTACATAGACATGAATCCCACATGACTGTGTCTAGTAGAATAATTGTATATATTAAAGTGTGTGTATGCTAAATGGAAAATATGGTGTATGGGTTTTCTACTTATAATATGAAAGGGTAAATCTGGATGTAATGGTTGTATAACATTCATATGCCTACTTGTTGATATTAATGTGCCTTGATGACGTGTTAGGAGAATAGGATCATTAGACTTTAGTATTGGTTATTGTTAATGTTATTGACCATTTTAGGCCCTTATCAAGTAAGAAGTTATGACGAAGTGGAAAAGGAAGGTTAACCTCTTTAGTCTCTTGGAGGGATAGGATGGTTGGTTAGTAATAGAAAAACTCCAAGTTAGTCTTGATAAGGAATCTAGGTCTTTCTTGGTTAGGCTAGAGAAAATTTGAGTCTACTATGAAGATTACAAGGTCTTTTCATGGTATGGATTTAAATGTAAGAGTCAAAACATTGATTGTAAGGTGGATTTTCAAGGGAAGGAGCCTTTTTGGAACATCTGAGGTAAATTGTTATAGACTTAAATAAATAAATCTTCAATTGGTTGGGTTGAAATGTATGAAGTCTTCAAATAGGGGTAAGTTGAGAATAATGACCTCTTTGAATCCTTGAAGAAAGGCTTGGTAGGTGATAGTGAGAAGGAGTATCTTGGACGTCTTCATGGTTAGTGAGGACCTTTTCAACCCTATGAATCTTTATGTATACCATTACATTATCAAATCCATTTTCATCCCATACAAGAGGTTAAGAAACTTCCTCTATAAGATTAAGTAGAAAGTTTAGGTAATGATCACCTAGTTTCAACAATATTCGAAAATTTGGGATTAGAGCTTTAGCCTTAACCCCTGGTCACATGGGCCAATGGAGGGCTTTGGGTGAGAGCTAGGTGCAAGAGGGGCTTAATTTTAAAAGGATAAGAGATCAAAAGTTGTATATCAGGGTATCAACCCTACAATTATTGGGACTTTACAGATAGAGATATCAATTAGCGAGATTTTACCTCGATATTGACATATCCCAACCATTTGTCGGCTAATTGGATTCATATATGATATATACTTCCTATTAATTGTTTTCAGGGCTATTGGGTATGGGGATGTTATGATGTGCTCCTGATACTAGTAGATCTCAATGCAACCATTGAATAATAGGGAATCTCCCACCAAGTGACTGTGGTTATCAACTTTTGAGGATTGGAGGTTGGAATGTTGGCATATTAGATTTCGACTATTGAGCCATATTCCAAGCATCAATTAGTACAAACCACCAATATTGATGGACTTGGTACTTTAATTGACTAATAGATATATTTTCATGGTCAATATCAACTATCAAGACCTTTGTTACTGAATTTTGACGTAATGGGGTATCAAATATTGGGAGTCAGGAGGTCAGCTATTGGGAGGTTAGAACACCATTTATTGGTGTTTCCTCCAATATTGATACATCCAATAATGTGTGGAGGTTACAACCAACTAGGCAGGACTTGGTGTTGTACAATGGTGACATGGCATGTTGATGACATGATGCCATGTAATGTTGATCAAATGATTCCATGAAATGTTGATGTGTCATGATGACATGGCACAAAACATTTTTGGGATGACATGACATGTCAACATGGTTAGAATATGTGACATGATGTGTATTAGAGTGCATGGTGGCAGCCGAGGTAGAGGTGACATGGACTTCACAATATTGGGATGTAGGATTATCAATAGTTGGGTATTACATTATATAACCTATACCAAAACCCTATATATTAATGAATCTCTATAAGTTTATAATTTAATGGATATCATTCAATCACTTGACATTTTTTATTGGTTTAAGTTGAATTTTGTGAACTATTTGGGTTATGTTGCCGAGTGGCCAAGGGGCTCAGTGACCCAGTAAATAGAAATGGAAACAAATGGGAAGGTGGAGTTCCATTAATTAATGATTTTTTATTCATATAAAACTGAAATAAAATAAGTGGAAGCCAATATATATCAATGATATTTCACTTGGGGGATCGGTGAACAAATATGACATCTTATGGATTAGATGGGTCAATGTAATAAATGACATTGAAATGGATGGTGGTAATACGTGGATAAGGACCACCACATGTCTATCAAGTGGCATGGTATGAATGTTGAAGTGGCCAATGGAGTAAAATATTCTAGGGGGAATAACCTCGTGTCTAGAGCACGGATTCAGATGAAGCTTATATTATTGGAAAGATCTCAACTAGTAGAAGATAATGGTGGTCTCAAAAGTGGGTTTTAAGTTGGTTTAAGGAAGAGAAATTTTCATGATCCTCATCTCCATAAATTAAACTTGGAGGTAGGGAATACATACTCCATATCCCTTAAACAAGCTTTAAGGGGATTGGCATGTTACACAATCAATGGTGGTTACCTCACTTGGGGCATAATCTGGGTAGGTTTCCCTTTGTATTACTAGATTTTCTATGGTTTTTTCTTGTCTCACTATTTTTTCAGGTGGATTTTTTATCCTCCTTTCTCTTTTTGACATCTAACTATTCATTTCCTCTAGCTCGTTCCTTTCTTGGTCTATCTTTTGCTGCCTTCATTGTTTATATCTTATGCCTATTCCTCGACATATTTTGACCTTTTTTTTCTCATTGAGTTAGAATTATCCACTATTTGTCAGCTAGTCTTGGTCCTTCTCTTCCCCAATCACCTTTTCCTCAGTCCCATTCCCTTCCATATCTCCTATAAAAATCATGTCTCATTGTTTTCATTCGTTATCTAGTCATGGCTATAACATAAAAGAGGAGCCTCCTCAAACCATATCCCATGCCAATGTGGAGGATTCAGTTCATCACTATTGGGAATGTACCTCCCAATATGTTTAGAAAGAGATGGATTTAGTAGAATGAGAGGCTCAAGTAGAATGCAAGTTCTTGTATACTATTTAGGTGGAGAAGAATGTTTGGAAGTGGATATCGAATACAAGATATACACAGTCTAGAAAAAACTAATGCATGCAAATGATCAACTTATACTAGGAGATGAAGACTATAATGGGAAAAGCACTGAAGGAGTGAAGTATTTATCAAGAGGAAATAATTCTCTACATATATTCACTGGAGTAATAGGTCAATAGATTAGATAATAAAGGTTTGGTGTTGGATAAGAAACTTGTCAATATGGACTTCTACAACAGTGAGGATGACGAACAAGCTCTAGCTCCCAACTAGGTGGATTCTTCTACAAGTTAATCATTGTCTATGTTATAACATTATTGAGTTTTATGATATATTGTAAGAAATCATGCATTTTCATTAGTTTTTGTTATGTTTTATTTTCCAATCTTTTATATAAATGCAAACTTTTCTACTTATTCCAATATTATAAAACATTTGGCATAACTTTTATGACTTCACACTTATTACTATGCTACTACTCTGATTTCCCTAGTGGAAAATAAATACACATTGATTTGCAATGTTTTTTTTTTTGATCAAGTAATGTAAGGCCAATCTAACTTACAAAAAAAAATGATGATATGTATTTTCGATTAATGTTTTATAGTTAAATAATATCACAAACAACAATGATATGCACAATTGTATGTTTTATGAACAACTTCTTTCATTGCAAATTTAGGATAAAAATAAAATCTTTATAGGTAGTGTTGTAGTGTAACGCTTTAATTAGTGTTGTACATCTTAACTGAGCCTAATAGTTAAGATCATGTGCTTCCTTAAAAGAGGGGTCATAGGTTCAAATCTAGTGACCTCTTAGGAAGAAACACATGCTCTTAACCATTAGGCTCATTCAATATATATATATATATATATATATATATCTTGTTCATGCTTTTAAATAGGCTATATTACATCAAAGTACCATTGGAAAAAGCATGGGTGGTGGCAAAACCTAGAGTCCAAAATCTATTTAATAATTATTATTTTTATTTTTATTTTAATGTAATTTGGTCAAGTTGAAATGGTTAATATAACAAAACATTACAATATCTCTTCCATATTGGGTTCAAGAGTTCCTCTTCGCACAATTATTTTTAATAAAAACAACTAGATACATGGAAAAAAGGAATTCATAAAATTACATACTTTTATTTATAAGATTAATTGCTTGATTCTTTTTAATTATATTTTATTTATTTATTATTAAAAATAATTTGAAATAAACTTCAATAGAAAAGGAAAAGTATAAATACTAAATGTTGTTATTAAAAAATGAAATAAAATAATTCAATGTTTTACAATTCTTTGATCGATAATAGAATTTTTCTTTTCTAAGTGATTTTTTTTTGGTTCACTAGCCCTAGAGATCGGTGACCACTACGTCAACAAAATGTTGGCATTCAAACTAATGTGTTTTCCTTGATGGTAACCTGCTTGATAAAGATGTAAATAATTATTGTTAAGGTTAATCCTCTCTGTGGACAGAGACGATCCCTCTAGCCCAATGAGTGGGTCTAGCAACTGAAGTGAAAATCAACTAGACATCTTCCTAGGTTACAATTAAAAATAAGAACAAAGGAGATGGCCTACCTTGTTCTAATGTTATTCCGATCTCCTTTGTTGAGGACCCTAAATCACTTGTATCAAAGGCTTTTTCCTACTTCTCTTAGTGTTTATGCACTTGTACAAGTGATCAAGACACAACAAGGCATTCCAAAACAAATAGAAAATCCAATAGAAACCTACATTTCTGATCAAGGAATGTCAAGCTAAATGATACATGAACATATGCATTTTGGGAATATGAACCAGCAGTTGTGTATTATTAGAAAATAAAGGGAAGCTTACAACCAAAGCCTTGATGTTGATATGCTCTCCTTGAGTGGTAATCCAAGTCCAAGCCAAGAACTCTCTAAGCACTCCTTCTCCAATTCAAATGAATATGCTTTATGCACAATCTTATCATAAGGGTGCAAATAGACATAGACCAACCAGCCTCTAACCATTTGGAAATGGGAGAGGACGAATATATAGGCTGGGAAAGGGAGTTAGGATCTCTCCAAATATAGGAGTAGGCTCTTATCTTAAGGAGGTAGCTCATAGGCATAAGACCAAGAGGCCAAGTTGGGAGAATTTGACCTCATCTATGTTGAACAACCTCCAGCATGCCACTCTGGAATCTTCTATATCACGAAGCTTCTCATCCTCTTTGGGAAAATTACCTCTTTGGGATCATCACAGGTATGCAAGGGAACAGAGCGATGCCATCGCTGGTCAAGTACAGTGCAACACACAACCATTGCTATTTTAAGCCTTATAAGAGTGATGATTCTCAATTTAGGGTTTTAGAGCTATTTCTTCAAGGAAATCTCAAGGCATTTTCCAATCAATGTCTTAGGAGGGATCTGAGTTGTATACATGAATGAGTATACTGCATAATGGTCATGTTTCGAGCACATGTTTCAGGCACTTTGGGGTATGTCACAAGGAAGTATAGGAGATGTGACAAAATATTGTGTAATAGATGCCCCCCTAAAGCATGAAGGAAGAACAAGGAGTGATGGCTGAATGCTTTATGATCTTTTTCAAGAATGAGCATACACAATGTCAAGAGACCTACAAATCAAGGACGCATATACATATACATATCTGAGATCAAGACATGAATCTATGGCATGGACGCAGCCATCCAAATGATGAAGACTATATGAAAAGATCCATGGTATGGGCGTAGCCATCCAGATAATGAGGATCATCATAAATATAAAGTCCCACAGTATGGTCACAACCATCCATATAGTAGAAACATGTGTACAATCATGAACAACATATAACTCCACGCAACCTGAGTCATATTAGACAAGACCCAGGGTCTTGCGCTCCATCCCAACTTGATCAAAGTACGAATTCTAACATGCAAATGAATGTGTTGAAGTCGAACATGCTATAAAACCACCTGATTACTAGCCAATGATGTGGACCGTTAACAGGTACGAGAGAAACCACCAATAATGACAATGGCTCTTGAGGTACAACATTACAATACATGAATGTGATAATGAAGTTGAAGTCGAACACTCATGGAATCACCCGATTGAAATCCAATAATGAAGACCTATCATCGAATGCGAAGAACTTTCCATTAAGGCATGCACGCTATAAGGTACTAAAAGGGAGTTCCTAAGTCATCTTCCTGGATAATGCGTTAAGGTCAGCAAGAAGTGACCCGTCGAAGGAGGGTCATAATGATTCCCTCATCATCGACACGAAACAAGGAATAAAGTGGAATGAAATGATTAGGATCCAAGACTATACCAAAGAGTCAAACAATCTATAGGCAGTAAACTATAGATAGAACTTCTCTTGAACATATCGAAGACACAACTCCAGAGTGTGGCAGCATTTGACTCAACATAGGACCAAGGGTCATAATGGTGAAGTGGAATAATCAAATGAGAGGCAAAATGGATCACCTAAACCAAGAAAGACAAGTGACTGAGTGAGGATATCCCAAACCCAACACGAGATGCAGATGAGTGTCATGTTCAAGAGTGACATGCTACCTATACAATAGATGTTTCACTTTCACTTTTTCCCCACTATTTCTAGCGAGTACCTCTTAATATTTACACAAGTTTGAAGAGAATACGATATTCTTGTCGTATAAGTTCATCGTTCAGATGAATCCATCCCAGTAAGTTTTACGAGCCCTAGGAAGGAGAAACTCGACCTTGTCATGGTGACAAGTCTTTCATCATAAAATTTTAATGAATCCGATGTAAGAATAACTTTGTATCTTTTTCATATTTAGAGAGTTTGAAAAAGAGATAGAGAAGAAAACTCCATCATGTCCCTTTTCGTAATTTGTCCCTCGAACCCGAAAAGGTAGAAAACAATATTCGAGAGAACCTTTGACCATATCGACCAAGGTGTACATTTTTCGTAAATAGTAAATCTCAACCCGAAAAAGGGGTAAACCTATACTAAGATGATGTCAATTCATTTACTTTTACGAGTTCTAAAATAAAAGTGCTCGGAAATCTTTTCATATTTTTGGAGTCTGAAAAGAGCTGAAAGAGGACTCCTCTTAGAGGAACGAGTGGTATAAAAGGATAGAAACTAGTTCCGGTAATGATGGAACTACTCAAAAAATGTAATGGTCAAGAGGTTGGCTAATAAGACCACTCATCGCAAATGTTCCTCGGGAAAGGGTAAAAAAACCAGGTGAAATCATATGATTGACCAAATAGATGATGATGATGGAATGAAAAAACCAAGACTCATCTGGAAAAAATCGGCTAATAAAAATGGCAATCACGAGATGTAAAGTGGGAATGGTCTCATTTTTACACAAGCTTGAAAAATAAAAAACTATGCATGAATTTCATTTCATTTTTACACAAGCTTGAAACAAAGATAAACTATGCTTGAGATAAGTTTGCATGCCCCAATCATAATGAATCAATTTGAGGTACATGCCCCCAAAGCTTCATTTCAAATAGCTAAGTGGATGGAATGAAGATTCACTTATGAGACCAAGTGAAAGACTTGACTGGGATTTTACGAGATCTAATCAAAGACTCGAATTGGAAGGGGATTTGTTTCATTTTTTAACGAGCTTGACAAATTAAAAGAACCATGCTCATGAAGACCTAATTCATTTTTTAACGAGGTTGACACATTAAAAGAACCATCCTCATATCCCCTGTTTTTCTTTTTAAGGAGCTTGACACAAGACAAGGAACTCTGCTCCATCCCTTGTTTCATTTTTTAACAAGCTTGACACAAGACAATGAATTCTCCTCCATCCCTTGTTTCATTTTTTAATGAACTTGACACAAGACAAGGAACTCTAATCCAAATCCCTTGATCACAGACCAAAAGATCCCATGGCTTCTAAGAGGTTCTCATTATATGGGAGAACAACACTATGGAAGGGATACATGTCGAGGGATCCAATGGAAAAATTAGGCTCTAATGACCCCAATACATGGCGTACTACATCACCTACTAGATTATTAGTAGATGTGGGCATGCTATAGGTGGCCACGTAATTAACCGGTGGTGAGGGTGATACCGCTTGCATATAAGAACCATTTAGGTATGATGGTTAATTGGGAGTTGATTCAAGACCAATGAATGTAAGCTGATCAATGATCATAATGCTTCCTTCATGTGGGAAACACATCACTCAAAAGAGGGAATAAACAAGAGCTCCCATGACATAAACATAGTCACGACCAAGGAGTAGATTAAAATCTAAAGGGCCTTGGACAACCATCACGTCTATATAGACAGTGTTTCCTCCCAAAGTAATAGGAAACTTAGGAAGGATCCCTAACGGTTGACTAGTTCCTCTGTTAAAAGCTAACATATTTTGGGTGACAGGGACAAGCTGAGGAGAACCTAAAGCTTGCCAAGCAGTTGAGGATAGAATGCTAACAGATGCACCCTCATCTATGACTGTGCTAGGTACGGCCAGATGGTAAGCCTATACTATAATCTAGAAAGGCACATAAGATGGAAGGCAATATTCTGCCAGTCGACTCCATCAAAAGAAGTGACCAAACTACTTAGAGGGGGTTTCATAGGAATGGGAGAGATTCTCTCTTGTAATATGGAGATAGGATAACTACTCTCATGCACCTAGGGAATGAGAGGATTTACCTCCATTTCGTTAAAAACTGAAGAAACCAGAAGAACCTGAGTAGTATGAGGTTCACTCTCTACTTGAAAGGGACGGTTAACTGAAGGTGGAACCAATTCTATCATTTTCTCAACCAATGGTTGGTCGAGAACGGACTCATGAGACTCACTTTCAAAGAGAGCAGGGTTGACCAAAGATGGATTTTGATCAATCACTTGATCAACTAGCAAAGGATCAGGGGAAAGATTTCGATACCCAGTCGGAAGATGAGGTTGAGAAACTATAAGGTTTTCCAACTCTTTGGAAGCTTCATCCATAAGAGTACAAAGGTGAATGGGATGATTACCTTCACACAACTTACAAGGAAATTTGACTTTTCCTTTTTTCCCATGAGTTTTACTAGTTGAAGTTTTATCACCAGCATAATCGCCAAAGGCTAATGACAAAGGTCGATGTGAACCTATGGACCAAACTTCTAAGACCTTGGGAATACCAAGACAAATCCGAAGAAGGTGGTCACCCTTATATAACATGCAAGGGAATTTTACTTTCCAGGGCTCGTTGGAAGATTTTTCTTCATTAGTTTCATCCGTAGTAATGGCTACTTGGTTGCCCCCATGCTTATTTTGCTTCTTGTTCTTCAATCTCTTCTTCTTCTTCTTAGCTTCATGATTACTAGAATCCATACTTTCACTAGCCGAAGAGGAAGAATGGGGTGTGTTATCACCCTAAAATCTTTATCTCTAAGCTTTGGAAATTTGCCTTGTTTCTAGTCATAGTCTTATAAGTTTTGAGTCATCTCATCACAATTAGTGTCATTCTCATTTACAAAACCTTCTTCTAGTCATGGTGTTAAAGGGTCTCTAGGTCATTTCATGCTTTAAGGGTTAGGTCATAAGGTTAGAAGTCTTTTAAGGTCATATCTCTTTTCCAAATAAAGTTTGACAGCCTCATTCCATGTCCTAGAAGCCTCACCATGTGTTTAGAATTCATATCTCACATCATTTTGGAGAAATTTTAAAATTAGCTATGAATCCACATTTTCGTAGCGCAGACAGTGTAAAAATCCTGTTTTGCGCTACGAAATCAGTGTTTTCGTAGCGCGCTACGAAACCCCTGAAAAACCCTGTTTCAGCATAAAAAACTCTATTTTCTGCTTTTACTAGTTAACTTCCAGAAGGTTTCCTGAGCAGTGGAGAACTCAATTTTGAAAAATAAAAGAGGATTTTCTTTTTAACATTCTAAAATACAAAAACCTCTTTCCGTTTATTCAAATTCATTCTGAGGCGGGAGGAATTTATGGTTAAACTTGCGCTACGAAACTGCTGAAAGTCAAGCTTTGTCTTCTGGTTTTAGCAGTCTTTTTCAAGATCAGTTTCTGGTTACAGGAAATTGTATTTTGGAATTCTGAGGGAGGTTTCTCTTCATCAAATCTCCAGGTACAATAGTGTATCTCACTTTATTCATAAGTGTTTTAAGTTGGGAGATAATAATCTTTCATTGAGACCCTAATTTCAGAAAACGGATTTTTCCTGTTTTATACATGTTTTTCAAAGACAGATTATGGACAGCTGGAGAAGTGTTTTAAAAATAAAAAAGAGGTTTTTTTGATATACATCATGGGCTACAAAAACCTGCTTCAGTTTTAAAAAATGTGTCATGTATGAGAAGATAAAGGCTCTGTCCCACGTGCCATTTTCAAGGATCCTAAACCTAAAAACAAGGAAACATGTTCCCTAATTTCTAGGGTTTGTCATCAACAGTCAAGTGATAACGTGGGAGGCCTCATAAAATTCGACTTCATGAGATTACAGTTGTCAAAGAATTCATTTAATGTTTAGTTGAGGTGGTTTAGTCATAATAAGGAGTTACACTCCTAGTTGTATTAGGTCTCTAGGACTGCTAGTTAGCTGTCATTTGCATTTAATAGTTAGTTTTGAGTATCAATAGGTGTCATAGTAGGATGAATTCGAATTCCCCTCATGATGGAGGAAGGAATACAAGCTTGTAATGAACTTTATATATGACAAGAGATGTAATGCACTTGGGGTTGGCAATTTTCAAAGAAACAAGCACATTGTGCTATTGTATATGATTGTATGTTTTCAGGTTAATACAAAGAGCTGCTTTCACTACTCAAGATTCAGAAAGGGTTTCAAAGTTTGATTTTCCTCATGCATTCCTTCATATACTTACCTGCAGTGGTATAGACACATGTTACTTAGAATTCATTTGATGATGCTCTAACTTCCTTCATGTGTTTGTAGGCTGTGTTCTCTATATTATATCTCTGTTTTGCTTTTATGTTAAAACCCTCTATGCCCTGACTTCCATGTGAAATTGATCTTGTTGTTGTACTGAAACACACTTTGACTCCATAGCCCAATGGAAGTTTGTTAATTGGTATTTCAACCATTTATACATTGTTGTTCGAATTTTCCATAGAGTTAGCCATCTAATCTTCAAAGTAAAATCTTTAATCCAGTGAGAGAGCCCTCTCAGGTTGAGGAGGCTAAGCCTTAGCCAAAAGTTTGGTTTGAAATAGTTACTCAAAGTCTTCCTGATCAGCAGCCTATCAAGGGTCTGATTTTGTGATAACAGGGTGAAGAAATAGCGAAGAAGGAAAGGGGTCAACTTTAGGATCAACATGAGGTTGATGTTGTTTAGGTGGAGGAGAAATTGTTTGAAAAGCAGTTTGGACACTTGGAATCACCAAGGTCGAAAATAACCAAACTGGCAGACCAATGGTCAATCCAGGAAGGGACAACGTTGCCATATGCGGAGAACCAGTATTTCGAAAAGAAAGAAAAGGACTATGATTCCCCTAAGAGGGGTTTCCTTGACTGGTAGACTCAGGAAATGTTGCCAATGGTATCAACCTAAGATCTACTAAGGTGTATTTCCACAGGAAGGATGTTGTTTCATGGTCAATTAATTTTAGAATTTGAAACAAAAACTTTTCCTTTTCATCTTTTAAGAGTTGACAAAAGGACGAAAAAGGTGACTCTAGTCATTTTCGTTGGTTTAGTGTGATTGAAAGGACAAGTACTCGATGATATTTTCAAGTTTAAGGAATCAGAAAAGATAGAAATGAATACTCAAGTAACTCTAGGCAAAAAGGATTACCAAGTAACCATGAACTGCAATATACACCTCAGCAAATAAATTTACCAAGGACTTGACGTACGTGCAAGCAATCTCCCCGAACGTTCTGTTCGGTATATCACATTTACAAGGTGGCAGGCTCAGCTTCCTATGGATAAATTTTTTCAACTTATGAGGGTCTCCCTTTATATACTCGACAGTATGGGGAGCATAAGTATGTGCTAGTGTTGTCTAATGCAAGAGCGAATGACAGCTACTGAGTTTTATAGGTGTCGAAACACGTATCTAGCCTAGACCACTAAGTATGAGCATTAATGTTTCAAATGCTCCTTAGATTAATTGATATATTTTAAAGTTAATCTTGAAATTATGTTTTGATTTCAAGGCCTTAACGATGTCACCTGTTCCTAAAATGTAGCTAAATGATGAAATTGAAATCCTTTCATTCGATGAAGGCTACCTATTTAGGGAAGAGAAACACCCAAATCATGCATCAAACAAGCAACAATGCATCAATGACAATTTTCCAATGCTAAATGAAAAACATGAAATCTAATCTTTCATTTCATAAGCAAATGCAATGCAAAAATAAAATCTTAAAGCGATATACCTTAAGATATAATGATGATTTCCTTTTCACTTTAATGCAATCAATGTAATCTAGTGCAAAAGAGCAAAAGAGAATGCAAACAACTCAATAATCATGAAAATCTCTTTCACATTAATGATTTTGAATGCAACAAATGCTTCGAAAACTACTTAAAAGATAAAAACTTTCACCTTTTCTTTTCGAACACACAAAATTCAAAACAAATACTTCCTTTCAGTACAATCAAAACAAACAATTTTGTAATCTATTGCTTGCCAAATTGAACTAAAGTCTTTTTCAAAGTATCTACTCAATTCGAAACTAATGAAAACAACTTAATACCAAAGAACCAAAAGTGATTTGCAAAACCAAACACGAAAAGACTCATTGAACAAGGGTAATTGATCTCTGAAGAGAAGACCAATGAGTGAATGAAGGATGACCTAGAAGTCCTAGAAACCCTAGAAGGAAAATCAAGCTCCAAACACACTTAAACCAAATCAAGAGGAAATTGTAATTAGACAAACATGTTAAGAAAGACAAGGACACTAAAATCACACTGGTAAGCCACTGACAGAAGGCAAAATACTGAAAACAAGAAGACAAACCCTAATTTTCTTTAACCTCTGATATCATCACACCTGTTAAAAGAAAAGCAGCGATCATCGCTATTGTAATCAACATATCTGCGATGTCATCACGATTGTTAGGGACAAAACCGCGATGGTCGAGAAAGATAAAGAAAAAACAAAAAATCTTCAAGAGCAACACAAATTAAGAACCTTCAAGCAATTACCAGAAAGTGAAAATAGTTAAATACAAGCAAACAAGTCTGGGAATGGACGATTGGTCAAACTCATCACAAAAACAAGGTGAAGGATTAAATGGAAAGGATCATAGGCTCCCAAGTGGAGTCGCCATTTTGTTTTCAAGGTTAATCCTCTCTACGGACAGAGATGATCCCTCTAGCCCAATGAGTGGGTCTAGCAACTAAAGTGACAATCAACTAGACATATTCCTAGGCTACAATTAAAAATCAGACTAAAGGAGATGGCATACCTCGTTCTGATGCTATTTCGATCTCCTTTGTTGAGGACTCTGAACCACTTGTATCACAGGCTTGTTCCTGCTTCTCTCAGTGTTTATGCGCCTGCACAAGTGATAAAAAAACAACAAGGCATGCCAAAACAAATAGCAAATCAAATAGAAACCTACTTAACTGATTAAGGAATGTCAAGCTAAATGATACATGAACATATGCATTTTGGGAAGATGAATCAGCAGTTGTGTATTATTAGAAAATAAAGGGAATCTTACAACCAAAGCCTAGATGTTGATATGCTCTCCTTGAGTGGTAATCCAAGTCCAAGCCAGGAACTCTCCAAGCACTCCTTCTCTAAGTCAAATGAATAGCCTTTAGGCACAATCTTAGCATAAGGGTGCAAATAGACATAGACCAACCAACCTCTAACCATTTGGGAATGGGAGAGGATGAATATATAGGCTGGGAAAGGGAGTTAGGATCTCTCCAAATATAGGAGTAGGCCCTTATCTCAAGGAGGTAGCTCATAGGGACAAGACCAGGAGGCCAAGTTGGGAGAATTTGACCTCATCTATGTCGAACAACCTACAGCTCGCTGCTCTGGAAGCTTCTAGATCACGAAGCTTCTCATCCTCTTTGGGAAAATTACCTCTTTGGAATCATTGTGGGTATGCAAGGGAATAGAGTGATGTCATCATTGGTCAAGTACAGTGCAACACACGACCATTGTTGTTTTAAACCTTACAAGAGCAATGGTTCTCAATATAGGCTTTTAGAGCTATTTCTTCAAGGAAAGCTCAAGGCATTTTCCAATCAATGTCTTAGGAGGGATCTGAGTTGTATACATGAATGAGTATACTACATAATGGTCATGTTTCGAGCACTTCAAGGCATGTAACAGGGAAGTGTAGGAGGTGTGACAAAATACTGTGTAACAATAATCCAAAACATGGAAATATGGATACCAAGGGTCAATACCATGGTATTGGCCCATAGTAATTGGAGCGAGAAATGTTCATTTGATCCTGTCAACAATTTAACAACATTACCTAAGGTATTGGCTAAGGCAAAAGCTATATAAAAATATGGAGATCAAGGTGTTGTGTGTGCAAGTAAATGGTTTATTCATATGAGATCTGATCTAAAATAGGTGTGCACCAGAGAGCAAGGAGAAGACTCAGATCTGAAAGATCTGAAGACATGTTGAAATATATGATTGTTTGATTTTCTTGTTTAATGATAGATCTATGGTTATAAGTGATGTTGTGATCTGAATGTGCCATCAGTTTTATGATGATTTGACAGTAAGGTATGTGTAGTATGTGTTTTGTTTGCAGCAAAGGATTGAAAAAGTGATTTAAGTTATGTAAATTGGTTTTCTTATGAATAGTCATGTACATACGCATATCTGTTTCTAGGTAGTCACGTATATATTCAATGATGTATTTTTCAGTATGTTGAGATCTGTACGTGAGTGTTCCACATCATAAGCATGTATATACGTTGGTCTGCTTAATTATAAGCATGTATATATTCTGAATCAGATTTGGTCAAGGTTTGCAGTGTTGCTTGATGATAATTGTTGATGATGTATGTTCTATTTGTTGTTGTCTATCAATGATGTCTTGATCTGTATCTGGCAGTGTTGTTTGGGTTGATTGCTATATTGATCAGTTATGATGTTTGGGTATGGTTCAATGATCTGTGATTGGTTCAATACTTGATTCAGTGGGTGATTCAGTGTTACAGTGATTATGTTAGCCAAAATATTCAGTGTTCAATAATCTGAAATTGTTACATAGGTTTTATGTAGAGGAAGTGTGTATATACACATGTCCTATTAAGAAAAATCACGCACATATTCTGAAATTTAGTTGTTCTGGTTGGGATCTGTATTCAGTAGTTTGATGCTTCAGAGATTCATTTGATTTACAAAGATTCAGTGATTCAGAATTGTATTTCAGTATTTCAGTTTGGATATTAGTTTGGGCTTATTGTTGATGTGGGTCCAGTATGAAAATTTGATGAAAAGTGGCCTACAAGTTGTTTGATGATTACTTGATAGGTGGATCTAGTTTGAAACATTTTGAAAAGTGGTCCACAAGGAGATAATGGTTTTCATCCTTTAGTAAGGGGTTAGGAGCTCCCTTCTAGCACATGTCGGTAAACGAGTTCAAGGGGTTGTAGCTCCCTTCCAGTCAGATCTGAAGAACTAGAGGAGGTTGTAGCTTCCTGTAGGTGGGTGTCTGCGTATTGGTATGAGTCTGCACCAATACAAAATGTATTGGAGATTTTACTTATATAATAAGAAAGAAGACAAAGACAGCGATAATGGCGGTTTTCTCCCACATTGGGTTTCCACCTAAAATCCTGGTGTTCTATGTGTGTTGTGATTTTTTCATCCTTTACTGCATACTGGAAATTTATTGATTTAATGATCCCATGGTTAAAGATAAACATTTGATGAAATACATGAAAGATTAGTAAATTGGATGTACTGGATGTAGATAAAGTGAATTAAAATATTGATTCATCGCGCAACCCCCACCCCTCAATATTTTTCCTAACACAAAATATTTGCACTAGGCAGATCCACCTAAAGGGATCACCTCCTACCACCTCAACCATAGAGCCCGACTTCAAGAATGTGGAGAGAGTTGAATCCATGACCTCTCAATAACAAAGGTGCTTTAATGACGAGGACTCAACCAATTGAGCTAAACTTCAGGGCAACCAATAATAGGATTTATAAAAGCAAAAAAGTTATATTTATATAATAATACACCAAATTTGTATATGAGACCCTAATTTAGTGATTTGATCGCTAAAATTTTCCAAGGTGGCTTGGGATGGTAGCTTGAGTGGTTAGGAGCATGGTTTGTTCTCCCATTCACTCGAATTAAATAACAAGGGACATGTTTTTCTTGTGATAAGTCTTGAATAGTAAGTACCCCTTTGCTAAAATTTATAAAGGTGGCCTAGATTGATAGCTCAAGTGGTTGGGAGCATGGTTTTTTCTCCTATCCACTCGTGTTCAATTCCAAGGGACATGTTTAGACTATTGTGATAAGGAGTGAAGAATAGATGTTCCCACCCACATGATGCCTCATATATTGCTAATTCATAAGTTATTTGTTTATCTAGTGGCTTGCAGGTTGTTGGTTATACTCTTGGTGTTATAGTGGCAACTCAAGAATTGGGTCCCAGACCTCGCTTAGAATACTCCAACATGTTATCTATTCACTAAGAGTACTAAAAAAAACTCACACAAGTGGCCTGAGTGATTGGGAATTAAATGGTTTGTTGTCCCTTCCACCTAGGATCGATTCCCATGGAGGGACATGTTGTCCCATTGTGATAAGGTTATAAGAGTAGGCTTCCCACTTATTTGTGGATGTCTTGGCTCTTGTCATAAGTTGTGAATATTATTATTTTGTAGGTTGTTGAATATACTCATGGTGTTTTCATCGTGTGCCTCATATAGATTAGTCCGATGTGTTATTGATTCACCATGGTTTAATTTTTACTCTGATGTGTTATTGATACTCTACCCCCCTTGGATTTGAACCTATGACCTTTTAGGACAAAACACATGTTCTTAACCATTAAACCCACTCAAGCTATACATGCATATAGAAATTTAACCTTCCCTTATATTGCAATCTATAATCCTATGGCTTAACATCAATGACCTATCGATATGCCTTTATGAGTTTGTCATCAATGACCTATTGACGTACAGTGCTTGGGGCTCCTATTAATGACTTGTCATTAAACTTTTAATCAATATGGAGTACTCCACTTATATTCCATAATAACTTACTCATTGAATAAATTCCAAGTTAGTGCTAATATCTAAAACGTTGTTCAATTGGAATTGTCTTAGAGACCTTTCGGGATTGTGAAGCATTTAGAGAAGGCATGATCTAACTAATATATGTTTTGACATTTTTTGTCATAAGACAATGATACATTTCTTGGCAAGATTGTGATTTTTCATTGTTTAAATTGATTTTTTGAATGCATAAATGAATTCGACACTCTAAAAAAATGTAAGGCACTCATGTTGTGGAGACTACATATCTCAAACTTGCAATCCAACAAATCCCTATCAATATTGACTTGAGTACTCCACTTATATTGGAGAATAACTTACTCATTCAAGCAAATTCCAAGCTAGTGCTAATATCTAAAATGTCATTCAATTGCAATTGACTTAGAGATCTTTCGAGATCATGAAGCATTTAGAGAAGGCACATTCTAACTATTATATGTTTTGGCTTTTTTTTGTCATAATCCAATGATACAATTCTTGGCAAGACTGTGATTTTTCATTGCTTAAATTGAGTTTTTGAATGCATAAATGAATTCAACGCTCTAAAAAAATGCAGGACACTCACACTGTGGAGACTACATATCTTAAACTTGCAATTCCAACAAATATCTACTAGACTTTAAGAAATATTAACCAGAAAATATACCCTTCAAAAACCAAAACATAAAAAAATTAGATTATACATTTAGAAAGAATAATCGATTTAGAAAAAAATTAGTTTGACCAACTCACTTATAAAACTAAGCCCATTTATATTTAAATTATGAAAAATCAATATCAAAATAATAACATAAACCAAAAAGCTTTTTGTTTCTCATAAAATATTTCTTTCTATTATAATATTACAAATATATATTCTATTTTAAAAATAACTATTTTTCAGGGATAAAGGATAATTAAACAAAACTTTTTTCGGAATTTAGTGTTTTAACCCACAAAAAAAATCTAATGAAAATAATTTATATGTTTTTAAAATGTCTTTTTTTAAATGAAAATAATTTATATGTTTTTATAATATTATTTTTTTAAATGAAAATTTCGTCGTTAAAAATAAATTTTATTAAATTTTATTTTTTTTAATAAAAATTTTAACTCCCACGTTTTACAAATTTCTCAACCATCTATAAATTATACTTTTATTAAATTTATTTTTCATAAAAAAAATATTTTAATTTACCATTTTTAATTCGTTCCGGAAATAAGTTACTGGACAATCTATAAATAATTATTTATATAAAAAAATATAGAGTATCTATGAAATAAAAAATGAACCACTCTACCTTCTAAATTTTACACAACCATTTAAAAGAACCGTTTAATTGGCATGTGTGCCCACCGACCACTTATGATGTGGTCATGCTCTCTCTATATTTATAGGCACACCTCACTATACTCGTTGAAAAGTTCCTCAACCATCCTTGACAGTCCGCTCCTCGACACAAGATTCAAATTGTGGAGTTTTAGTATTTAGTCGACTCAGATTTTAGGGTTGTCTCTACACTATTACTTGAGAATTAGCTCAGAAATTGGATTTTTAACTAAAGTTCTGTCTTTGTGTCTGTAACGGTGGGTAAGTCGCTTTCTCTATTCTTCTCTTACTTTTTTTTATTATGTGCGCATTTGTTTTTGTATAATTCAGATTTTATGCTTTCATGACATGAATTTGGTGTAGGCAGTGCTGTAAGATGGATTCAGAGCAGGGGAAGCTCTTCATTGGTGGAATATCATTGGACATAACAGAGGAAAACAGAGGAACGATTGAAAGATTATTTCTAGAGGTTTGGAGATGTTCTTGAAGTAGAGATTAAGAAGGATATGAAATGAAATGATATTTTAAGGTTTACGAGACTAAAAATAGTCAATGAGACCATTAGTTCCCTATTTTTCGCTCTTTGCAATTCAGTGCTTTTCCGATTCAAGTTGATGATGAGCTGACCCAACCTTCCAACAATCTCCTCACTAAAAAGACAATGCCAAAAAACTGATGCTAACATGTTCTCATCACTTTCTCAGATGTCTTTGAATGCATCACATTCCAAAATGAAATGTTTTTCCGATTCCACAGCGCCAAACGTGCAAAATGTGCACACCCTTTCTTCACAAGCTTTTTTAGGCCTTTTCCACCATCCTCTTTCACACTGAAATTGATGTGAGTTGGTCCTTAATTGAGCAATAAGAACCTTTGCCCTTCATGAAATGCTAGCTCCAATGAACTCTTTTTGTTGTAAATCACACGTAGGGTTGAATTCGTCAATGTAATATTTCTTCTTTGTACCCAACTCTTTCCCCCGTACCTTTTTACGAAACTTCTCCATAACAAAATCCTTTAGCTCCTTGCTATTTGTGGGACAGGCATTGAGGTAGATATCCCATTTTTTCATCCATGTGTAATTTTGTTTCATCCATGTTTTCTTTCTTTCACTGATGCCTTCATTGAAGATATGATCACAAGCACACTGCGGGGATTTGGGCTTATTGTTTTTGCAGATCCAGCTATGGTAGGCAGGGTTCTTTAGGAAAAGCACATCATTGATTGCCGAATGGTAACTTTTTTTTCTCTTTTGTTCTATTGATCAGTTGAAGAGGTTTTACAAGTTATGACTTAGTTTGTTAGTTTGACAACAAATTAGTAACTTTAGGTAAAATGTAAATAGACAGTTGTATACCAAATAATTAGTTATGTAACGATAGTTGGTGATATAAAACTATCAAATGCCCATGAAATGTAATGCGGAGAATCATTGTTAAATAAAAGTTCCAATCAATTCAATTTTGTGATTCAATTTCGTGTCTTGGTTATTCAATTGTGCTTTCTTGCTTTCTTCATTATTTCGGTTTCTTTTCAACAATTGGTATCAGAGCTCTGAGGGCGGTGAGCCTGGGCGTGAAGGCGTGATACTGTCTGCGTGAATGGGCGTGAAGGAACTTGCGCTGAGAAATGCTGTCTGCGTGAATGTGCGTTGAAGGCTGTGCGTTGACAGCTGAGAAAGAAAGTGGCTCTGCGTTGAAGGACGGCTGTGCGTTGAAGGCATTGCTGTGAGCGTTGAAAGACCAGCAAATCTGCTCTCTGCGTTGACAAAAGTAGAAGTTTTCTGTGCGAGCCCATCTCTGCAAGAAAGACTGAGGCTGCGTGTTGCTATCAGAGCCATCTCTGCGTGAAAGACTGAGGCTGCGTGTTGCTATCAGAGCCATCTCTGCGTAAAAGACTGAGGCTGCGTATTGCTGTCCAAGAGGCCATCTCTGCGTGAAAGACTGAGGCTGCGTGTTGCTATCAGAGGCCATCTCTGCGTGAAAGACTGAGGCTGTGTAGAATCTGCGTGCTGAATGTCCAGAGGTGACTTGAAGCTGCGTGTCCTGCGTGAAGGAGAGGAGGAGAGTGCAACGACATAGGCATTTCTGTGCTGGACCTGTGACGTGGCTGTAAATAAGCCCATTCTCAGCGTGCTGGCCACCTGCGTGTGAAGGAGCAAAGGATGTCCCTGTGAGAAGAGCAACACTGCTTCGGTGGAGGAGCCTGCTTGCTGCCAGAGGCCTGGCATGTGGAACCGGGTAATTTTTTTATTTTGAGAATTTTTCTCAGAAATTTGAATTTGGAGGAAAGCAACTCAAAGAAATCCAAGAATTATTTTTCTTTTCCAGAAATTTGTGAAAAACAAAGGGTGAAAGGAAACAAAGGATTTGAAATTTTTTAAAAACTGTTGAATTGGGGAATTATTTTTTTTTAACAAAATTATATATATAATTCCTAGAAAGACTGAAACCCTAGGAAGGAGGAAAAATGGCCAAGATGTCGAATGCAAAATTCGAGGTGGAGAAATTCACCGGAAAGAGCAATTTTGCTCTTTGGAAACTGAAGGTTAAGGATCTGCTTGTGCAACAAGGGTTGCACAAGGCATTGGATGGGGCAACTAAGAAACCTGCAACCATGACTACTTCAGACTGGGAGGACTTGGATGCCCGAGCTCTCAGTACCATCCGGTTATGCCTAGCGGATGAAGTTCTCTTCAACATTGTTGAAGAGACTACAGCGTCAGGATTGTGGGAAAAACTTGAAAATCTCTATATGACAAAATCATTAACCAACAGAATTTATCTGAAAAGACAGTTATACAGTCTTCGAATGAAAGAAGGTTCAAACGTTGCAGAACATTTGAATGTTTTTAATACACTAATATGTCAATTAACAGATATGGAAGTCAAAATACAGGAAGAAGATAAAGCCATAACCTTGCTGTGTTCTCTGCCTGAATCGTGGGATCACTTCGTAACTTCAATCAGCTTCAGCTCTGCTGATTCTTTGAAATTTGAATCAGTCGTGGGAGCTCTTCTGTCTGAAGAAGTACGAAGGAAATCCAGCACTGAAACAGCTGCGTCAGAAGCCATGGTCGCTAGAGGACGCTCCAAGGAAAGAGGAGAAAAACCAAGGGGGTCTTCCAGATCGAAATCGAAGGGAAAGAAGTGTAAGGCAAAATGTTGGAACTGCGGTAAAGTTGGACACTTGAAGAAGGACTGTTGGAAACAAAAGGAATCCGAAAACCCGAAGAACGAAGCGAATTAGGTCGATTCAGGTATGATAGACGAAGTTTTATCTGCTAAAGAATTATGTATGGTAGATGAAACTTCACCTGAATGTAATGTCTCTCAGGGTTTTGATAGCTGGCTGTTAGACTCTGGTGCTTCGCATCACATGTGCCCACATAGAAATTGGTTTACTTCGTATAAAAATGTAAACGGTACTTCTCTGTTTATGGGTAACAATGTGTCATGTCAGACTGTTGGGATGGGAGATATCAGGATTAAGATGTATGATAACACAGTTAGGACATTAACTAGTGTTAGACATGTACCTGATTTGAAGAAAAATTTAATCTCTTTGGGAGTGTTGGATTCAGATGGTTATAAGTTTACAGGTCAGGATGGCGTCTTGAAAGTCTTTAAAGGAGCCCTTGTGGTTATGAAGGCAGAAAAGGTCGGAAATCTTTACAAGTTAAGAGGAAGTACTCAGATCAGTGAAGCAACGGTTGCGTCAGAAAAGGAAGAAGCAGGTACTCGTCTATGGCATCAGCATTTGGGTCATATGAGCGAGAAAGGTCTTCAGATATTGATGAAACGTAAATCTCTTTCCGGTTTGAAATCCTTAAATTTAGATTTCTGTAAACATTGTGTGTATGGCAAACAGTGTAAACAGAGATTTAAAGTTGGAATTCATAATAGTAAAGATGTTTTAGACTACATTCATTCTGATCTGTGGGGGCCTTCCCCTGTTGTGTCATATGGAGGTGCATTGTATTTTTTAACATTCATTGATGATTACTCCCGTAAAGTTTGGGTCTATATGCTAAAAAGGAAAGCTGATGTATTAAATGTCTTTAAACAATTTAAAGTAATGGTAGAGAAAAGAACAGGCAAATCTATTAAGTGTCTAAGAACTGACAATGGTGGTGAGTTCACTTCTGTTGAATTTGAACAATACTGTAAGGATGAGGGAATTGTTAGACACAAAACTACTGTTTATACTCCTCAGCAAAATGGTGTTGCTGAGCGGATGAATCGGACTCTTATGGAAAGAGCCAAAAGCATGATCAACAATGCTAACTTGCAAAAGGAGTTGTGGGAAGACGTAGTATCTACTACTTGTTATTTAGTTAACAGATCACCTTCAATAGCAATTGATTGTAAAATTCCTGAAGAAGTTTGGACAGGTCAGTCTTGTGACAATTCACATTTGAGGATATTTGGCTGTGATGCTTATTCTCTCATTCCGAAAAATCAGCGTTCAAAATTAGATCCAAAGTCGAAATGTTATGTCCTTGTTGGATATGACTATGCAATGAAAGGATATAGGTTGTGGGATCCTACATTGCGGAAGATAGTCATTAGTAGAGATGTAACATTTGATGAATCCTCTCTGTTAAAATCAAATTTTGAAAGAATTGAACAGGAACAGGTATCGCCGTATCAACGAGTTCAGTTTGAGACTAGACCTTTCGGTGACAGTCAAAAGGAAGGAGAGACTTCTGGAGGAAAAGGTGTTGAAGACACAAAGGAAGCCGTTGAAGCTTCTGAACCAGTGCAAGTTTCTGAACCAGTTCAGCAACCAGTCACTCTTAGAAGGTCTACAAGGGAAAGGAAAACTCCCAAAAGGTATGAAGATTCTGCTTCATCTTTTGCTTTGATTACTGAAGATGGGGAACCTTCTTGTTATCAGGAAGCAGTAGATGATATAGATAGCGACAAATGGAAAGCGGCTATGGAAGAAGAAATGGACTCCTTAGCCAAGAACCATACCTGGGATCTTGTAGAGCATCCTGAAGGGAGAAGTGTTGTTGGATGTAAATGGGTCTTCAAGCTGAAACGGAAAGTTGATGGAAGTATCGAAAGGTATAAGGCACGACTGGTAGCAAAAGGGTATTCTCAGGTTGAAGGTATAGACTTTCATGAGATTTTTTCTCCAGTTGTAAAACTTGTTTCTATACGTACTGTGTTGGCACTAACTGCGTTGCTTAATCTTGAGTTAGAACAGTTAGATGTTAAAACAACTTTTCTACATGGTGATTTGAACGAAGAGATATATATGGAACAACCAGAAGGTTTTGTACGAGGTCGCAGCAAAAGATTAGTTTGCAAGCTCAGGAAATCATTGTATGGTCTGAGGCAGTCTCCCAGATAATGGTACAAGAAGTTTGATTCCTTCATGGCGAGCCAGAACTTTATAAGAAGTGAGTATGATCATTGTGTGTACTTCAAAATTTTCAATGGCATATTCATTATCTTAGCTTTGTATGTTGACGATATGCTTATTGCAAGCAAAAGCATGGAAGAAATCAACAGGTTAAAGGCTCAACTCTCTAGGACGTTTGATATGAAGGATCTTGGAGCAGCAAAACATATCTTGGGCATGGAGATACATAGAGACAAAAAAAATGGTAAGCTTTGGTTATCACAGCAGAAGTATGTGGAGAAGGTACTTGAAAAGTTCTATATGAATAATGTGAAACGTGTTAATGTTCCTCTAGCTTCCCATTTTAAGCTTTCTTCGGTTTTGAGTCCTAGAGCTGATGAAGAAAAGCAGTATATGTCTCATGTACCATATGCAAATGCGGTAGGCAACTTAATGTATGCGATGGTATCTATAAGACCTGACATTTCACATGCAGTTGGAGTTGTCAGCAGGTTCATGGCACATCCAGGTAAAGAACATTGGCAAGCAGTGAAATGGGTGCTTCGATATCTAAGAGGCACAAGTGACCATTGCATCGTCTTTAATGGTAGTGAAGGATCAGTCTGCGGATATGTAGATGCTGACTATTCTGGTGATTTGGACAAAAGAAGATCTACTACAGGTTACGTCTTTACTCTTGCAGGTGGAGCAATTAGTTGGATGTCAAAGCTTCAAGACACAGTTGCATTGTCCACTACCGAAGCCGAATATATTGCTGCTTCAGATGCTAGTAAAGAAGCAATCTGGTTAAAAGGTCTGCTCGATGAAATTGGAAGAACGTAGGAAAAGTGAATGTACTTTGTGACAGTCAAAGTGCTATTCACTTGGCTACAAACCTTGCCTATCACAGCAGAAACAAGCACATTGATGTAAGGTATCATTTTCTGAGACATGTGATCGATGGCGGAAAAGTAGCTCTAAAAAGGTCCATACACGAGAAAATTGTGCAGACATATTCACAAAGGCAGTTACAGTAGAGAAACTGCGGTGGTGTTTAGCTTCTCTTGGCTTGCAGGAAAGATGATGAATGGGAAAATTGTTGTCAAGGTGGAGTTTGTTAGTTTGACAAAGAATTAGTAACTTTAGGTAAAATGTAAATAGACAGTTGTATACCGAATAATTAGTTATGTAACGATAGTTGGTGATATAAAACTATCACATGCCCATGAAATGTAATGCGGAGAATCATTGTTAAATAAAAGTTCCAATCAATTCAGTTTTGTGATTCAGTTTCGTGTCTTGGTTATTCAATTGTGTTTTCTTTCTTTTTTCATTATTTCAGTTTCTTTTCAACATGGTTCAGATTTCTTTGTTTTTAATAAAAAAAAATATAGGTGGAGGCTAGAAAAGCAATTTCCATAGATGAGCAGCATAGCATAAACATAGCTAGGAATAGGAGCAATACAGTTGGTAATGGTAGCCATGGCCAAAGTAGGACAGAAAATATTTGTGGGTGGCTTAGCACCTACGGTCACTGAGAATGACCTGAGAAATTATTTTCAGCAGTTTGGCACAATTACCGATGCTGTTGTAATGTACGATCCCAGAACTCAAGCACATCGAGGATTTGGCTTCATCGTCTATGACTCATAAAATGCGGTGGATTTCGTTCTACAAAATCCCTTTCATCAGCTCAATGGGAAGGCAGTAGAAGTCAAACAAGCAATACCCAAGGTATTCTCACGTCCTATGAGAGCGGGTAGAGAAGATAATTTTGGTGCCAACAATGGTCATGGCTTCAATTCAACTCCCGTTCCTCCAGTGAACAGTAGTTATGGCTATTCTTCATATGGACCCAGTGGGTACAATACTCCCAGCTATGGAAGTGGTGCAGGATATGGACCTGCCTACAATGGAGGTAATTATGATAACACTACTTTGATGAACAATAATCCTAGCTATGGCACTGGCAGTTATGTTGAAGCTCCCATTAGCTATGGAGGTCCTGTTTCCTATGGAGCAAGCACTACAGGGAATGCAGGGAATAGAGGATTATATGGTAATAATTCTATTCAGTTTCCAGGATCCAATATGTGGGGTGCTCCCTCCATGGTTTATGGAAGTACAGATAGCTCTGTTGGATATGGAGGCGCTGTGAGTGGGAGTAGTGGTATAAGTTACGATGGGGCAGCTCAAGTTGACAATGAACAGTCAAATGGAGGCGACGCTCCTTTTGCACCACAAAACAGTGGGTATGAAACAGGGTATATATCACATAGCTAATATCGTCATAGAATTGATATGATGTGCAGATTTTAATAGACTGTTGTTATCTGTAAGTTTTATCTCTTCTTTATTTTAATATTATACCATAAATGTCTATGTTCAATATGATAATAATCATTACATTAATTTTGTATGCTTCAGATTTAGGTGTCAATTTTATTAGTGTTTTTCAAGTTAATGTATACTTTTCCATCTTCATTACTCAGAGGAAGAAATATAAGCTAAAGCAATGGTTGGCATAAAAAGAACAAGAGCATATAAACATATGAGAACGCAGATAAGATTAAGATTATTCAATAAAAAATGAGTTAGAAACTTAGAAGCGGCCTGATAAAGTAATTTCTTCACGGGTTTCATTCAATGAAAAATGTTTTCTCAAGTCGACCACCTATCCATCAATAAAACCAATGCAAAGTTAATTACTAACTCATCATTAGAATATCTTGGCACGATAGGAAAGTCATTAATCTTAGAAAAAGAGTAATTAATATGAATAACTTATTAAAAGGAGACATGGATTGACTTCACTTTTGGATGTTTAGTTGGGCTTCATTTGCACACCAACTATAATGGTCATAACTTATAATAGTCACTAAATTAGATGTTGAGATACAAAATGTATAAAGATTGCACACTTCCCATATACATTATTTTACATGCATTTTAGCCATCGCTTTGTCTAACATCCATTCTTGATCCATGGAATGTTTATGAACCAATAAGTGAAGGAGATGTCATGTCAGTTACACCAACCATAACAAGTTTACCGAACCATACCTATAGGAGCATATAGGCATGTTTGGGAGTAAGTCATGAAGCAAGTTTTAGGTGCAATCCCATACAATAATTATGTGTGTTATTGCTTTCATTGATTTCCATTGATCTTATATCCTGGTATTTATATAAGTTGGAATTTCAATGCACCATGTATTGACCAACTTGTCTTTAGGTGAGTTGGTTATCTTTCATGTAGAAATTACTCCCAAGAGTGAGCATGTCATTCTTGGTGGGATTGGAACCTTCGCGAGGAGGATAAGTTGACTCCTCACTATAACCCGAGCTACACCCACTTGACGTCAACCTCAATAATAATAGTCTCATGTTATGATTATTTTAATTGTATAATAAGTGATGACAAGGATGGAAGTAGCATATCACAATTGTGGTGGGTACAAGTTTCCATAATAAGTGTCATTGGCATGAGTTCCATACAAGAATTGTCTCACATCCAAATTATCTTTTCCATATCATAGAATGAGTGTCTCGCGTGTATATTATTTTTTCCAAAACAAAAAATGAGTGCCTCACATGTAGATTGTCTCTCCCATCAATCTATGTTCTACAACATTCCAAACAATTCCCTTCCCAATGACTACTCACATCTTATCATTTTACTTTTTCTCTTGACAGGTATGAAAGGGTTCTTTTTCTTGACACTCCCATTTGCATTTCTCTTGGTTGAATTGGTTATCATTATTGAATAGCCACTTCCCATATTGATTGGTTGAGATGAAGAAGTGAATGGTAAGCAATGGGTTAGAAAAAGAATTGATTCTCACTTTGACTTATTGTGTATCACCCATATGCTAGGCTTCAAGTAAGAATGATAACAAAAGCAAGGTGAGCATGTCATTCTTGGTGGGATTGGAACCTTCGCGGGGAGGATAAGTTGACTCCTCACTATAACTCAAGCTACACCCACTTGATGTCAACCTCAATAATAATAGTCTCATGTTATGATTATTTTAATTGTATAATAAGTGATGCCAAGGATGGAAGTAGCATATCACAATCGTGGTTGGAACAAGTTTCCATAATAAGTTTCATTGGCATGAGTTCCATACAAGAATTGTCTCACATCCAAATTATCTTTTCCACATCATAGAATGAGTGTCTTGCATGTATACTATTTTTTCCAAATCACAAAATGAGTGCCTCACATGTAGATTGTCTCTCCCATTAGTCCATGTTCTATAACATTCCAAACAATTCCCTTCCCATTGACTACTCACACCTTATCATTTTACTTTTTCTCTTGATAGGTATGAAAGGGTTCTTTTTCTTGACACTCCCATTTTCATTTCTCTTGGTTGAATTGGTTATCATTATTGAATAGCCACTTCCCATATTGATTGGGTGTGATGAAGAAGTGAATGGTAAGCAATGGGTCAGAAAAAGAATTGATTCTCACTTTGACCTATTGTGTATCACCCATATGCTAGGCTTCAAGTAAGAATGATAAAAAAAGCAAGGTGAGCTAGATCATAAAGTAGCAATGAAAATGTGCATGGAAACGGATCATGTAAACATAAAAACATGATAGAGTGACCCATAAAGGAGGCATACAACAAGATTAGCTCACAAATACAATCTAAGATTATCTAGGACATAGCGGACTCCAAAGGAACACTCCATCGAGTTTGATGGAGAAAATCCAAATGGCGAAAACAACATGATAGTGATTTCACTAAGGAACCTTCAAAATGCATGTATTCCCCTTATTCCCTAGAGGAGCACCAACACATCCAAATATCGATGTAAGAGGATTACCTTGTTTAGGCATAGATTATTAGAAGAACATAATTTAAGGTTTTGAATCGATCAGAAGTTCAAGAATGTCTAGTTCTTGAATGTCAAGCCTTGACAAGGAAATGCATTTAAAGATCATTCAAAAATCATGTGTTCTTGTAGTTTCCTTTTTTATTAAAGGAAGGCCTTGCATGCTTATAGGACTAAAAAGAATGGATATTGAGCCACTTGGTTCTAGGATACATGAAAACAAAAGAGGGACTAATGGTCATGAGATCCCACCCATTTGTCTCTCTCACTCAACACAAAAATAAAGTCAACTCAAATTAATTATTGGACCCTAAATGCACAATACAAAATAAGACCCCATTTTGTGCCCTACCACACCTAGAGGGCTAACTCTCTCTAGTATCTAGCATATGAGTGTCACTTCTCCAACATATGTGTGTTTCCTCTCCTGACGATACAATTAAAGAAAAAGGAAACAAAGAAGCATTAGGGTACAGGAGAGAAAAAAAATTCTATGTACATTTTCTTCTCTAAAAAAACCTAGTTAGTCATAGACATTCTAAACAAATATAAAGTGAATGTCCAAACATTTATACTTGGGAGGTTAAATGAATAGAAATACAACATTTATGCTTGGATTTTGAATGAATCAAAATAACATAGTTGTATTTCTTCATATAGAGTGAATTTCCAAACATTTATGCCTACAGTGGAATGAGTAGAAATAATATAGGTGAATCTCTTAATGCTAGCATTTATGAAAAAGTTTATAAAAGAAGTAACAAATTTGTAGAAAATGTGATATAAGCACATACAAAAGGATTCTCATTTACCTACCTGACTTATCTCTCAAGGTCTGATATTGGTATTTCATCTAAAACATAAGTCAAAGACAAGTTGAGAAAAGTGAGCTCTTTGAGAGATCACGGATTCAATTCTCTCAACAGTCTTCCATTGCACGCTTGTGCTCTAGACATTTCCATGTGCGGTGATGAGGATATAGCCACAAATTTAATCAATGTTATTGAGACAACTCGAAATTAGAAATGCTACTTACATCTAGTCAAATTCATTTAAATATGAGTGATAGTTTGGGTGAGTAAGGAATAAATAGTGTATCTAATTGGAAAAGCACCACATGTTCTTAGCTAACCTTCTATTATGTTAGTCCTCCACCTCCTAAGCAGTGTGAGCTAAACTAGTTATGTTAGGAAGGGTGGGAGAGGTTAGAGATAGGAATGCAATAGGCCTATCTCATAGGTAAATATCTTTTTGTGATTGGCTATAGGATGTTATAAGGATTTTTTGCTTTTGGGAAAAACCCCTTGGTGGGGTTTTTCCCTAGCGTGTAGCCTATATCTTGTGTTCACATTTGTTTTTTTGGAATTTATTTGATGATGAAAACATAATCATAATTAAGAAGAAAATCTTAATATCACAATTAAATGTCATGTAAGGAAAACATTAAATTAAATATGTTTCCCTAATCAGTTTTCCAACATGGAATCAAAGCTTGGTTCAATTTCATTGATAGCTAGAAGGTCATTGTAGTTTGAAAGATCGTAATCTCCTTGAGGGCCATAATATCTCTAAGGTAAGAACATCAAAATTTTGGTTAAGACATAGTTCAGAATCAAGTTTGAATTCAACATCATCAGCATCGGAGCTGAAGAGTATTTGGAACCATTTGGGTCTGATATCCCTGAGGAAGAGAGAGGTCCTGGAAAAGGCATATGATTTTGAGGAGGCAGAAGAATTCATTAGAAGCATATATCTGGAAGCCTAATCATCTTTTTAGAATTCCGTAAAGGCATTGTAAAAGGCCTACCCAAGACCGAGGGACCTATGGATGACCTCGGCTTCGTAACTAAATCTCTGAAATTGGAACTACAGGACTAGCGTTTGAATCAAATTAAGTGCACAATCCTTTATCAAAAGGGTTGAAGTCTTGAAATAACTAAGAAGAATTCTTTTTCCAAGAGTCCGAAGTTTTTTCAGAAGTATGTATATAGACTAAAATGTCCTTCTGAGATCCTAAACTAAGCTAAAGTTTTGTACCTAAAGGGTAAAGCCTGTGAAGCACTATAATAAAAACTAAAATCATGTACATGAGTAAAAGGGTTTGTGAAGAGACCTAGCTTATGCTGAGAATACTGCAGTAAAATACAAGTCCTATAATCACATGTTCTGAGAAGATAAATAAAAGTATCGATGGATAGAAATTGGCACCAAACATTAGCATCTTGAAGTATCACCCTTGAAGAAGGAGCAAACAAAGTGATAAATTTTTTAAAGAAGGGATTTGTAGTAGCTTACAACTACCATGGAGGACTAACGTATGTAGTCATTGAGGTGCATATAATTGTTTTTATCCATATAAGGTCTAACTTGAATTATATTAGGGTTTTGAGACATATTTGGTTCTAGAGTTTGTAGTTTCATCATGTTGAAGATTGTTGGCATCTAAGGATTGTAAACCCTAGTTGGTACTTGAAAACCCTAGTCAAAAGAGAAACCTTAACCCTAATCTACTTGTTCCCTGATAGAAACTCTGATGTTTGGTCTCTAGGTTTTGTAGGTAGTCTAGGGTGTATGGTAAACTCTAATGAGGGTGGAATTTGGGTATGACTTCAAAAACTAGGATTGATGTTTCAAAGGGAAATATCAAGGAATTTAGGATTTGGATTTGAAAACCCTAGGAATTCTCCCTCTAAGATGTCGTAGAATCCATAGATTAACAAAATTGGTATCTTTCTCTTGTATTTGTATATTTTTCTTGGTGGAACTTGTCAGTAAATATTGCCGGTTCATAATGAAGGAAGAAAAATGACAAGGATGGCTTAGAAAAATTGATCGTGTGCCATGATGAGCATGATGAACGAAGGAAACTATAAACACCCTAAGGGAACTGATGTTATCAAAGGAAAAATGGTAACTTGGTAATCAAGATCAATTCATAGAAACTTTGAATCAAATAAATGAATATAAGAATACTTCAATGATATCTAGATCAATACAAAATCCAGTGGAATCCATTGCTATTCACAAACGATAAGTATTCCATTTATTTCCTTTCATTACATTCTTTTTTACTTTCTCAAGTATATATAGTTTTATTATCACTTGATTATAACCTTTTTATGATCTCCCTAAAAGAGGATTGCATGTATATTCCAAAGACTATTTATCAAATATAAATTCGAGAGGTTGTAGCTTGATTCAAAGGAAGTCTCATATTAAAACTTGGAAAATCTAAGCACCTCCCCTATCTTGAAAAGTAAGTAAAAAGAAAATAGGAAAGATCATCTAATGCAGTATCATTGCTTATGAAGTATGTTAGGATCTTTACAATTTCCTTATATCCAAAAGACTATGAAAATGTTAGGGTATGAAGATGGCATATTTTACATGATAGGAATCTAGGATTTTACATTGTTAAATATTTTTTTGGTATCTAGGGTTAGAAAATCCTTGTCAGAACTTGAATTAGAAAACCCCTAGAATAAGTAAAAACTGAAACCCTAACTATTTGTTCCCTCTTATAAAACCCTATCTCTTGATTTCTTAGGGTTTATAGATAGGGTATATGGTCAAACCTTAGCAAGGGTTGAATTGAGTAAACCCTAGGGCTTGAAAGTCAAAAATCCCTAGGTTTGATGTTTTCGCTAAAAATAAAAACCCTATTTAGGGTTAGGTCATGGAATATCTAGGGTTTGTAACTAAAACCCTAGTAGTATCCTTTGAAAACCCTAGACTGACAAAATTAACATCATGCTCTTGTACATGTATATTTTGTTTGGTTGTACTTGTTGATAAAAAAAATTGTGGGTACATGATTGTATGAAAAAGATGTCAAGGCAAAAGTAAATCTCATGCTTAAGAAATACTTCATGATGGGCATAATGGAAAGAGGGAGTTGTAGCAATAATGTTGATAAAAATGAGGGAAATATGGAGTTGGTATGATGCTATGAAAGAGTCCACATTAATTACTGAAGATGGAGTTGTACCTCATTGTTACTTGAAAATGGAACATGAAAATAAATTAATGACCTCATAAAGAGGTTTGGTGGGTTGGTGTAACTTAGGTTGAATAGCCCATATGATGGTACTTAGGGTTGGTATCTTGGCAGGTAGCCTAGATGATACCTAGATCCATGTTAGGGTTGGTATCTTGGCAGGTATCCTAGATGATACCTAGATCCCTGTCAGGGTTGTTATCTTGGAAAGTAGCCTAGATAATACCTAGACCCCTGTTAGGGTTGGTACCTTGGTAGATAACCTAGATGGTACATAGATCTATGTTGGTGTCTTGGAAGTTAGCTTAGATGACACCTATATCCTTGTTGAGTTTTTGTATTGGCAGGTAGCCTAGATGACACGTAGATCCTTGTTGATTTCGTATCTAGGTAGGTAGACTAGATGACACGTGGATCCTTGTTGAAATGGTGTCTTGATAGGTATCCCAGATGACACCTATATCCTTATTGAGTTGGTATCTTGGCAGGTAGCATACATGATACCTAGAACCCAGTTAGGATTGGTGTCTTAGTAGGTAGCCTAGATGACACCTAGATCCTTGTTGGGATGGTACCTTGGAAGGTAGCTTAGATGGTACCTTGATCGGTTCATACCTTGGTAGTTAGCCTAGATGGTATCTAGATTTCTAACATTGTACATGTTTTTTGTGATACTCCCCTTATGAGAACATTTCAAAGTGAATATTTTCCTTGTACCAGTTAAACAATTATGAATACCTCCCTAGTTAAAAGGGGGTTTTGGAAAATGTAACTAGTATCATTCTTCATAATTATTTTTTGGTTCATGACATGATGTAATTCTTATATTTTTTAAAATAAGATGATCTGATATTCACCCTATGAGTGACATCAGGTAAAGATTTGTTGAACAAAGGTATTACAGACTCGTGAGCTGGTGTGTGTTCTGTGTTATTTAAGCAACGAATCGATTAGATTTCCAATACATAGAAATTTAGATGGAAAGACAACAGAGAAATACAATAAGCAAACACAAGACACAAGAAATTAATAAGGAGTTCACCCTATTCTCCAGGGCTACATCTCTGGTCCAGCTTTCAGTGGTGGCCTTGTTTTATTGTGTCTTAAGTAGAAAATTACAATGCAGGGACTAAATATAAGTTTCCTAAGACGGAAATTTACTTGGCAGGGTGGTTCTTGGATTCCCCAAGCCACTTGAGTACACAGACTTCTTTTGCCTACCAACCCTATGACCTTCTGGTCTACAATGGAGAGAGCCCAATGTGGTGCTCGGTCCAGACAGATCCTCTCTAGGATGGCTTGAATCTCTTAAGCTCTCTGGAGCTCGATGCTACCTTTGGTCAGCTCAGCCCTCTGTCTTCCGTCTTCTACTTTTGCTTCACTGTCTTCTTCTCTGGGTTTTGTCCTCCTCTCGAGATTCTGGTCTCTCTATCTTCTTTCTTCGTCTCTTGGACTGACTTCGACTTGACTGTGTATTCTGTCTCTGTTCGTGGCTTTGAAGCCATTCGTTTCCATGTCTGTTCAGTTCCTCTTCTCGCCTCCGTCGAATCACCTTCTACAGCTCTGCTTGGAGTTCCCTGTTTGGCGTCATCATTAGCTCGCAGAGAGTGGCCACATGTCCTCCTATAACTCTCGCCAGCGTGCTTCGTCGGTTCAATTCTTCAGTTACATCGTGGATGAAGTCTTCCTCCACCATGGCGGTCAAAACGGACTTCAAATCCTTCTAAATCATGGCTCATTCCTTCGTTGATTCTGCTTCCCCTAGCAGGCGCGATCTCAACTGTCCGATCTGGATTCCCCAGATCCAACGCCATAAGCACGTTTCGCATGGTTGACTTTCTCAACCTTTAGTATGCGATCAATGGCGGTTTTTTCTCTCCTCCGCTTGCCACGCGTCGATCGTTGAGTGGGATTGCTCTGCTTCCATCCAAAACCACTTACCGTTTGAGGGCGCCCTGATCAATACCGCCGGTTTCCAGAGCACGGGTCTCGCCTTTGTCCTTTAGCGCTTTTCGCTTTTTGCCCGTAGTTCTCTAGCTCCCCATACAACCATGCGCTCGGGGCTTCCCCATTTCAAGCCCTTTCGCTAAGGGCTAATCGAGCATCAAAAATCACCTCCATTTCCCAATCCAGGCCTCCCAGGGGCTACTTTGACCTCCCGCGCAGTCTCCATGGGCCTCGGTCAGCACGCTTTGACCGAGGTCCTCGTCATTCCATGCTGGCTGCCATTGCCACTGGTTCAGGGTGTTTTTTTTTATCGCGGTTCTGAATTCTTTAGTGTTTGTCCTGACCTGATACAGTCATGGTTCTGTGACAGTTCTTTATGGATCCAATTCGGATCATGGCCTTCCCACTGAAAAAGCTTTTGGACCACCAAAAGTTGGTTTTCAAGTATCGACTAAGTGAGGATACTGCTTTCTCACTTGTAGAATCTCAATCCACTTTTCACTGCTTGGATTTGAACCTTTGAGCCCAATTCTGAGGTACTCCACATCTCCCCTGCGTGTCGTCCTCACCTTCCTGTCTAGCACCGTCTCTTCCTGCAATTCATTAAGATATTCATGTAGCAGGTCATCAATAGAAGGCAACTGAATTTGCTCTTCACGATCCTCAATCATTGAAGGTTCAAACAATCTCAAGCAATCCACATTTACAACTAAGTAGATGTGCATGTAAGCTGGTAGATCAAGGCGAGAAGCATTTTCACCAATATTCTCAAGTATCCTAAAGGGTCCATACCTAATAGGCTTTAGCTTTTTACCTTCACCTTGCATCCTGTCCTTGCTGATATACAGCCAGACTTGGTCTCCAACTTGAAAACTATGCTCCATCCGATGCTTATCATGCCTAGCCTTGTACTTGGCTTGGCTCTTTTCTAGCAGCCTGGTGGATCTCCTGGATCTGTTCAATGAACCTAGTTGCCCTGCCCACATCACTGTGTCCATCAACCATGGTATCTTTACCAAAGAAAAAAATCCAAAGGAGACCTTGGTGTGAAACCAAAACAAGTTTCAAAAGGAGATCTCTGTGTAGAAGAGTGCTTTGCTCTGTTGTAAGCATGCTGCACATAACACAAGTGTTCATCCCAAAGCTTAGGATGTTTGCTGCAATATCCTCTTAGTAACTGGATCACTGTCCTGTTAACTACTTCTGTCTGGCCATCTGTTTGTGGATGAAAAGCTGTGCTTTTCTTCAGTTTGGTGTCCATCAATTCCTACAGACTTGACCAAAACTTCCCCACAAATCGGGTGTCTCGATCAGATACAATAGAAGTGGGTAATCCAAAATTAACCCATACATGTTCAAAGAACAATTTTTCAATCTGTTTAGCTATAATCTGTTTATTACAAGGTATCAAAATACACATTTTGTTGAACCTATCCACAACAACATATAGATAATCATGACCTTTCCTAGATTTAGGCAGTCCTCCAACAAAATCCATGGAAACACTTTCCCAAGGGTGAGAAGGAACTGGAAATGGAGTGTACAAGCCTAGTTTTCTATTATTGGGATTGCTTTTAGCACACATAGCACACCCTCTTACATATCTAGAAACTGTCTCATTCATTTTCGGCCAATAGGAGAACCTTTACAGCTGTGCAACTATTTTACTTACCCAAAAGTGACCTGATATCAGAGAAGTGTGTGCTTCCCTAATTATATTTACTCTCTCAATTTGTGGAATGCAGAGTTTCCCACAATGATATAAGAGTCGGTCCTTCACATGATAGTCTAATTCTTCTACTCTTTTTCCTTGACTCAAAGTTGCATATACATCTTTAAAGTCCATATCCTAAGCATATTGTTAAATGTAGCTTTCATGTAGTACAAAATTATGCTTAAGTATGGTTGATGCATTTATAATGGGTCTAGATAACATGTCTACAACCTTGTTATGTATGCCCTTTTTATATCTGATGACTAAATGAAACTGTTGTAGAAAACCCATCCATCTGTAATGTCTTGATTGCTGCAACTTAGTTTGAGAGTGCAAATATTGAAGTGGTTGATGATCAGTATGTATTACTGTCTCTTTACCCATTAAGTAATGTTTCCACTTTTTCACACTCTGAACTAATGCATACAATTCTTTATCATATGTAGGATAGTTAACTACTGCAGGATTAAAAGTCTCAGAATGATAACATATGGGTTTACCGTGTTGTGTTAACACTGCTCCCATGGCATAGTCACTGGCATCAGTTTGGATCTCAAATGGTCTTTGTAGATCTGGCAGTGCTAATACAGGTGTTGTACTAATCTTTTCTTTCAAGGTGTCGAAGGCTTTCTGATGTTTGCCTCCCCACTGAAATACCTTATTCAATCTTGTTAAAGCATGTAAGGGAGCTGCAATTGAGGAAAAGTTAGAATTGAACTTCCTCCAATATTGTGTTGCTCCTAAGAAGCTTCTCACTTCTGTAGCAGACCTGGGTTTAGGCCAGTTCATAATGACTGCCACTTTAGAGGGATCTATTTTCAATTCACCTCCCCCACTATATGCCCCAAGTAGTTTAGAGATATTTTGCCAAATTCACATTTTGAGAGTTTAACATAAAGTTTTTCTCTTTTCAAAACATCTAATGTCTGCTTAACATGCTTTAAATGTTCTTCCCACGTTTTACTAAAAATCAGAATGTCATCCAGATACACAATAACAAAATCATCAAGGAAAGGTCTGAGTACATCATTCATTAATCTCATGAAAGTAGCAGGAGCATTAGCTAAGCCAAAAGGCATAACCAGCCATTCATACAATCCTTGCTTCGTTTTGAAAGCAGTCTTCCATGCATCTCGCTCTACAACTCCGACCTGATGGTATCCATTGTGCAAATCTAGCTTGGTGAAATAAACAACTTCCTTTAATTGATTAAAAGATCATCTATGCGAGGTAGGGGATAACGATTTTTTATTGTTATCTTATTCAGTGCTCCGTAATTAATGCACATTCTCCACGAGCCATCTTTCTTTCTCACCAAAACGATTGGTGATCCACATGGTGATGTGCTAGGCCTGATGAACCCTTTCTCGAGCAACTCCTGCACCTGCTTCTTGATTTCAGTATTCTCTAAAGCAGACAACCTATACATTCCAATGTTAGGCAATGGAACATCTTGCTGCAAATAATATCATGTACTATTCCCTTTTTGGGTGGCAGACCTTTAGGTTCTTGAAATAAGACATCATACTTTGAAACAACCTCTTCTATATCAACTTGTTGTTTAGCATTACAACCCTCAAATACATTGGTTTTATCAGGTTTATTTTCCTTTACAACCATCAGTGAGAATTGTTTGCATGAATTTATCATTCTTTTCATCTGTCCTGGGTTTATGAGAGTATAATTATTCTTGAGCTTGTGAGCTCTTACAAAGTATTTAATTCCATCATTAACAAGTAGATACTTGTTCTCAACTCTATAGAAAATAGCCTTTCTATCATACAAGTAAGGGCTTCCTAAAACAATTCCACATATATCCAAAGGAATTATGTCTAACTCAACCTCATCTACAAATGTTGACCCAAAAGAAAACTTGAGTTTGCACTGTCTAGTCACTTGTAGCTGTGCTTTATCATTCAACCATCCTAATGGGTATGGTTTCTTGTGAGGTGTAGTTGCTAATCCCAATTTCTTTACAATTGCTTTAGAAATCAAATTTACTTGTGAGCCACTATCAAACAAAGTATCAATCTTTTGATTTTTGGAAATAACTCGAATATGGAAAAGCTCATGTCTTTTTCTCTCATTTTCCTCATCAATAACAGATTGAGTAGAATAACTAGTATATGCTGCAGAATTCTTACCTTTTATACCTGTGGTTGCAATAGTTGTTTCATCTCCTGAGTCTGACCCCAAATCTTTCTGAATAGCTGCAGCAGTCTTCTTCTTCTTGCCTTCATACTTCTTAGGTCTTAGCTCTAGATGCAGAATCCAACAATGCTCATCATCATGCCCATCCTTTTTACAGTAAGTGCATGAAGCTTTTCTTTTCTGTGCAGTGTTAGCCTTCCTTGCTTTCCACTTCTGCTTTCTTTTCTCCTTGCTCTTGCTTACAGTGGGTTGGGATGGTCCCCCAAATTCTGTATTTCCATTCTTTCTTCTAGCTTCTAGATGAGTAGCTTGTACAGATACCTCATCTATACTAGTGGGATTAAACATGAGGATGGTATGCTTCATGTAGCTGTGTAGACCACCAATGTACTTCAAAATAGTCTCTAGTGAGTCTAATGAGATACCCAACATCAATGCTCTCTTTCTGAATTCTTGAGTATAACCTTGCACATTTTTCCCTTTCAACTATCGAAGAGTTTGCCAACTCATCATGGCTTGTTGCAATTGGGCCAATGGATAGAACTGCTTTTTGATTGCAGAAACAAATTCACTCCAAACAGAGATGGTCTTACCATGTCTTTTCATATCAGCTTGGGTTTTGCCTTCCCACCAAACCAAGGCAGTGCCTCCTAGGCATAGGCTTGCCAGCTGAATCTTACTCTTGTCTGAGTCTATGTTCTGTACTCTGCAATACACATCAATTTGTCTAATCCAATTGTCTAGCTTTTCAGCATTTAGCTCTCCGTCATATATAGGCAAATCAAATTTAACATCTAGCTTGATCAAAGATGCTTTCTTATTATGCACAAGGCTATTAGGAGGTGTGAGAAAGCTTTCCTCTTTCCCTTTTCCTTTGGAGTGGTCATGGAAGTGAGACTCATCTTCTTCTTTATCTTGTTTAGAACCTGAGGAGTCTTCAATCTTATGCTTTCTAAAGTCCCTATACATTTCTTCTACCATAGACTTTATAGCTATGCAACTTTCTATGAATTGAGGGTCTGGCCCCACAGAACCTTCCTCTGACATCATCTTCCGAGGATAGACTCTCCCAATCTAAGGATTAGTTTCCACCAACTCTCCTTCTCCTAATTTGAGCTTTGATCTAGTGAGCATTCACAGCTAAACCAACACAAGCTTGTCTAACCTTACAACCTAGAGCTCTGATACCACTTGATCTGATATTCACCCTATGAGTGACATCAGTTAAAGATTTGTTGGACAAAGGTATTACAGACTCATGCGCTGGTGTGTGTTCTGTGTTATTAAGCAACGGATCGATCAAATTGCTAATACACAAACATTTAGATGGAAAGACAGTAGAGAAATACAGTAAGCAAACACAAGACACAAGAAATTAATAAGGAGTTCACCCTATTCTCCAGGGCTACATCTCCGGTCCAACTTTTAGTGGTGGCCTTGTTTTATTGTGTCTTAAGAAGAAAATTACAATGCAGGGACTAAATATAAGTCTCCTGAGACACAAATTTACTTGGCAGGGTGGTTCTTGGATTCCCCAAGCCACTTGAGTACACATACTTCTTTTGCCTACCAACCCTATGACCTTCTAATCTACAATGGAGAGAGCCCAATGTGGTGCTCAGTCCGGACAGATCCTCTTTGGGATGGCTTGAATCTCTCAAGCTCTCTGGTGCTCGATGTTGCCTCTGGTCAGCTCGGCCCTCTGTCTTCTGTCATCTGTTTTTGCTTCACTGTCTTCTTCTCTGGGTATCGTCCTCCTCTCGGGATTCTGGTCTCTCTGTCTTCTTTCTTCGTCTCTCAGAGTGACTCCGACTTGACTGTGTATTCTGTCTCTGTTCATGGCTTTGAAGCCATTTGTTTCCATGTCTATTCGGTTCCTCTTCTCGCCTCCATCGAATCACCTTCTGTAGCTGCGCTTGGAGTTCCCTGTTCGGCATCATCATCAGCTCGCAGGGAGTGGCCACATGTCCTCTTGTAACTCGTGCCAGCCTGCTTCGTTGGTTCAATTCTTCAGTTACATCGTGGATGAAGTCTTCCTCCACCATGGCGGTCAAAACGGGCTTCAAATCCTTCTAAATCGTGGCTCATTCCTACATCGATTCCGCTTCCCCCATCGGGCGCGATCTCAGCCATCCGATCTGGATTCCCCAGAGCCAACGCCATACGCACGTTTCGTGTGGTTGACTTGCTCGACCTTTAGCGCGGATCAACGACGGTTTTCTCTCTCCTCCACTTGCCATGTGTCAACCATTGAGTGGGATCGCTTCGCTTCCATCCAAAACCACTTACCATTTGAGGGCGCTCCGATCAATACCGTCGGTTTCCAGAGTGCAGGTCCTGCCTTTGTCCTTTAGCGCTTTTCCCTTTTCGCCCGCAGTTCTCCAACTCCCCACGTGACCATGCGCTCGGGGCTTCCCCATTTCGAGCCCTTTTGCCCAACGATGCGCTAATCACGCATCAAAAATCACCTCCATTTCCCGGTCCGGGCCTCCCAGGGGCTACTTTGACCTCTCACACAGTTTCCATGGGCCTCGGTCAGCGCACTTTGACCGAGGTCCTCGTCGTTCCATGCTCGCTGCCATTGCCACTAGTTCAGGGTGTTTTTTTTTATCGCGGTTCTGAATTCTTTAGTGTTTGTCCCAACCTGATACAATCATGGTTCTATGATAGTTCTTTATGGATCCAATTCAGATCATAAGAAGAAGAAATAAAATGTAAAAGAAAAATATGAATAAAGCATGGGTTTCATGCTTATGTCACTTGGTAAATAAGTTAAGCATCCATTGTAAGCTTTTAGGTTTTTGTCATGAATCTTGGTCATTACTGTTATGTAAAGGTTCCATTTGGGCACTTATATCAAGAAAAGAGAAATTTATTTTGATATAGAAGTGTCTAGGTATACTCCCAAGATCAAGTCGGCCAGTCAGTGGATGTCGACATGGACAGGGATAATGGACCCCTTTTGGAAGGCTATATATAAAGGAGGATCGACCTCATTTTGGAGCATCATCATCAAAAAAACTCAGTTTGCGGTTTTAGAGAGGCATGCGAAGATCATTTGTAGGCTAGATGAGCCTAGCAAGGGATGGAAGAAAGACAAGGGTGAGGTTGACATATCCCTGTGTTTTTGGTCTACAGTTTGGAAATATTTTGTTAGGGTTTCCACAGGACCGAAGTTGCAGAAGTAGAGAAGTGAACGAAGTTGCAGAAGTGAAGAATGGTTGGTTGGTTGAATTTTATCTTGATGGGAGTTATAGGTCTTGCATTGGGTCTTGGAAGTCTCCTTTGAAAATTGATAAGAAGACAAGTTCTGATGGGTTTTCCCCTTGGTGGAGTTTTTCCCTTGCATGGAGCCTATATCTTGTGTTCACATTTATTTTTTTGTCATTTATTTGATGATGAAAACATAATCATAATTAAGAAGAAAATCCTAATATCACAAGTAAATGTCATGTAAGGAAAACATTAAATTAAACAGGTTTCCCTAATCAGTTTTCCACCATGAGATAGGTTAAGATTTCTTTCAATTTAGTTAATATCTCTTGAATTATTTAGTTAGCATCAATGTTCATGCAAAATTACAACAATAACAACCAACCTAATAATAGATACAATAAGATGGCATAGGGGATATTGTTATTCTTATTACTGAACAACTTCAGTAATTCAACAAAATAACCAATTTTTTTAATATGTATTATAATGTCACTAGGAATAGCCCACATCAAAAGATTGATCACTAATCTATTAAACCAATAAAAATGAAATAAAGAATCGTACTGTTTTCATTACATGTTAGCTTAAGTAATGAATCTAAATGTCATTTCCAAATTTATAGATTACAATCATGTGTCTATTGGTGCATCTTCATAACCTACACATCCAAACTTGTCCCATCATGATGCTTTCAACTCTGTATTCCTACTCTTAACTTGTTCCATCGAGATTAACCCACCTTAAAATACTATAACTCAAATATTTAATATTATAATTGGTTTCAAACAAAAATGAATATATAAATTAAAACGACTTATCTTAAAATCAAAACAAAACTAAGTATTATATAAGTTTGTTTTATTAGAAGAGTAAAAGGAATTAAAATTACAACTAACCTATTTTTTAAAATTCATAAATTAATATCACAACAAAATTCATAATTTATATTTTTATTAAAATTAATATTAGAAGTTTCATAATTATGGTGCATGAATACTCGTGAAAAAAACCAAGTTCAAAAGCACCTAAGCAACGGTATAGGACTCATGATAGGATGTCTCTACCTCCTTCATGAATATTCAAGTTCGATGACGGATCACGAGGGAAATTTACAGTTCCAAAATAAATATTATTAAACGAGTCATAGATTGGTGCATAAATAACACCCAAAGAAGATGCTAGAATGTTTTAAGTTTTCACAAAATAACCCAGATTGATGATTGATTGTAAGAGACATATGGAGGATATGATGCAAAATTTTTGATAGGTAAATGGAATATGCTTCCCAATAACTATATCTTATTTATGTCAAAAGATATTCATGGTTTTTTCAGTATGCCATTATAAACTTATTCTCGCAACCATATTATCTTGCTTCAAACATTGATCCTTCATGAATCCAAGTTGCAGAAGGAAAGTGTCATGAAAGAAGTCGTTTTTAAATATTAGAGCTTTACACTCATATTTTTAAATTTAATTTTATTATTTATTATTATTTTTTACTTAGAATGAAATTATGGAAAAGTGAGAATATTTCCCCCGGTAAATCAAGTAAATAGTTGGCCATGATTACAAGACCTCAAATTAAGGGAATGAAAGAGAGTTTAATTAATGATTAGCAACAACTAATAATAATATCAGTAAACTTCACTTTTGTCTTTAGACCACTTGATCTAAGCCTTGGAGTTAGCTGTTTTAGTATTGTTGACGGTGCCGGATGCCGCCAACATTATAAGGGGATCTCCCATATGTGAAGTCCCAATTAGACCTCGCACCGTTTGGTGTAAGAGTCTCATCCAATCATATGATCTGGCCACCGATGGAATGATTTAAAGATATGCCTTGGGTACCAACCAACACAAGAGAACACACACTACTTTGGGGCAACGAGAATGTGAACTTTGTGAGACGTCCAATGTAAGGTATACGTGGAAGACTTCCATAGCTGGTGAGGGAAATGAGCCACCGGTTAGAAAGGTAATAGTATTATCCTAAAGGGGGGCCCGGGAATAAAGAGAAAGACTTGTTGAATACCTATAGATTCTACCACATAGTAAACAACTATCATTAAAGCATAACAACATTCATTCAATAATAGTTATAGCTATGCAACAAATTAGTTCATTAACTCAGTATGTAAATAAAGCAACATGTACCATAAACATAACTAGAATAGTCCAACTATATATACGATACATGTATGAAGAAATTTCGGTTCATTAAGCTTCTGATTAGAAGTGTAAGATCCCAAATACAATGTTACATGAATGAAACACTATATCCAATAGTGGAACACAAAGCCACAATTTGTTTCTCCAAGGAATGATCTATCTCCTATGTATTACAAGAGAAGCCAAGGTAATACCTCTAGAATCTAAAGCCTTCCAAAAGCCTTGTGCTTGAGTTATGAGGAGCTATTTATAACAATTGACAATAAGATTTGAGCTTCATCATGACTCTTTGACTTTTATGATTGTTCGTATTCTATACATGACTCATCACATTCCAATGTGTGGCTTTTCACATTCCACATGTGTCCCTTAGACTTCATTACATAACATTTATTACATAAGACAATTTACAAATGAGACAATGGCCTAATAAGACAAAACTGAAAATGGCACAAAGACTCATCAAATAGATAAATCATTTTCTTCCTCATGGAGTTCACCTATGATGTAAGTGTTTCATGCTAGAAACCCTTTGCGATGACTTCAACCTGAAATGGAAAGTCCCCTTTGTAGCACATCTTCAACTCCAATGCCTCCATTAGTATGTTCTTTGAGCTTGACTATACATTATTCCACAACCATGAGAGCTTCATGTGTGCTTTGACTGGTGCAAAGGCGTACTGTAGAATAATGTCTTTGGTTACCTCCAAGCCTTCCCATTTTGTTGCCTACTTGACCTGTTCAATATCTTCTCTGATATCCTGGAAGATGACATCTCTGCCTCTGATTGCTTCAAGAGATCTAATGGCGGGCATCCCATGTTTCTATGTTAGAGACTCAAACCCATTATGTAGTTGATTATACGAATCCATAGTATTAACCGACTATGCTCCAAGATGTGAGTAGTTCTATAGGTGGAGTCTCAATTGAACTCTATCTATTTCTACAACAATCTTTTGCTTCCTTTCCAAATGTTGCAGAGAATCCGAATATTTGGTACTCAACTCTTGCATTTGGTCAACTTCTCTTTTTTCTATCTTCAGGAGTTTCACCACTTCCTGTGCATTCTTTTGAATGTCAATGATAGGAGCCATGACCTATTGTATAAGTATCGTCTCATCATATAGTCCCACCATGGTGTCCTCCGCTGGTCCCAACTCTTACTGCATCGCTGACATGCCATTCTACGGTGTTGAATTTCTATGAAGACAACTATTGATTATTTTCCACAAGATGTTTTTCCTGTCACTTCAACCTAGCAAGTTCTCTTCTTAGCCTGGCATTCTTATTCAATAAATACTCAGAGTTATCATGTGCCATTGCAGCAAATGCAACATTTTCTGAAATGGTTGCCTTCAGATTCCTTCTAGTGTTGGCAGTTATCACCTTCTCTGTAGACGTTAAGACTAGATTAAAAGGATATTTTGAGAAATATCTATCCCTCTATTGCGCAATCCTCTTCTTCAATTGATCGAACGTTATACTACATACATCCATGACTCTGTCGGCTAGTGGAGGTGTGATCCCCATCTCTCCGAATGGAGGATTACCACATATTATAGGATGTTCTCCTAGAGTATGTGTTTCTTCCTTCACTGGCTAGACAATATATTCTTCCTCAAATTGTTCCTCTTCCAACTCTTGAGTCAATTATTCTCCTTCCAATATTTGTGTTTCTTCCTCCTCTCGGGACTGCATCTGCTGATCTTCTCTTATCCTCCTCTTCTCTTCTTCCTTTGCTTGTTACTTCCCCAACAACTCATCCTTCTGACTCTTCATCTCTTCTTCTTCTACTTCTCTCCCCTCCTACTATCCTTGGCTAGCTTCTAGGTTTAAAGGATCAACTTTATATTTCTTGTTGCTATCGCCTATCAAGGAATACTTGATCCTTTTCTTGGGAAATACTTTTTTTGCTTGAGGTGTTATCTCCTCCTCCCCCTACACTTGCAAGTCTTGAGTTGGTGGATCGTAGGGTGAATTGGTCTCCATTGTTGGATGTGTCTTCATGTTGGAATTGTACCAGTTCTTTATCTTCTCATCTTCTATTGTGGACATTGATGAGTACCCCGTATTATGACTGATCCTTTGACAATGTTGCCTGACAATTCTCCTGGGATCATATCCATGAAAATATTTAGTAGCAAAATGTAGGTAGTCCAGCTCTTGTATCTCTATTGTTGTCACCTTATGGCTCTTTAACTCGTACAATTTGATCCTCAATGAAAAGATAGTCCAAGGGGCTTTCTTCCTTCTATGAAGAATTCCTCACAATCCCTTGTCCACGTGATTTTCAAATTCTTGCATGACCACCTTGTTGTTCACATATCGAGGCATAAGATGAGGGGATATCTAACAACCTAAGCACCTAATGTATGTACCATCATGTTGATAGTTTTGGACCCGCCAACATTCAGGGGATCTCCCCAGTTTGAAGTCCCAACCAGACCTCACACCATTTGGTATAGGAGTCCCATCCAATATGATGGCCCAAATTCCATTACCTTAAAGATAGGCCTTACATATTGCTTGTCAAAACATGAGATTGGTATACTTAGTCTTCAAACAGTGAAGTTCGTGTGCTTGGTGATTTCTTAGTGTCGCTTGTGTCAAAGTTCTTTCACTGCAGAGGGAGAGGGTGAAAGTGAGTCTCAGGTTGAAAGGGAATGGTCCCAACTCTACTAGAGACAAACAAAAGAGCAGGACATGCGCAACTTATGGCAGAATAGTCCACATAGATGCGACAATCACAAAAAAAAAGTGAACAGATAGCACATACAACACCCAACGAAATAGTCCAAATGAGTGCGACGGTCATTATAACAAGTTTACAAAAATGAATCTGTCGAGTGTCCGACGGAATAGTCCACACGGGTGAGACATCATTAACAACTGATACAAAACATTTCCAACAACGTATACACTAAAACAACTGAAATAGTTCAACTGTCTTAGTACAGGTTAAAGTAACATGCATTACAAGCGTCCAAAGAATAGTCTTACAAATGAATACAATACATGTGTGAAAATGTGTTGGCCTGTTAATAGGCTTCTGAATTAAGTGAAAGTTCCAAGACACATCATAACACCATTATGTCACTAACTTTGATAGTGGGGCGTTGGAGCCACTACTCGCTCCTCCAATAAAATAATACACACTCTCAAGGCTATGTGGGAGGAGCCAAGGTGAAAATTCCTTTGCATGTACAAATGAGGAGTATATATAGCCAAGGGTGAAACTGACCCTTGTGACTGTTCGACTTCCGTCATGATTATTCGACTTACATGACTCTTTGACTTCATTCGTGGGTCTCTTGGACTTCCACGTTACATTACAATGATTACATAGTTATGACCCAAAGTAGTGATGTGGTCAAGGCAACTCATGACATGACTCAACATGATGTTGCAGGTATGCACATGCTGGTTGTGTTGTTTGTGTCGAGCTATTGTGTTGTTGAGTGATGAGTGTGCCCGTGGTGTAACATATCTTCACCTCTGTATGATAGAGTGCACGGAGTATTTAATGGTCTTGGTATTTGCTTGATATTTCATGCATGCACATGTGTCTCCTTCACTTGCTACTTGTTATGCTTCATGTGTTCATCCAACTGCGAGCAATTCTTCTAGCATGCGCTCCTTATTCATCTCGTTCGTCATAATGCCATGTCTCATCCAAGTACTTGTTTCTACAATCACTCATGACAAGACGACATCAAATCCAAAAATCCCCTAGTTTAAAATGATGCATTGTCTTTCGTTTCCAGGTGCAAGTGACCGGGAGAGAGGACAAGGCTCTAGAATAGTGCAGAGCGTGCATGTCAGGTCAGGATGAGAGGCTCAGGGACACTATCAAGAAAAATTGCGCAGAGGTCAGTGGGAGGCTGGGATGAGTAGTCAGGAACAATAATGACATTCTATGGGATCTGGCTTAGCTAGGAGGTGGAACTGTGCAATTTTTCCCGGGAAGGTAGTGCGGGCAGCAGAGGACACTGGCAATGAAAACTACGCAGATTTCGAGGAGAGGATGGGAACGGGATGTGGGAGCTTGCTGGCCAAAACTGCGCAGAACTGGGAGGTAGTCATATTGAACATGTCAATGTAGTTTCTAGGCTGAGCGGAGTGTCGAGCAGCTAGTGGAAAATCTACGAAAGCTACACAGTTTTCAAAGACAATGCAGTGACAGGCAGCGGGTGCTCGTCCCTCTTATCTGCACAATTTCTTCATTCAATGCAAGAAATCATGTTGACATCTTCTGCACAATTCTGGGACTGAAGCCCAGGGTCACTTCCTAGTCAAACTCTCTAGTTGACCAATAGGAGGCTTGATGGATTTTCTTGCAGGCAGCACAAATTGAGATGGCTTCTTGGGCAACTTCTGTGTTGTTCTGGGTGACATCCAACCAAGTCAATCTTAGGGTTACACGGTGTAGAATCCATGGGGGCAGCCTCAAGATCTGCGCATTGCTGGGGCAACAATACTTGGTCACTGAGGGCTAAGACTCTGTAGTGCAGCTTAGTGGAGGTTCGATTGATGGAGGGTGGTCTGGTTGACAGATCTTAGGCAAAATGGTTAAGTGTGTGAGAAGGTGAACTCGTGTATACATGACCTTGCAAACGCACACTCAACATGACTTGACAAAAATACATCTCGAACCAACAATACAACATGTCTTAGTGTGACTAACTACATGACTGTCTAATTGTAAAGGAAAAAAGTGTGACACTTCGGATAGACCTTCACATTACGTGTGGAAACTTGTGCGATAGTGCTTGCAACATCGTGTGATACATGTTACCATTGCGAACAAAACTCATACACAAATTTTAACATCACCTGAAAAAGGTCACAAGCATAACATAACAATCAACATGTCGAAGACGACCGTTGGTCAAACAAGCGAAAAGGAAGCAAGACATGTAGAGAAAACACATGAACTATTTTTTTAGTGTTTTAGCACAAGCATGGTACTGAAGACATGATGATATGACAATGACAAGTAGTATTGCAAATTCAACTAAGTGATGTACTTAGAAAGGTTTTCTTTACTTACCATACTTACCCTCAAGATGATCATGCATCTGATGGAGTTTGCATGTGGTCCTGACCTTTACCATCACTTAGTTTCTTGGTCCTCCTCCTCCACTCCATGGGGTTAATCTTAGCATGTCACCTTTTCCTATAGTAATTGGGTGATGGATGAACATGGTTTCAGTAGGAAGTGACTGATGCCGAGACGAGGCCATTGGAGGCCCATCTGTATAGTTTATGCACGTAATACCGACATGACAACTTGGAAATAACTGTGTTGTTTTGAGGCATATGACACTGTTATGGGATGGGGCCCTGGGAGGAAACTTCTACGTGATTTCTGAATGCAGGATAGCCTGACTGCTCTGTGCATTTTTGGAGAGCAATGTTTCTCGCCTGACTTCTCTGCGCATTTTTGGAGAGCATTTTTGGCTGGGGTCTCTGCGAGCTATGGGGTTTCATCAGGAAAGGGAGAATCTTGATGGTTGCAAAAGCAAAGTGAAAAGTTCTGGGAATCTGAATGAGGCTAGGTTGCTTGGGAAATGGCTAAGTGTGGGATCAGTGACACAGATGTAAACAATGATAGGAATCGACTGTGATCGCACACAGACACTTAGTGACACAACGTAGACCATCCAAAATGCATAAGACATACTTTTCTTGATGAAACAACCTTCGTGACAAGAGTGCATGAAGTGAGTGTGAAACATGCCTATGTGATGACAACCACTCATACACACACAATTCCCTTGAATCAAAACAACATTCCCTTTGCATGACAAACAACAACCCATATGCCCAAAGATGGAACATGCTGCATAAAGATGAGAACAAAGACAACTTTTAAGATCAAGGAGGGGAGGCTTGAGATCATCAGCTTACCAACAAGTGATTGTTGGCTTGAGGGGGCCTGACCCAGGTTCGGAGTTAATTAGCCAAATAAATCCCCGTACTACTGGCCCTTTCAGCAACAACCCACGAAGCGCGGACTGAGGTCTCACCCGAAGCAGTATGGGGGGATGCTGGAACCAAGTTTCCGCACCCTTGAGATGTCTGAGGGGTCGGTTTAGTCCAACTATGAATGCCTTCGCGCAGGTTACTTCACGCACTTGCCTAACCTTCGAGGCCTTCACGATCTGTTATAATCACCTTTGTGCAGCCCTAACCATGGGCTGGGATGGTTTCATGCTGCTGAGGCAGCTATCTGCACTAATTCCCCAAGTTACACCGCAGATCTTACTTATCTTCTTATAAGTGTTAGTTAACTTCGCGTAAACAGATACTTTGTCTTATATTCTCTTAGTCAACATAATCATATAAGTTCACGCATAAAAACAGTAAAAATGCAATTCATTCCCAATATAATCAATGCATAAAATAGGAAAAGATACACATAAATGATATGAAACTTCTCTTTATTACTTCTCCAAATGTTATAGACTCGACTCGCCCTATGCACTCAGCTGCAGGGGTTCACGCACTTAGTTGCGGACTACTAGGCCTCTATGCACTCAACTGTAGAGGCTTCTCCTACTCAATGAACCAAGACTCGACTCTACACTTAGATAAGACTCAATTCATTATCCTTCATTCATTCATTCCTTCTTCGGTGTTTTACAACTTAGAGCCTCGCTCTATTTATAGAATCCCATGGTCCATGGACTATGGGTGGATCTCTAAAGCCGACATTACATTTACAAAAATGAGGGTAGAAAACCCTATGACTCATTTACAAGTTCGCGCTCTGTGCCCACAAAACGCGGATTCTTTACATCGGATTTGGTCAAAATCTAGGCTTTAATCCCCAAAACTTCCCTTGGGGGATCCCGCACCCAATGGGACCCCAACACAAACATCGTGACTCGCCCTCGAGTCACTCTGTCGGTGTTGAGATCTTCACACAGAGACCTCCCAACTCTGCTCAAACCGTTGTAAGGTCTGCAACACACTAAGTAGCTGCCTGTTGTACCTCCTGCATGCGTTGTTCAAAGACCACAATATCCGAACTGCTTCCTTGCATATGCTCCTGCATTCTCTGCATCTGTGCGAGCTTGGCTTCGATCGAGGCTGTAATGACGAATGCCTCATCGATCTAAGGTTAGACACGCACCTTAAAAAATGGTATCATCAGGTAGTAGCAAAGTCTTCAGAGAGCTCTTGCTCTCATCTAGGTCCTTAGGTACCCTTGCTTTCCCTTTTCACGAAGGAACATATGCTGGCAACCTAGTTAGAGGGTTTTCACCCTAGGTTTCTTCCTTCATTTCTTCATCCTCCTCCTCTTCGACTAGGATTTCCTCAAGGTCTTCCTGCTCCTCATTGGTTTCCACATTAACTGCTTTCCCCTTTTCTTCCATGGTTAGTTTAGTTCGCAACGGGTTTCTAGGAGACATGCGCGTGGGAACCATGGGCTGCTTAACTTTCTTGGATCTTGGCATGTGCAATGATTTAGGGATTTCTGCAACTACCACCGTGCTCTCAGGGGCATCTCCTATTGTCATGGCCTACGCGGCCTCTTCAAAGGTCATTTCGCCGATATCCATGGCTTCCTCTAGTGTGGTCATATTTCTATTCCACAAATCTCTCAAGGGCTCAGTTAAGTGCTCAAAGAACACCTTTGACTTCAAAAAATCAAACAGATCTGGGTTCATAGATCTCTAGGCGCGCAATAGCTTAATTCTCAAATGGCCAAGTGTTGTTTTATGGGCAGGCCTTTGCATTTTATAACAACTTTTGAATTCAAATTCAACCGTTCCCCCAAAATCTGGTACATTAATGCTCCCTTGGAGGCAGATTTTCCCAAATATAGCCCATAAAGCCCACCTTAAATGTCTGCCACCCACTCCATTTGGTCTCAAACCAAGAATCACATCGTGAATAGTGACTATAACGGTCACTTTCCAGCCAACCCGCTTGGCAGTGCAGCCACCCTTGCGTTGTCGCAGGCCTTGTGAAACTTCGCTCCTGCGCGTAGTCCTGTCATCGCGCAGATCTTAGGTGGGGTAGTTTATAGTCCAGCACCTCCTTTCAACTGCCCAGAGCACTAAGACTATGCTTCCTACAGCTAGTTAAGTGGCCAAGCCACCTATATATAGCTTCAACCAACCATCACTCACTTTTCCTCGAAAAGGTCCGCCTTTTAACTTTACTATCTGCATCACACCACCATCTGTGATCCCGTTAGTAACATATGGTCCAATCCAAGGCATCAAACTGATCAACTCTTGGAAATAGTCCTCAAATTCATCAACGTAATCATGCTCATCCTGTTTTATCACCGTGGTTTTCTTATCAAGAAAGTCCTTCTGTATTCCTTCCTCAAGCTTCTTGACTTTTGCTTCCACCATGGCGCTTTTCTTCCTCAAACCGAACTCTTTCATTCATGAGTTCTTGGAGCCTAAGATTACCTTGCTATATCTCTTCATCAGTTCCCAAGCATTCTTCTTCGAGCTTTCCCAACTATGCGATCCCTTCTTCCAAGGCTCTGCAAACTGTCACATCCGTGGGCACTGCTATGTGCAGACTGGGCATGATATACTCCATCGGCATTACAACATTTGCTCCATAGGCTAGCCTAGAAGGCGTATGTTCCATAAATTTCTTGCACGTTGTCCCATAAGCCCATAAGACTACTGGTATGCACAGGTCCCAATCACTTCGTTGCGCATTGCATACCTTGTTCATTGCTTCTCACACTTCGTTAAATGCTTCCACGTGGATAACCTTCTGCGCGCTCATTCTCTCCACAATTTGTCGTTCCAACTTGAGGAACAGTTCACAGATTCCCCCCCAAAAAATTATTATTGTCGTATTTCCCAACGCATATTTCATGTGTATCCATGCAAGTTGTTTACCATATGCCTGTACCCACCTAGACATATGTGTGCGCAGGCCATCCCATCCATTATATTTATCTGCCAATCGCACTATAGGTTTTCCCAAACTGTGCGCAACATTTTTCTACATGCACGCTAGTCTTCAAAGCTTCCTCTGTGCATACCCCACCACCTTGCAGGCGTAGCATGTTATACCCAATTCAAGGCCTGGAAACATTTCTTTTCTAGCACCTCCCTTTCAAATCTGTCCAAGAAAGCATCTACCTCACCTAATCCATCATAAGTAGGGAGATCTCTCACTTCTTTTGATACACAGCGCAGTGACCCTGTCATCATGTTACAATTAAGCGTGTTTAGCTCGTGTAACCAGTTCTGCCATCGTTCTATCTCCTCATCCGAATCTAAAGTGCAAGAGCTTTAGTGCTCCCATGATATTTGTACATCCGCGGTGGGATTTACCCAGTGTTTCTCTCACACAGTTATCTTGTAAATGTAGTCCAAATCGTCGTCGCTTTCATAGTCGTGCACTAGCTTTGTATAGGGCGATCCCTCAGCAGGGTCCCAGGGTATAACTACGCATAGAGACTTCTTCTCAAAAATCATCTTGTGCTTCTTCAAATTAATCATCCCATTCATGTCAGTGGCCTAATCAATTCCTAAGAGCGCAAGGTAGGAATTGATGTCATCAACAATCTCTATCACCTCAAAGTCTTCTAGTGTTCTCACTCCCTCAATATCCACAGTGATTCCCTGCAATCGCCCCAGGGGTATTATCTTTTGTTGGTTCACCATTCGTAGCTGAATAGGAGACCACTGCAGCTTAGGCCTCCCCATGCACTCCCATGTCAACTTCAGCAGAACGTTCGTGTCCGATCCTAAGTCCAGAATTACTTGGTCCATCTCATATTCTCCAATCTATGCGGTTAGCCTCATTTCTCTCCCCATCCTTGTATTATGATTTCCAATCTTTCGGACTAGGCGCGGTTCTCCTCGCGTGGTACCAACGCATCTGTTAAGGAGTTCCTACAATCCTTTTACAACCTTACTATCACGCAGTAGCTTCATGCATGTTTCTATAAATGTCATAAGCATAGATGGGTCCATTTCCGGCTCCAGTCTATCTTTGCTTCCTGAAGTGGAGGCATTAGCGAAGCTCTTCTTAGCTTCCATGAAGGATTCCTTAGCGCGCTGCAAATCAAACTCTGCTTCCCTCGTTAGAGCTTTGAGAACCCAAGTGCTATCTTCGAGTTATTTTCCTTTATCATCTCCAGTCGTAATTTCACTTTGGATCACAATATTGACATTCAGATCTTCCTCACATGGCTCAAACCTCATCATTTTCAGGTTTTGAGTAGGGGAAGGTGGTACTACTCCCTTGTCATGTATCCTAGCTATCAGCATAGGACAATCCTCCATCTCATGATCAAACAAGATACAATACAGACATCATGGGTGCTTTGGATTTGTACAATCACGAGCATAATGTCCTGGCCCTCCGCAATTGTAGCATATCAATTGTCTGCGACCTCTTCCAGGTCCTCCTCTACCTTGGCCTCATCCGCACTCCTGAAATCTTGTCCGCGCCACTCCTGCATTCGGGTCTAGGGGTCATGATTCGGCCTAAACTCTGTAAGTGGGAATTCTATCCATCTTTAACTCATAGCTTCTACAAGTGTTCTCACCATGTCCTACTGACCTACAAAAGCTACAGAACAATTGTTGCAAATTTTGCATATACTTCTCTAGCAAATGGTAGTTGTCCGTAGCGTGTTTCCCTCCTATTTGACAAATCGTGCACCACAAAGCAGGCGCCGCACTAGGTCCCGCTTGTGCTTTTGGCCTTAATGGCATCGTTCCTCCTCCGGTGAGGTAATTTGCGAACACTAGGCAATGGTCTTTGTCATGACCCTGACCCTTACATTTAACGCACCATACCTCTTCGCGCACTTCTGGTTGAGCTGTCTTGTCTTGTTTCAGACTCTACATTTCAAGGCATAATTTTTTTAACTACACATGGATCTGCTAAACTTTCAAGTTAAGATCCTACACTGGGGTCTCATGGAGTCTCATCGCGATCTCCAAGGCTTCTACCTGAGTCATTAACCTCTGTTGCAATAACGCATTCCTCAAATGCATCGTTAGCGATGCTACAAACCATTCGCAGTGCTGTCCATCCGTCAAAGTCATATTAGCTTCGCGAATAGTGCACTTCAACCTCTAATCCAACTCCCAAGGAGTCTCACCTGGTAGCATTGTGATCTCTTTGAACCCAATGATCGACTGTGCTTCTAACTTTGGCCTACTAAATTCCTTATTTAGCGCAGTTTTTATCTCTGTGATCCCCACATTCTAATTGTCATTAGAATGCTTAATATACAAGGTTAGTGCACTATCCTGTAGGGTGCTAACCAGTGTCACTTTCTTTATATTGTCATCTATAACTCCCTATGCTTCCCATACAGCTCTTATCACGAACCAAAATTGGTCTGATTCCTCATTTCCTACTCCCTTGAACACATGCAACTTTATCGTGCTTGCCATGTTGACTCGCAGTGCTGGTGAAGGTGGTACGGTTTAAGATGGAGGTGAAGGCGGTGAAGCTTGCAGTGGTGTGGGTGGGGGTGGTATGTGTAGAATCCTTTGCCTTATCAAATGGATCGCACTTCGCGAAGAGACCTTCATGAGCTCTTCCTCATCCCTTCGCGGAGGTGAAATCAAAGGGCTATTATTTGGTCCCTTACTTCCTTCATTTCTGTAGGTTTTTCCACTTTGCGTAGCTCTGAACATCAAGGTAATTGCATAACCCTCTTTTCACACAATATCATTTTAATCCAAGTATTCAGAGACTTTACGTACTTACCTCGTGGTCCTTTGAGGAAGCGTCACTCTCCCTCGCTATAGCTGACTAAAGTATCTACTGTGAACTCAATAATGAATCCTTCTATAATCTGATCGAGCCAGTGATAAAAAAATCTCGCAATCTTATCTTTCAATGCTTCCAATCTGTGCACCAAATCTGGGGTCCACACAATAGGACCGTCAATCTTCCACCTTCCATGGCTATCTGCTAGCTTTGCGATCCACTCGTACAGGTCAGTAGCGAAAGATGTGAAGAAGATTTCGTGGATCTCTGTGTACAAGTAGTAGTCTAACCACTCTTCCTTTGATAGTCACGGATTCCTGTTCTCCTGTGCCGTGAACTCATGAATTCTCCTATCCAACCAACCTTCAATTTCCTTCTTAGTTGGATTCCAATGATATGACATTAGGCATATCTATGCAGATTCTAGTCCCGGCAACAGAACCATTTGTTGGCTTGAGGGGGCCTGACCCAGGTTCGGATTTAATTAGCCAAACAAATCCCCATACTACTGGCCCTTTTGGCAACAACCCATGGAGCGCGGGCTGAGGTCTCACCCGAAGCAATATGGGGGGATGCTGGAACCAAGTTTCCGAACCCTTGAGATGTCTGAGGGGTCGGTTTAGTCCAACTGTGAATACCTTCGTGCAGGTTACTTTGCGCACTGCCCTGACCTGCGAGGTCTTCACGATCTATTATAATCACCTTCACATAGCCCTAACCAGGGGTCGGGATGCTTTTGCGCTGCTAAGGCAGCGATCTATGCTAATTCCCCAAGTTACACCGCAGATCTTACTTATCTTCTTATAAGTGTTAGTTAACTTCGTGTAAACAGATACTTTGTCTTATATTCTCTTAGTCAACATAAACATATAAGTTTGCACATAAAAACAGTAAAAATGCAATTCATTCCCAATATACTCAATGCATAAAACAAGAAAAGATACACAGAAATGATATGAAACTTATCTTTATTACTTTTCCAAAGGTTACGAACTCGACTCGCCCTGCACACTCAGTTGCAGGGGGTCCGCGCACTCAACTGCAGACTACTAGGCCTCTACGCACTCAACTGTAGAGCCTTCTCCAACTCTATGACCCAAGACTCGACTTTACACTTAGATAAGACTCAATTCTTCATCCTTCATTCATTCATTCCTTCTTCGGTGTTTTACAACTTAGAGCCTCACTCTATTTATAGAATCGATCTCTAAATCCGACATTACATTTACAAAAATGAGGGTGGACAAACATATGACTCATTTACAAGTTCGCACTTCGCACCCACAAAACGCGGAGTCTTTACATCAGATTTGGTCAAAATCTAGGCTTTAAGCCCCAAAACTTCCCTTGGGGGATCTTGTGCCCAACAGTGACAAAGGACAATTGATCGCAGGATCCAAGGTAGTATCCAAAATTTGCATGCAAACCAAAATTTTCGAGGGCAGTTGTAGCAGCTACAACATTGGTGACACACGGATAGAACTCGAGCCCTCTATATGGACCTTGTTTCATGAAAAGTGAGTCTAACCCTTCTTGAAGTATTGTTCAATTCATTGATCATGATGTCTTATGTACTAGCTTGTGTGAAAGATGTAGTCTCTACCATTATCTTGATCGGTCAACACACATTCCAAACCAATTCAACCTAGTTGTTTCGATTGGGGATGAGGGGTATATTGATGCACAAGTAATCCAACTGTCAGAGTTTAAGTTTCTTCTCTAGTGTTGCTCTACTGGAAACAGTCCTGGACAATACCTGACAGAGTCACACAGGAATATAAGAATCGCTCCTTTGCCAGTGACCCTGTTTAGTACCTCGTCGAAGTTACTTGTATCACCTCTTGACACATAAAGCCTTTCTCTTCTTTCGCCTTGCTCATTTCTCATTTTTTTATTTTTCACTTTTTTCAAAAAACTATACATAGGCACTTATTTATTTCAAAGGCGGAAGAGGGATCCCGACTTATCAAGAGCAGAAGAGGTTGTTCCTTCATAGAAGTATGTTATGTATGCCTTTGACATACTTGTTAAGGTTTTCCTGCTCACCTTACCCTACTTGACCGAGCTGACAAGGGTTGACCCAAAAGAATTGATTAGAGTAGGAAATACTAGTTAACAGTGCAAGTGTTGTGTTTTCACCAAGACTCACTCTAAAAAGAACGTATTTTCCATCAAGGCATCATCGACTGAAGACAACGATTTCTTCATAAAGAGAGAGGAAAATAGATAACTAGATGTTGATAGCTGTACAAGTCCTCTTAAATTTTCTCTACTTGTCTCGCGAGCCAAACACAGTTTCATGAGAGGCTAACCTACGGGTGCAAGAAAGAAAAAAGCAAAAGAAAAAGTAAAGAGAAAGAAAAACAAGCAAGCAAACCAAGCAAACCAAACCAAGTAAGCAAGAAAATAGACATGCAAACCAGAAAGCAAATCAATGCAAGAATCAAAGACTACTCCTACTCCTATGCTAAAGAGTGCATGGGCTTACTCACGGAAGTGGTATTTCCAATGTAGCCATCGGTGCATTGGCTAGCCCATGTTGACGAAGGCATAAAAAATATGCATGTAAACCAGTGAACCAGAGAGATTGATCAGTGAAGACCAACAAGCTTCGATTTCTAAAACATCCACAGAAAAGAAAATAGTGAATGCACAAGACAGACATTTTGTGGACTTAACATGGTTTTGTGAAACATTGTGTGTAGATGATAAGCATGCACACTCTCTCGACTATGACAGACAAGCAAACATGAGAAATATAGACAAATTATGCCTTGAAAGTGTGATTGTTGTGTATGATTCCTCCAGTGCATAAGCGATGGGATCATGTGATTCGAGTGGAGGAAATGAAATCTGTGTGTTTGGTTGATCTTCAATGTGAAGAAGAGAGTGATGAGGAGCCTTGGGTGTTTCTAAAATTTCCTGATTGAAAGTGGAACTAACCTCAGGACAACGAGGGCCTGACATAACCATCAACCCAGGTTGAAGTGCCTCAACAACTTGTGGATTTTCCACTCTGTTGATAAATAGATCATTGGAGACCATTGGCTTAGACATATTAACAGCAAATGAATCAACATTGTGATCAAATGAAGAAGTACAGAGATCATGACAACCACGATCAGAAAATTCGAGATGTTTGTCGGCTTCCTCATGATTTCATGAATCATGTAGAGGGGTAGATGAGAAACAAGGATGTACACCCTTTGTGTTTTCAAAAATGAGAGATGACAGATGGGACAAATTTTTAGAGGAAGATATGTCCTCTCTGCAATGTAATAACATGTTGACATCTGGTGTGTCCTGTGAACGATTAGAAGTAGAAACATCCGGAAATGAAGTTTCACAAGAAGAATCAAAAGTGGTGTTAGTGTCAATCTTGTCTACCTGTCACCAGTGATCAAATATGCTTTTACCAAGTCTGTTAGGGGTCTCAAGGTCAAATTTTATCATGTCACTAGGTTTTCAGAGTAAAATTTGGTCACTCGCTAGTTTGTCTAGGAATGTCTCCATTCTTTTGAAAAATCTCACATGCTGGTTGCCTACTTCACTCAGATGAAGGAATCATAATACAAAGGATGTTTTCATCATATCAATCATCATCATTACCATTTCACTCAGTCTGATATATTTAGTAGTTCATTAGGGTTTCAAGGTCCATCCTCATTCCATGCATAAATCTAGCATTAAATGAGTTGTGATAAGCAGCTCTTTGCTAAAGTTTTTATGAATTTTCATAAGTTCTTCATGGTTTCAATCTCAAGATTCCAAAATAAGAAGTCTCACTGTTCAAAAACATAAAAAGAAGCTTAAGTTTCAACTCTCCAAAGTGGCCTAGTTTAAAAGGTGAAAATCATGTTTTGAAAAGGTATGTGGGGCCCATTTTTATTCAAAAGAGAATCATATTTTTCCTATAAAAACCCAAAAATCCCAAACTTGTTTTATTTACCTCCTAACCTCCTTTTTTCATCGAGCTTTCTCATCCATTGGTGAAAAATCACGGGTTTTCTAGGCAAATTTGTACAAAATTTCTTGGTAATGCGCTTCTAGGGACTGTGCTGCACTTTTGAAGGTGGCGTTGCGTTTCTAGACACTGCGTTGCGGTTCCATGAACTGCACTGCGCTTGTGCCAGAGTAGCCTGAAACTCATCCAAACTCACCCAAATTTCTATTTTGAGCTTGCATTCCTACTTCTTGATATTATAAGCTTGTTCTCAAGTAAGTATCATCCTTTTGCTCACCTTTTTCCTTTGTCAAGATGAATGAAAATGCAAGTTTTCTTAATCTAGGGTTTAGGTCAATTTTTCATGCTACAAGTACTAGTGTAACTGATGGTTTGGTTAGTTTTGATATTGAAAACATGTAAATTTTCCACCTCATACCTCTGTACATGTTTAAAACACTCTTTGATTCACTAAATAACTTATCAACCCTTAAATTACCTGACCTTTACATAAACCCTAGCTCATACCTAGCATTTTGGTAAGATTTCCTAGCAGCATTGTTTCTCAATTTCTCCTAATCATTTCTTTCCCTCATTTCACTCCATTTAAACTTCATAAGGTTCTTGCAACCCTTATTCATCTCCCAAAATTCCTCTACCATCATTTCCTTTCCCAAACCCCCTCGTTTCATCATTTCACTCATTCCTCACTCTTTTTCCATTTTCCTGTTATCTAGGGTTTCTACCATAATCGAGGGAGATTCTTCACCATCAAAAAGGAGAAAAAACCATAAAGGAGGAAAAATCCTCAGATATGAGCCTACCAACTGCAATGAAATCAACTCATCACCATTCATCAAGCAATGTTTTGAAGATGTCAATTGCCTAGGGTTTTGCAAAAGGGTGTGTGAAGTGGGTTTCCATGAACAGTTAACTGTTTGGACTGCCACCAATCTGAAAGGGGAAAGGGCCATCATATCAGGGGTTGAGTTTACATTTTCAGTGGCTACTAGATGAAGACGTAGACAGGGAAGACAAAATTTCCTTGGAGATCAATGAGGATAGAGAGTATTGACCAAATAAGGTCATTGATCACTTAGAACAACTTCTTGAAAAATCCAACAGGGATAATCAGTTATTAAGGCACATGGCACATCATTATCAAACCAGAAACATGATATGTAACATCAAGCTCAAGTAGTTGAAAAATAAGCTAAATGAAACCCTAAAGGACAAAAATGAGAGGGATAACTTGGAGATGCTTACTGAAGCATCCATGAGGGCTTGACATACCTCATTTTTCACCTCATGACCAATTTTGAAGGTTTTCTGAGCATTTTCGGTTTTTGACTATTTTGGTGCCAAATTCAGAAATTGAGCTAATCACAAAAGTGAAGCACCTTGGCATTGCACTTTTTCCTCAGACCTCCAAATGATAGATGGTTTGCATTTTTGGAAAGTTGGTGGCCTTCTCTCAAAACCCATTTCATCATATTTCTCAGAGTGGGCTCAAATTTTGAGGAAAAGGGGTCAAAAATCATCATTCTGCCACTCTTTTTTACAAGATTGCACTTCTAGAGACACCTTGGGAGAATGAGTTTTTGAAGGCCTTCCCATGGATCACTTTTTCATAAATTCAAGGTGTTATAGAAACTAGACAGGAAAGGATAATTGACCATTCTCTCGGATCTAAATTTGGACTTTAGGAAGGCACCTTAAACTGGGATCAAAGTTGGCGCTGCGCTTCTGCAAATTTTTGTGTTTTTATTTTAAATTTCACTGTGTATTTTCCAAGTTTTTCAGTTTGACTTGGTCAAAGTCAAAACTCATGATGTAATTGCAGTATTTCGAGGTTAGTTGATGTAATAATGAAATAAATAGACATGATAGGTTTTTTTTTTTTTTTAATGAGGCCTCATAAAGGAAGCAAAGTTCAAAACAAAGTCTAAGAGAAGAGTTTGTATTTGACATTCTCACTCTCACCTGTTGGTTGAGAGAATCTTGGAAATAGTTCCACCACCTAGGAATTCAACTCCTAAAGGTTGGGAAGTTGTTTGATTGAGTCTATATGTATAATTTCTCATTCATAGAGAGGGGTTGGACTTTTTTGGAGAGGCTTGGTACCTTATGTTCTCTTACAGCTAATATAGGAGCAGTTGCAACTATATTTCAGGAATTCTTGTTCAGTGAGTCTATGGTGTTGTTTTCTTTTCCTATCAGCTTCTAATGGATAAATCATCTCTCTTTTCATGCTTTATCATCTTCCTATGAATTTCCTTGCAGTTATAAATACATAAATCTTAGATTTAAGCTTCATTTAGGTGGAAATCATGCTCGTGTTTCTTTTCTTCCAAGACTAATGAATTCATGCTTTCACATGATCATTATTTTCTATTAAACTCACATACCTACACTACATTGGCAAACACTTTAAGTTCACCATAACACACTGATATTTAGCTCCTCTTTATACTTGTCATTACATACTTGAAGCCTTGACCTAAACCTGCTCTAATCCCTAGTCCAACAAACTATAAATCCTAAATTCACAAATGGAAGTGAAGAATTTGAAATCCTCGCCCAGTGGATGAAAAAAATTGTTTTTTCTCAAATTAAAGGACATATAAAAATGGGATATCAAAGGGGTATGGAAGGTTTGGATCAACCTAGAGTTGGTGATTCATTTAAAGCTGGTTTGGGATAATTAGACTTTAGTGATAAATGGTTGTTTATAGGAGTTGCCTAAACCTGTAGCAGTCTTCGCTCCCTTGCCGAAGTCTGATGTACAATTCAGTCAAAGTGTTGATCGGTTTAATTTAAAATTGGGCAAAACAAACCAATGGAATCATTCCAACACAGAGAATTTTCACTGTGCCTGAAATTCTTGTTGGATTCTTGTCAAATTTGTGGTTGGAAAGAGGGTCTATTTTCTATACTATTAACGTACTCTATTCTTCATGAATAGCATGGTTTTTGTACCCCACTGGGGAAGATATGCCCATTCCTTGAAGGAATGTACCCAATCTCCATCTGATTAGGAACTTGCCCAAGCTCTCTTTTAATCAGGAACTTGTCAGAGCTCCCTCTTAGCTAGGGACTCTTCTACACATCAAAAACTTCTTCTTCGTGGGTCCTTCCACTACTTGATCAAATTTTCTCCTTGATGTAATGAAATTCAGTTGAGCTTCTTCCTTGTAGGGAAATAGCAATCGATCACTTTCCTCCTTAGTCTGTCATGTCATTCCTTTCTTCATGGAAAGTGGCCTTCTTCATATCTGGAACCTTCACCATATGACTACTTCTTTCTCATCATGCTTATTCCATCCACCACATGAATTCTAGTTCTACTTTTAAGTAGCGCTGCATGAACTTATCCATAAATTATTCAAGAAATCAAAACATAATATTAAATCAAATCATACCTTATGAGATGGCTCTTCATCATGACATCTTTCTGTAGGTATTAGCATCTTGCATACATGTTGACACATCTCCCAAAGATATCCATTGTTAAGGGTCTTCATCTTTTTCCATCAAAGTCTTCATATTTTTTCGGGAGATTTCCTATTTAATTATTATTGGTCTTTTGGATGTTGATCACCTTCATTAAGGTTGCTTATCTCACGATCTCTTCCTTCTCCACACATTCCATTCCCATGTGCTTTCAATTAGAGTTTCTTAATTGTAGTCATATTATGTTGAATTCATCTTAGTGTGTCTTATGCCTTCTTGCATCCTTTGAGAGGAGGAGATCATGTTTCTCTTGATCATGCTTCTTAAGCTAGAAGTAATGATCCATGTTACCTACAACCATACGACATGACATTATAAATTTAAATTCAAGAATACATACCTTATTTCATCTTTAGGTCATCTAGGCTTCCTTCAACAACTTGCTTGATTGAAGTGTCTTAAAATTCTTGATCTGCTTCTCCTCTTATGTCACCATAACATCATTCACAAATTCCACAAGTTGGAGTTTCAGATGAAACACTTGCTTCCTCTCTATATTAATGAACCCTCTGATGAGGATTCCATTAGAGAATCTTGAGGATCTTGTTTGTAACCATCTGGTAGATGTTTCTTGATGTATGATGAGCCTTGTCCTGTATGACTTCTTTCTTTCCTTCCATGTCCAATGAGGTTCCCAAGAGCTATATCCTTCATGTTTGACTACCATAGATTTTGTCCTTCATAATTCCCATGGTGATATCATGAGTTCTTATTTCTAATTCTTTCATGATGCCACGATGTATATTATTATCTTGGTCATATCCATAACACAAGATTTAGGAGCTTATGATAGGACCCTTTTGTGAGGGATACCATCTTACTCATAGTAGATATTTGTTAATCCCTCTTTCCTTGGCCCTTTTTCTTCAGCTTCCTCCATCTTTCGAGTGATATTAGCTTCTTTCCATAATCTTTCCATAGCATTAAATCTTAGCTATACTTTTTTTCTTGCTTGGGTACCAAACTTGCCTTTCCTTTATGCACATGTTTGAGTTCTTTTATCCTTCAATACTTTTGCCATCAACTTGTCTTTCTCTATTTAGCATAGAGACCATAAGTTTTCGAATGAGGTAAATTTCTTATCCCATGGATATTTTTTACCTTGATTGTTTATGAATCAATGATGGTTATCTTCCTTCCTAGATCTTGTAGATGGGACCTTATGATGATATCGTACATCCTTTGATACCCTTTACTTTCATGTAGATCAGATTTCATGTGACGTTCTTCATTGTACCTTCAGAGAATGAGTTTATCATATACATCTCTTTGATGTCTCCAATATTTCTATATGAGGGGATCTTTCATATGTATCCCTTTCCATGAATTCAGAGGAGACCTTCTGATATGTTCAATGACTTCATCTACTTAGAAGACTATGTCTATCTTCCTTCTTTATGCAAGGAATCTTGATGACCCAACCAATTTATAGATATCCTTGCAAACATGAAGTCATTTAACCAAATTTGATTATAGAATAAAAATATACTTACTTGTCATGTGAAGATGAAATCTTCACCTTGATTGCTTTGATGATGGTTGAAGTTAGTACTTCTTCTTGGATGACCTTCTTTTCAATGAGAGAATCTTTCCTCAATATAAAAGGTTTCTCCTTTTGATGAGGATGATTTGTTTCTTCTTCGGATGATCTTCTTCTGGGGAAAGAAGATGATCCTTTCTTGAAGATGACCACGTCTTATTGCCTTCAATATGCTTTGCCTTCTTTTGTAGTGTAGATTAGGATTACTACTCGGGTTTCAACTTGTTCCAAGATAAGGCGATCTTTGATTTTGAGGTCCTTTGAGTTACCTTGCTTTCTAGACATACTAATGAGGGTCTTGGTGGAGTTTTTTATGATGACTATGGAGATACAAGCTCTTGTTGTTGTAGACTGTCTCTTTGATTATGTAGACAAAAACCTTTGTTGTTGTAGACTAATCCTTCAATATTGACAAATCCCTTCAACTTTCTTTGATGCCATTCTTGAAAATTGATCCTTGTATGTCTCTTTTTGCTGCCCTTCCTTTGACTTCAACACGTTAGCTCTAATACCGTGTTGAAGAATCTAGGGAAAATGTAGTTAATGTGATTCTTCTAGCATGATAACTACTTGTGAGGTATTTTAATTTTTTTTCTTAGCACAATCTTCACTTGTTATTATTAGAGTGTGTCTTCTTATATTCATGAAATAGTTACCAAAACCAAAGAGTCAAGAACACAAGATATTGGCTTTCTTCCAGGGCCAAAACCTCTCCCTCTTGGAGAGGAAAACCCGTACAAAATTCTTCTTATAGAGATTCCAATTGATGAATAATGCCACTCGAAGACCAAGACACCAATCCTCTTCTTTGTCACTATTGATATCATCATCATTGTTGCACCATCACCGAGTTCTTCATCAACAAGATCTCCAGGATGGGACTGTCTGTCTGGATCTCTATAAATTGACAGTAGATGTTCAGAATATTTCTTGTTAGTACAAATTTTATTCAGAAGTTTGTATGATTAGGTAGTTTAGAGGTATATGCAAGTTTTGTTACAGGAAGTAGCGTATACAAGCAGGTTGGGTTCTTTAAAATAGTGTATACATTATGATGTATGATTTTTGAGGTTACAGTTGGTTCTAGTTGTTGATGCAGTGTTCTGGGTTTAGATCTGTGTACTAGCTACAATGATTTGTCTATTCCAGTTGATTGGTTAAATTTGATTAAGTTTGAATGAATGGTTGATTCAGTTGTGATTGTTTGATTCTGTCTGTCAGAGGTCTTAGTGAATGATTGATTCAGTTGTGTCAAAGGTTCAATGATTGTTTGATTCAGTATGTCATAAGTTTTAGTGATTGATTGATTCAGTTATGGTTGATTCAGAGATTAATGATTGGGTTTCAGTTATATGAAGGATTTATGATTGAGTGTCAGTGATTGACTAATGCAGATGTATTGTAGTGGTGATTGATTTTGAGCTTCAATGTTACTGATGGGTGAAAATTTGATGAAATGTGGCCTACATATTGTGTTGTTGTGTACCAGGAGTATATAGTATGAAAATTTATGAAACGTGGTCCCTGGAGGATATTGAGGGTTGGAGCCTTCAGTGAGGAAGTCAAAGCTTCCTGCCAGTAGTGGTTGGTGATTTGATCAAGGGGTTGTAGCTCCCTTTAAGCAGCAGCTTGAGAATGCGTGAAGGTTGGATCCTTCTATAGGTTGGCGCCTACGTACTAGTAAACATATCGGCTAGTACAAGAGCTAGGGGTTGTAGCTCCCTTCCAGTAGACGCTTGAGAATGAGAGAAGGTTGCAGCCTTCTACATGTGGGTGCCTGCATACTAGTATGAGTCTACACCAATACAAGATTTAAAAAAAAATATTCTTTATATTAAAAGAAGACAGAGACAACAAAAGCAAGTGGTTTTTCTCCCACATTGGATTTCCACCTTAAATCTTGGTGTTCATGTGTGTTGCTTATGTGTGATGATTTATTCTATTATTACTGCACATGGTTACTGTTTAATGTTTAATAAAGTATTGATGCACTGATTAAAGATCAACATATGATGAATTAACTGAATCATAAGTTCACTGGATATACGATGGTTGCCTTAAGAATAGTTGCGTTCACACACGAGTTACCTTCACTGTAGTAGCGTATATAAATATGATTATGGAAATGAAAAATTTATTGATTTGTAAATACTGATTCACCCCCCTTCTCAGTATTATTCCCAACACGTTGTACCATTCAAATTTTTGTACCTCTGTCCTCATCTGAAATTTTATAGAAGTCTGAGTTTTATTTCTCTCCCTATGGTGGCTCTAATTGCATAGATATAGTTTTTTTTTCCATGTATTCAAGCCAACATGAAACAATGAACCATTGTGTCTCCATATGTGAGCCGAAGTGATATTATATACATTTTGAGGTTAATGTAACTACTTCCTTCATCATTTTTCTTGCTACCTTGTTCAAGAGGATTGTGCTTGTCTTGGAGGGTTAATATAAACACTAGGTTGACTCATTTACATTACATATATGCTCAAGAAGAGCTCTTTAACATTTTATTTGACTCTTTGACTCTCCTATAGTACTTCAACATGTGCTGGACCTATGTAATGAGCAAGAAATTCATTGTATAATTTAAAAAACTAATATTTCATTTCTTTTACAAGTACGAAGATCAAAATTACATTTATGAAGATCGAACCAAGTTACACTTTCTTCAACAAATTCATCACCATCCTCGTATAAACATCGAATAATATTAGAGTCTTCACCAATTTAGTTATATCACAACCCAATCCATTGCAAGAAATAAGGATGTCATCAACAAATAGAAGGTGTGTGATGTACACCTGCTGAGCAGCAACCACACCCTGAAATTCCCTTCAACGAACCACATCCTTAATCATAAGATTGAGACCCTAAACAACAAGAATAAAAATTTGAATGGATAAAGGGCACCCCTGACGAAGGCCACACTTTGTTTGAAAAAATTGAGAGACAAAGCCATTGATCAGGACTACAAAGGAGATAGAAGTTAAGCATCCATAATCCAATATATGAAATGAATATCAAATCCCACCTATGTAAGAATTAGTCGAATAAAGGACCAATCAATCCTATCATATACTTTAGATAAATCAATCTTGAAAACAACACCCTTCAATTTCAAAAACTTTATACTATGTAATTCCTCTTGGGCCACTCTAATGGCCTCAAGAATTTGACTCCCTTCCAAAAACCCAAATTTTTCTTGAGATATAAACTTAGAGAGAAAAGGCTTGATCCTTCAAGAAATGACCTTATAAACACAATTACCTAAGGAGATGGGAAATGGAATTCAAGTTAAATGTGGGGAAGATTTAGCCATCCTAGCATGAATAATTCACAACCTGACCAGGCCTAACCAATTCAAGTAAATAAGTAAAAAATTATGTAGCCCAACCATCTAGACTCAGTCTCTCATCTTTCTAAAAGCTAGAAAATACCTCTTTTAGCTCAACTTCTAAAACATCCCCCATCAACTCTTGCTTATCAGCATCATCCATAAAGTGCAGAAATAATTGTGCCACCCTCATAATCTCAACAATATTAACCCCCTGGGGCTCCTGAAAAAAAACCCTTGAAGTGATTCACCCATATCAGCAAGCCCCTCAATGTTTGATACCTCACTCGCCTCCCCATCCAGCATCCCCTAGATGGTATTTTGTAATTTTATAAATTTTTCATAGGCATGGAAAAATTTGTGTTTTCATTTCCATTGTCCAACTAAATGGCTCTACTTTTGAGACTCCAAGGCTCTTCCTACATCACCAATATATCTTTCTGCCTGGTCACAAGTCTATGATAAGAATTACTCGACTCTTGTGATAAAAAACCATCAACCCCCAACTCAGAAAAAACCTTTATCTTCTTTTGAACCTCCAATAGATCTTCCTCCTCCCTCCTCATAGAAACTGCCTAATATTCAACCACAACTTTGATATGTTTTAGATTGCGGGAAATTATCCTACAATAGAGACACCCATTCAACCATCAAAATTACTCTAATTGTACTTAACTATCTCATAAAAAACATCATATTTTAACCAATAAGCATTCATTTTAAAAGTATTGGCCAATTTATGAAGTATCCCATTGATCTACAGACGTATAGGACTATGATCAAAAAGTCCACGAAAACCCACCCATTGATGGATAACAGGAAGGAATGCAATGTAACCACAAAAAATTGATCAAGCCTCTTGGCTACTTGATCCTCCCCCACTCTTTGGTTTTTCCAAGTAGATTTAAACTAAACGGGAGGTACATTAATGAATGGAAAAATCTTATGTTTATGAGAAAAGTATTCAGTCATGACATCCATCGTCACTTGAGAACCCCATGACTCTGCATCACCCAATGAGAATTTTAAGTCACTACCCAGCATAATATTAGTAGATCTCAAATGGGAAATCCCAAACAAAGAGTTCTAGAAGGCAACATGATCATCATGCAACCCATACAAATTGATAAAAGTGAAAAATTGATCCAAATCCGAAGAGTAACCTGCAAACCCAGGCCAAATTGGACACTCCAAAAAACTTGATTCCGATTCTTCTGAGAATCCAAACCCAATGACAAGAGGCCAATAAGGAATCTAAAAAAGGAACCACACTATCCCCAACCCCAAGGGTTTCCTATAGAAATATCACATCAGAGAATTCTAGAGAGAATAATCACTTTAGAGCCATTTTTTGGGCACACTTGCCAACCCACAACAATTAAAGGAAAATATTTTCATAATGGAACCCCTTGAAGGGCCTTCATTTCTCTAGTGCCCCATCCATTCATGTTTTATCACTCGAAGCCAATTCCACACAGGAATTTCCTTTTCCAAAGAAATGTTTGATTTCTTCCTCTCCCTTGACCTGAGGTTTCCAACAAAGATATGAGACCCAAACAACTAGGAGGACCAACAGATCACGATATGAAAAACTAAGATCGCAAGTTGTGTAGGAAATTTCCCTCACCCAATTCCCAAGAACAACTCAAGATCACATAGGCATGCAGGGATGTATAGTCCATTGGAAAAAATGGAAAAGTACAAGGGGAATTTTGCAAAGGGGCAAGGATAAAAAAATAGACTTTGTTTCAGAAACCAAACTCAAACTTAAAGGAATACCAATACTCAAAGATTCCATACAAGAACTAATATGTAAATTTTGTAGAGAAATAGGAACCGAATTACCAAGATCAGAGATGACCGCCAGAGATGGAGTATTCCATACCACATCCAATGATGGATATTCCACTAAAAAGGGTTCTAAATGAGAGACAAACATTGAACATGGAATGGAAGATACATTGGTAATAGTGTCCCGAGCCCAACAACTGTCTAAAGAAGGATCTCCCTGAGTAACCCCCGAGGCCACCCCATCTATCAATTTATTTTTTGAAGTCTGCCCCTCATTTGATATACCCTTGAAAGAGAGATTACAGTTACCCACCTTGTGCCCAATCTTATGACATCTTCGACAATGAAAGAATAGACCTTCATAGTCCAAATACTGAAGCGACTCTCCCCTTTCCCAATATCCATAGTGTCATGCAATTTTTTGTGAAGGTCCAGGAAAACCAAAACCCTAGCTACAAACTTATCTCGAGATGCTAGAAAGGAGTAATCAACATCCAAAAAATTCCCTAAAGTGTTTCCTAACTTAATAAATCTCTGAGAATTCCACATGTTTGAGGGAAAACCTGGAAAATGAATCCACACAGGGGTTTCTTCTATCCTCTCCTTGTAGGCGTCAAAAAGAGGCGTCTAGAATTTAAAGATCACCATAGTTGAATCAATGGACCACACATCCTTAGTAACTCTACCCACAAATTGACTTAAATTAAATTAAAATTGGATCCATCCCATGGCTAGGAGGAAAACATCAGGAGCCTCAAAAACCACAGGTGTGATGCATTTACCACACCATTCCATGATGGTATCAAGTCTAAATTTATGCCCACAAGCATGACCCACACATTTATTTTTACTTTGGATGGAAGACCTGACACCCCTTCCTCTTATTTCTCATCACCAAAAACCCCATGAGCTGATACTTCCAGTCGTAAACCAAGAGGATGATCCACAACAGGTGTTTCCCAATTAAAAAAGGACTAAGGAACCACCCCAAAATAGGGCGATCAGTTGGGATGTTTGAAGTCCCCAACACAAAAACCTCAACATGTCCAGAATTATTCAACTTCTAAGGCAAGAAAAAATTGGAGGAGACACCACTGGAACCAAGAAATATGAAACCGCTACCATTAAAACCCCAAAGAATTGGTTTGGATAGTTCGAAAAACCCCTCATTAGTAAAACTAAGGAAAGAGTGAGAAATACCATTAGCCGATGCCAGATGTGGTAACTCCGCCAAGGGAGGAAACCAAACACAAGTCGACATCGGCGACATAAATGAACATGTGGAAAAAATTTGGACACCCTCAGAACCAAATGACTAGGGTTTCAAGATAACCCATTTTTGGGGTTCAAACTTGCACCCACAACCTAGGAGGACTGTATGAAACTCCCGCTTGCAGCCACTAGACTATTTGACACAACAATGGAACCCCTAATGGGTTTCACTAAATCAGAATCCACAGTCTCCACATAATACATAAGGACCACTACTACTCCAAGTTAGTGAAAACCAATAGATCTAGACCCAGGAACCCAAAAAAACCCCAAGATTAGTAAAAAATCATAGGTAAAAGACACCACCAGGAAAATAACTCAATCATGATATTTATCCATACAAAAGTAACAGAAACAATAAAACAACTGGATTAAACCCTTAAAAAACTTATGGCCGTCGAGAATGAGGATGTTTTCCAGGCATACCAGAAGAAAGTATTTAAAAACCATGAAAACCCTAGTTGAAAACCCCATATGAAGACATCACCATCGTTCCCCAGCACACCACCTCGGGCATCATGTGAATTGAAGGGGTAAGTTAAAGATTGTACTACCTTAGAAATTTAAAACATCAACATATGCCTACATTCATCCATGGTTTTCGAAGTTTGTTGAAGGCGGTCTCAATCTACCACTAGGGAAACTAGATCTATTGACCACCTTTAGAGTCATAGTTATACCAGTAAAAAATTAATTGAAATTCAAACAATATATCACCTAGCATTCTGTTAACTAGAGAACTACAAAAATGTATTTTTGACAAGCATGAACCCTCAAGAGATCGAGAAGGTCATTAGTTCTAGGTCTTTAGCACTAGATCCTGGAGGAGTTGTAGGCTTAGACTCACCTTGAAAGTGGATTTCCAGGTGAGATATCTAAGCATCTAGAATTTCTAGACAAGAAAATTGAACTCTTTAGACTCATTTCATATCATTCATGGAAGAAAATATGTTGTATTCTTCCTCTTTCTTTTCCTTTAAAACCCTGCTAAGAAGAGTTTTGTGTTTCCAATGAAGAGTAGTAGAGTTGAGATACTGCTTCTATCTTTCCCTAGTGTGTCCATGGCCAAGAACCCAATGGGGGACCTCATCAATTATGTTGGAGTTTGAAAAAATAATGTGATCATCATCATGCATAGTTTGAAAATGCCAAATATCTACTCGGATCTCCAGAGGAATAAAAACAAATTATATTTCCATTGCATCATGGGCCTATGCTTTGGAATATATTTGAGTATGAGGAATTCAACCACCATCCCCTCTGTGTCCTCCTGATCCATCTTGGTAGTTTCCCATGCATTATCGAGTCTAGGAGCTCATAATGAACATAAAACAAGAGGGCAATTCTATAGTAGGAAAATTCACAGATGAGCCCTAGAAATCGGAAAAGATTGAGTGCCAAAAATAAAGAGCATGTCTATAAATAGAGGGAGAGAACTAAATGGAACTAGTAGGAAAGAGGAAAATATCTAGCACCAACTTCAGGAAATTAATTTCCTACCACTCTCCTTAACCCTAGAATCAAACAACAATATAACATATAACCATGAAAAAACCAACAAGTAAACTTCCAAAATTAAAGAAAGTTGAGACAAAAATGATTGAATATACCATGAGTAGAGACGTGCAACCACGCCCAAGGTGCAGGTTGAAATGGTCATCTATAATCTCCACAACAAATGTGGGGATAAGATACCAATTGCAAATCAATCCACCAATTGGCAATTGGTCAACCACTTGATTGAGTCATTGGTTCCACCCACTCATCTAGTACACGGTCTCAGAAGACACACGTCCTTGAATTCTCAAGGAACATATTGCCACAACCACTTCTCCAAGTTTTATCTTATTTCAATGGCTCCTTTTAAGAGACCACTTTGGAGTTGCTTTATTGGACTTCAAGTCCAATTCAAGTTATAAAACTCTTGTCAAAGATGAAGTTCAAGGGTAAGAAAAATGCCTTTGCTTATGAACATGTTCTTCAATTTATTTTAAATTATAATAATTTTGATATTGATGAAGGTGTCATGTGCAGGATGTTTACTCTCACTTTGATAGGAATGGCAAAAAACTGGTGTAAATCTCTACCATTTGCCTCCATTTTCACTTAGGACAAGTTTGTAAAATTTTTCCTACATGCTTTTCAATATATGATTACGAACATGTATGCGACCAACTTGAATTTCTTCATTGATTTGAAGGTGATTCTTTAGATGATTTTTTCATCAGATTCAAATTAATTTGGTTTCAATTTCAGTTTGAACATTTCCTTGCTTAGTTTCAATTTAGTAACATGATGGTTTAGAAAACTAGTTTCTCTTCCTTGCATTCCTAATCCACGTGAGAAAATTTCAAGTTTTGATGAATATTTTTCAACTTCTATTTACATGATTGAAAATTCTGATATGGAGGTGCATGCTAATCATGATGAAGTTGCCTCAGCCATGTATGACAAATTCTTACATTTAGTGCACACTTCCTACAACATTAATAATGACTTTGATGTGCTCCCACATGTTAATGAATCATAATCACAAAGCTTGGAAGAATTTGATAATCAACTGCAAGAAGATACCAACAACATATTTGAAGAACCAAATGACTCAAAATCTAAAAATCAGTATGAAAATAAATCATAAAATCAGCTAATAAATTAGGAACCACAAGCAAAAATTGAAGATTCCAACAATGTACAATTCGTTCCAGAAATTTCTGAATTTTATCATGTTTATCAAATGCAAAATTCAAGGCAACCAAACAATAGTCTTCATCAAAGCCAAATTAGCCAAGTGAACAATCAAGAATCTAAAATTTATAATGGAAAAAATGCACAAGAGTCTGCAAATAGACATATTTTCAGGTTCATTGCCTCTAACTCTCATTTCTCTCTTTATCCTGATATTTTTGCTGATAGAAATTCATCTAAATTTTGCATTAATATTATTCCAGATAATAGAGAAGGTGATATAAATGAATTTCCTATTAGTTTTTGTCAAGGTAGAGAGACAATTATTGATCATTCTTCTGATATTGATGAAATGTGCTCAATACTCCTTATTTTGATGCATTGCATGTGAATGAAGATAATTCTATTGAATGTCATGAAGTCATTTTTGATGATTACATTGACATTGAGGATGTTGATTTATATTACTCCCTATTAAATCCTCATTATCAACTCAAATCATATTTGAAAATGAAGAAAACTCCAATTTAGGAATTGTTCCAATTAGTTCTCATTTTCAAATAATTAATCATTTTTGTGATTTCAGCATTCAGGCATTCATCCAAATTTTTTATTCTTATGACGATCAAGTTCTCACTCATATTCATATTCTTGACTCTTTCCCTCTTTCACAAGTTGATATTGATGACCATTGTAATTGTACTATCTTGGTGATTTCTTGTGAGAAGAAATTTGTTTCAAATCAATCCTAATTGTGTTGTGACTTTAATTGTAACAATATTGTAAATTATAATTTGATTTTATAAATTTTCCTTCATTTATTTTGGTTGATTTCAAATTTGATTTCTTCTTGTATTTTTTGAATTTTAGATTTCATTTACTGTCGTATTGACCAATTAGATGTCCAATATTTGCAATGTACATTGCTAGAATGTGAAAATGAATCAAAAGATGTAAATCAAGACCATCAAGAGCTACTAATATTCCAATTCCATTTGATGGTCATATCTTATCAACTTACTTTTCCTTCTAGAGTACATTTTCAACATGAATCATCTCTTTTGAATGGATTGATCCAATATGTCCACCCCCTTAATTTAACCAACGATCTTTTGGTCTTTTCACCAAGATCTCGTCTGAATTTTATTTATACATTTAAAAGTTGTTTAGAAGATTCAGTTCAACCGAAGATTGCTAATGACTTGTTTCATAGTTGTTAAACATCTCCCCCATTTGAATTCCTCCTATATTTAATGAATACTCATCCATATTTTTATGATCCCATAGAGATTTGGTTAGAGGAAACTTTCCAAGAGAGAATGCTTGTAAATAAGTTGTTTCTTGTAAATATGTTAGCAAGAGGTATACATACTTCATTTAGATTTATTTTTGTTGGTTTAATTATAACTGTATTTTTGTTACTGATATTTGACCAATACATACATGTGCCAGGAAATAAAATACTTGAATGGTTACACCGGAAGTATGAATATACCTATTCATGTTTCCTTTCATCTAGTTAGGATAGGGTTAGAATTAGTTCAGTTAATTTGTTGTTTTGTTTGTTTCTTCTTTAATAATACAGGTAGAAAAATAAAGTGAGCATCTAACATTTTATGAGTTATAAAATGTTCAGGGAAGTATTTTATTTTTCATCAAAAATTTTGTACTTTGTTTTGGTGCTTCTCTTATGAGTCAATAATCATATTACGCCTCTCATTGAAGCAACTAAAATAAAATACTTGGCTCCTTCTTGCTTAGATTTCTTGTGGGACTTCAACTTCTCGCTCTTTAAAGCTTAAATTAAAGAAGTTTCATGTGGCATGTTGCACCTATATTAAGCATCCATGCCTCTCTCGAAGAAGCAAATGAAGTGTGAAATAAATATTCATTTACTACAATATTGCAATGGGAAACAATATAATGAGTAGATTTAGGTGCTTTACCTTTAGTTGGATCTATTATTTTATCTTTAAATTCTTTCTCATTTCTATTGTCCTTGATTCTCTCCTAGGGATTTTGCGTATTGATGCATCACACCCATCTCTTCCACAACCAATGTGGTGAAGATAGGATCTTTCTTCTTAACGATGTTTACCCCTCCCCCCCACCTCTAAAAGTATTTCTTCCATGTACTCTTCTACTACCAATTCCTTTAGGAGATTGATGTGATTGATTCTTCCCTTTTGTAGCAAGGTAGACTTCTTCTTCATGGGAATGAGTTGTTGTCTTCCTCTTCCAAAAACATTTATCTTATTCTACAATTTTCTCCATCAGAGAGTCAAAAGTAATGGACTTGAGTTGGTCACTAGCTTGCAGAGATTCAAGATAGTGAGAGTGTGAAAGGTATAGAATCTTGATGAAGGTTGCGAGAGAAATATCTATATTCACTCTAGTGGCATTTATATCATGAATTATGGTTCTAATTTCATAGGTTAATTCCAATGGATCATCATCTTTCAGCTTAAGGTTGGAGATTTTGACCACCATTTGTAGAAGTTGTAATTATGAGTGTGACTCATATGGATTCTTTAATTTAATTAATGCACCATAAGAATTTGTAATCGAAACTATGTGGCAACACACCTCTTCACTTATATAAGCAACAATCAGGGCATAAGATTTTTTATCCTTTTTCTCCCAAACATATAGCTCCTTATCCGATGTGGGCTTGGTAGGTGCATTGTCTTACTCTCCTTCATATATGCCTTTTCACAAGTCATTAAAAATGAGTGTGTGTTTGATCTCTCTGAACCCTTCTCGATGGGTATCGTTTCCAATGAGAAATATGCCAATAATGGAGATAAGGGAATGCATATTCAAACATAACAAAATATCTGCAACAATAATATATGTTAAAATAAATCTAATATAACTTTACAAAAAGTAAGTATATATAAACTGATATCAACACTCTCATACTCAATGGGCATGCAATGCAAGTGGATGTACCAAGAGACATAAATATAATAGCAAAGGTAATGGAGGGGGCCAGAGCATTCTAAGAGGTATGTATCATGTGCTTTTCAAAGTAATCAACATTGATTATCAATCCAATGGTAGAAACTGCATTGCAAATGGAAAAATGGTTTAGCAACAATCTTCTCTTGAGCTTTGTAATCTAATGGAAATATGAAATCCATGCAATAAAATTTATATCAAAAACTTTAAAATTCCATGCTTGACAATCCAAATAGAAAAACCTCTTATACAATTCCTAGATACGTCCCTTTCCAACAAATTTCTATAAAATAAATTTCATTAGATTCAACAGCTCATGTGATATACTAAAACATAAGACAAGAATCTACTCTACTCTCTACAGCGGAAACCAATAAGGCTCGATGAAAACAATAATCAGAAAGAGGAAGAACATCAATCACACATAACACAATATTTCTTTGGGGAAAGCAACTTCTCAAAACCTCGACTATCTATATTGCATTAACCAGAAGACCTGAGAAGAAAATACAATGCTTGCTCACACTAGAAAAATCCCTACACAAGTATGATCTAACTCTCTACCTCACAAGCCCACCCTAGCAAACACTTAGCCAATTATTTTTCCTGCCAAGGGCCTACTTCCTTGAGCAATTCCTTAGAGAATCAACCCATATTTAATTGTAAATCCTTCCTCCATAACTACGCAATCCAAACTTAGGTCCTCAATTGATTGCATGCACCATTTGTACAACTCGAAAAATTATAAAAATGACAGTACAATATCCCCACTCTACTCTCAACTGGGTCTTCCTCTGAACTAACATGCATGAATTATTTGTGAGTGAATATTTAGTTAACTAGTGTGGTACTGGTTGATTCACTAGTGCACTAATCCACTACTAGACCTCTACTAGTTCCTCCAACAGTTAGAACTAGTTTAACTGGCTATAACTAAGTTAGACCAAGTTATCTAATTACAGATCCAAAGAACTCAACCTAGGCCCCTAAAATTTAAGGTTCACTCTACATGACTCTAAATAGACTTCCAACTCAAATTTCCTAAGTCAATTTAGTCAATTTAATTTAATTAATTATTACAAGTTTCTATGAGAATATAATTACAATTTTAATTCACAATTTAATTTAAGGAAAAATTGAGTTGGAATTTCTTGTTGCTATTTTTGACACTCCCTCTCAACAAGAAAGGGATTATCAGCTACCCTGATACTGTCTCTGTGAAACTTGAATTTACATCTTGACAATGCCTTTGTCAAAATGTCAACATCCTGATCCTCTATGGGAATGTACTCCAACAACATAATATACCTCTACACACAATCTCGAAGGTGATGATATTGAATATAAATATGCTTGGACTGATCGTGAAAAATTGGATTTTCAAAGAGTTTGATACAACTCTGATTATCACAGTAAATCACAATTGGATCCATATGTTTACCAAACAAACCAACCAAAATCTTGCTCATACTGATGGCCTCACAAGCTGCTTGAATAGCAGTCATGTACTCTACCTCTACTAAAATGAGTGCAAATGATCTTTGTTTCATGTTGTACCAAGAAAAAACTGCTCAACCAATACTAAAGATCCCTCCTAATGTTCTCTTCCTATAATATGGAATCCCTACCCAATCTACATTGGTGAAGCCTTGAAGCTTCACTCCCTTTGTCCATATGTACCATAATCCATACTGAGTAGTGCCTCTGAGGTATCTCAACACATGCTTGGTTGCCTTCCAATACAGCTTGGTTGGCCTAACCATCGCTTGACTAACCTGGTCAACTACATAGCACATGTTCGGTCATTTGTTCACCAAATACATGAGTGAACCCACAAGCTACCTGTAAATTGTAGCTTCCTCTACTTCACCTGAAGTAGCATCCTCCTTCCTCCAGTTACTTGCTAGAGGAGTCTCCATGGGTTTACTGCTCTTCATGTGGAACCTTTTTAGTATCTCGTTGGCATACTTTCCCTATGAGACAAAAATTTCCCCATCACCTTTCCATACTTCCATGCCCAGAAATTAATGCATGAGTCCCAAGTCCTTCATTTTGAACTCTCTTGCAAGATCCTATTTGCAAGACTTGATCAGTTTATCATCACCTATCATAATCAAATCGTTGACATATAAGACAATAATCAAGAATTTACCTTCCACCACAATATGGTACAGGTTCGCATCCACTTCAGTTTTTGTGAAGCCCAACCTGGTGAAGTAGCTATCAATCCTTGTGTACCAAGCACGGTGTGTTTGCTTCAGCCCATACAATGCTTGCTTGAGTCGACACACATGCGACTCTTGGTCAAAGGTCTCAAAACCTTTAGGATTCTTAATGTACACCTCTTCCTCAATCATGCCATTAAGGAAGGTTGTCTTTACATCCATTTGATGTATCTTCCAACCCATCTACGTTGATAGTTCCAAAATGGATCTAGTTGATGCGTACCTTGCAACATGAGAAAAGGTCTCATCGTAATCAATCCCCTCTTTGTTTCTCCACACTACCATCCGCTACTTTCTTTACCTTGTAAAGCCATTGGGAACATGCCACTAACTTGTCCGCTGGCCTTGGGACCACATCCCAAACATTTTTCTTGACAATGGAGTCATACTCCTCAACCATGGCATCAACCCAAACCAGTTGTTGCACTTCCTCCTCAAAATAAGATGGCTTTGTCTCAACACTCACTCATAAGAGCCATGTATCCATTGTACCTCTTAGGTGACCTCCTCTACTTGTGTTGTGATGTGGGTGCTCCCACATTCTCTCTCACATCCTACAATAACCTAACATCCTCTATCGTGTGATTTCTCCCATCTTTGGAAGACTTTGTCTGAGTGGATGTCTCCACTCCCGAATCCTCTACATGTGGATGCTCCAAATCAATTTTAGATTCCTCCTTAGGAGCCAAAATATCCTCAAACACATGTAGATGAAGCTCCCTCTCAAGGGAAAGTATCATAGCCTTCTCTTCATCGAATTTGATATCCCTGCGAACCACTATCATCCTGTTGGTCGGCAGGTGCACCCAATAGTTGTGAGGTGTATCAGTGTACCCACAAATATCCCCAACTCTGATATAAGCTCAATATTCTTCCGTGCATCTTTGTTCACATGGAAATATACCGATGAACCAAAAATCTTAAAGTGACCCACATCTGGTCTCTTCCTTTAGAAAGCCTCCTCTGGTGTACTCATCCCAAGAATCTGATGAGGGCTTATGTTCTGCAAATAAACAACTAGGTTGCATGCCTCAACCCACAAGTGTAGTGGTAGGCCTTGATCATGAAACATTGCTCGTGCTGCCCTTACAATGCTTCTATTATTCCTTTCATCCACCCCATTCTGTTGTGGGTTATAAGGTGTTGTCAACTCCCATTTAATCCCTTCTAATGCACATAAGTTTTTAAACTCATTTGACACATACTCTCCACCGTTATCACTCCTAAGAGATTTAATGTTCCTTCCAATATCTTTCTCAACCAATGCATGAAAAAGATCCAGCATTTACAAGAAAAATCTTCAACAAATATAACATAATACTTGTGCTTGGCCATAGATGTTGTCAAGAACTGTCCACACACAACTTAATGGAATCAATAAACAATCACCTGTGCTCGACTGTCTTTGTTGTGAAAGGAAGCTTTGGTGAATTTTCCCAAAGTACACCCTTTGCATGTGTCAACCCTCTCTAGTGTACCTTTGGGAAGACCGATAGAAATTCGCTACATGATCTTCAAAATGCCATGATGAAAGTGACTTGGTTGCTTATGCCACAACTCACTGATGTCTCGGTTGTGCACCTTCTCTACTTTCATGCTCAAGGCAGCACAATATTCTACCTCCAACTTATAGAGATTCTTTACCTGAATCCCTATCCTCTTTACCTGTCCTGTGGCTGTGTGATGAAGAATCTCCTTTCCCTTACTAAATATCACATCATAGCCTCTATCCTCCAACATGGAAAAAGATACCAAGTTCTTCTTCAAACCAGGAACATACATAACATCTCGCGAAGTGAGGGGAGCACCTGAATCCCTCTGAAAGGTAATTGTACAAACCCGTAGCACTATACCTCCCATCATCACCCATCTCAATATGCATATGGGGATCCTTCTCCTCCAAGTCACTGAAGAGTTCCTTGTTACTAGTCATGTGGAAAGAAGCTCCACTTTCTAGGTACCATGCACTACCCATCATTGACGACACTATGCATGTGATGAGGGTAAAGTCCAATTCGAATTGTGAGACGAAAGCCTCAATTGTCACTCCTCCTAAGGACTTCTTCTTTGACTTCTTGAGTGAAAAATTTGTAGCAAAATGTCCCAGATCATGATAATGAAAGAACTTGACTTTCAACATGTCCTTCTTATTTCCTCCATGACAAGAATCTGGTTTGGAATGGGATGCCTTCCCCTTCCATTTCTTTTCCTTACCTTCCAAGGCATAATTTTCCTCATTATCAGTCTTTGAAGAGGATCCATCATTGGTGCTCCTCTGAATCTCTTCCTATACCAAATATGACCACAACCGTTCCCAATCTAGAAGCTTCTCCCTCCCACTAATAGAGTCCTGATAACTGTGCCAACACTTTGGGAGTCCTAGAAGATCTAGGCTCACCATATCATCCTCAAAAATAGTAATCCCAACACTTCCAAACTCATCATGACAATGAGTGAACTTGGTCAAGTATTTCATAATTGAGTCCCCCTTCTCCATCTTGATCTTTTTGAGTTTTTCCTTCAGTGCCAACTTCCTATGGTCACTGCCATTCTGAAATAGGTCTGTCAATGCCTTCCACATTGAGTATGGAGTTTCCTTTTCATGGAGACTCAAGACAATGTGGTATCGAACTCCCTCAAGGATAATCTACCTCGACTTTTCCACACACTTTCTCCATTCAGCCAGATCTTTACCATATGATGTTGGAGGCTTAGGAATGTCTTGATCAATGAATTCCTTGAGGCTAATGTCTTCCAACACTGCTTCCATCCTGTCCTCCCATGTTATGTAATTCAAGATGCCTTCCAAGGTATACTCAAGTCGCAACCCGTAGAAAGACATATTGTTGATCTAAACTATGAACTACAAATTGGATTTTCACCTACACAACAAACTCGAAATATCCTCTTCTATATTATCTTTAGCTATGATATGATGTAGATTTTTTTCTTTATATTCAATAACTCATGTGATATACTAAGACATAAGACAAGAATTTACTCTACTCTTTACAATGGAAACCAATAAGGATAGATAAAAACAATAATCAGAAAGAGGAAGAATATCAATTGCACATAACACAATATTTCTCTAGGGAAAGAAACTACTCAAAACCCCGACTATCTATATTGCATTAACCAGTATATCTGAGAAGAAAATAAAATGCTTGTTCACACTAGAACAATCCCTCCACAAGTATGATCTAACTCTCCACCTCACAAGCCCACTCTAGCCAACACTTAGCCAATTTTGTTGCCTGCCAAACCCCTACTTCCTTGCGTAATTCCTCATAGAATCAACCCATATTTAGTTGGGAAATCCTTCCTCCATAACTTAGGTCCTCAAGTGGTTGCATTCACCATCTGTACAACTCAAAAAATTATACAAATGATAGTACACTATCCCTGCACTCTACTCTCAACTGGCTCTTCCTCTGAACTGACATGCATGAGTTATTTGTGAGTGAATATTTAGTTAACTAGTGTGGTACTAGATGATGCACTGGTACACTAATCCACTACTAGACCTCTACTAGTTCCTCCAACAATTAGAATTACTTTTACTTACTATAACTTAGTTAGACTGATTTATCTAATTACAACTCCAAAGAACTCAACCCGGGCCCCTAAAATTTAGGGATCACTCTACATGACTCTATATAGACTTCCAACTTGAATTTCCTAAGTCAATTAAATCAATTTAACTTAATTAACTATTACTAGTTGCTATGGGAATAGAATTACAATTTTAATTTAAGGACAAACTAAATTGGAATTTCTTGTTGTTATTTTTAACAATTTCAAATAACATTATTGTTCTATGCCAATGCTTGAAAAAATGGGCTAGCAATAAATGGCTTGAGCCATGTCAACCAAAATGTCGACCTTGCCTCTACTCTTATTACCAAAAATGATGAGAAATTCCTTTCCAAGGGAATAAACACCTGACAACTATCATGGAATTGAATTTTTCATCCATTACCATCATTTGGGGGCATGATTCTACTGATGGATTCATTTTTAGGTTGGACCATGATTACATATTCATGAGAAGGGATAGAAGGTTTCTCTACATGAGAAATGTAGGATGTGAATGAGGAAAAAACAATTATGAGGGATGGATTAACGACCATGGTTTGACTGTGTAGATTAACGAATTGAACCCTTGAGACAACTACCAAATCAAACTAGTAGATGGATACATAGGAGAGTGAGCCTAGGGTTTTAAATGTTGCCTACTCAAAATTTCAAAGATGAGGGACAATGAAAAAACTATAGAGAAATTGGCATAGGAAGAAATCAAATGTATTTAGAAAATTAGAACTATACGCTACAATGGATTTGACAAGGGGCTCTTTCTACCTCATGGGAAAAGCTAACATACCAGAATGGAAAACTTGATAGGCTAGAAAATAGGCATATTTTTGAGTGGGATAGGAGTTCGACTAATTTTGATACCATGTCAAAGGTAACTCCCAAGTGATTTATTTTCCATTATATATTAATAAAACTTAAACAACTCATATTACTCATTGGTTCACTATATGAGATTCAATTCATCTTCACCTTCTTGAATATTTACAATTTTATTATTTACATGGTCAAAAATATTGAATGATTATGTCCAATAGATGAAATGTGTATACTTATGTTCTTGTATCCTAAATGGAAAATATGGTATTTGGGATGTTTACTTATAATATGAAAGGGTAAATCTGGTTGCAATGGATGTATAACATTCATATGCCTACTTTTGGATCTTTATGTGCCCTAATGATATGTTTTTAGGAGAATAAGGCTGTCAGACTTTAGTCTTCCTTATTGTTAATGTTCTTGATTGTTTTAGGTCTTTATTATATAATAATTTATGAATAAGTATACAAGGAAGGTTAACCACCTTAGTCTTTTGGATGGCTAGGATGGTTGGTTGGTTATGAAAAGCTCTTAGTGAGCATTAATCAGGAAGCTAGGCCTTTATTGGTAAGGAAAGAGAAGCCCCAAGTATAGTACAAATATTATAAGGTTTTTTCAAGGTACATATTTAGATGTAAGAGTCAAAACCTTGATTGCAAGGTGCATGCTCAAGGGAAGGAGCCTTCTTGTAACATCTAAGGCAAAGTATTATAGAGTTCAATAAAGAACTCTTGACCTAGTTGGGATGAAAATGCATGAAGGATTCAAATGGGGGTAAGATTTGAACAATGGCCTCTTTGAATCCTCAAATAAACGCTTGATACGAGATCATAAGAAGGATAATTTTGGACATCTTCATGGTTAGTGAAGAATTTTTCAATCTCATGCTTCTTTATATATACCATTTCCTTTTCAAGTCCCTTTTCAACCCTTACAAAAGGATGAGAAACCCCCTCTATAAGCCTACTTTTCGTTGGATAATTTTGGGGATTGATCACATGGTTTTAAAATTTTTGAAAATTTAGGGATTAGAAATTTAGCCTTAGTCCTTAGTCACATGGGTCGATGGAGAGCTATTGTTAGGTCCTTATAATACAATTATATTCCCCTTATTTTTAGTGTTAGTGTATCCCCCTATTTTTATTGTTGTGCCCTGTTGTGCTGTACAACAACCCCCCATTTCATAAAATTTTTATTTTTAAAACTATAATATGAAATGGGTCCCTTTTAGATTAAATTGGTATCAACTTATCATTCATCAAAAGGTCCGAAAAGAAATAAAACATTATAAACCTTTTTGAGAAAGCACATAATCGGTCTTATAATAAAAAATGAATAATCCTCTATTATTGCGATAAAGCGATCGCAAGATCACATATCGCAATAACAAAGGATGCATGAAAAAAGACCCATTGGTTTTCCCTAATGCGACAATGCACGAATAACTATCGGATATCGGGAAGGCAAGCGATCATAACAAAAGGCCCCTCTCTTTGCTCCGATGCGATATCGCTATCGGCGATCGGGGAATGTAGCATGCATGCATCTAAAATCCCTCTTTTAAAAACTCCCGATGCGAATTGGTGATATCGCTATCGATGATCAGGGATTCTGAAAGGACACCAATTTAACAACTTAAGCATTCCCCCGATCGCCAATTGCGATAAAGCTAGGCGCAACTTTCAAAAAATATTGATAAGGCCAGGATATATTATGGTTAATTAGTATTAAAGGCCTTTCTCTTCCCGATAGTGATTCACTTACGCCCAACCGCCAAAACATCAAAGCCATGCTTAAATGAATTATTCGGCCAATAAACGATATGATGAGCATTTAAAGGATTGACAGGTTTAAACGACCATTTAATGGAACAGTAAGGCCAAAATCTCTTCAGAGATTGTATCCACGGCCACCTTATGTTAATCCTCCATTATTCATTGATTAATATACCTCATTCATATTTGGTTTGTGCCACCTATTCTCTGCATTACGTTCATTTTATCTCCTGTGCAGAGCTCCTCCGAAGCAGCAAATTCAGGCCAAATGGGGAAGAAGTCTAAGAAATCTGGAACAGCTTCAGCTTCCGCAATAACAGGACAACACATTGCCGATCTGGGACCAAGCAAAAAGGGATTAATCTCAGACACCACATGTCTAGGTCTCGGTAAAACTACTTGGCTGAGCATCTATAATCTGATTGAGGCCGAAGAGCCTCAGGTAACAACAGTACAAGCCACAGCAGACCCGACCCGGAAGTCTGATGCAACTCTAAAGGATTTGGCCGACTCTTACCTGCATCGAATAGCAGCCTGAGAGCAAATTATTCCATATACAGATGTGGTAAGATGGGCAATTGAGGAAATCCCAATTACAAACAGAACATTTTGCACCATCAACGGGAGAGTGTTCGGATCGTTTCAACTCGATGATTTGAGACAAATGTACCATTTTCCCGCACCGGATAAGAAGTACAACAAAGCATTTATGGAGAAGTTCAAAGATGAAAATGACATTGAATCAGCACCTATACGGGATTGGAGAAAAAACCCAGCGAAACAAAAGCATGAGTCTTCGGGTAAGTACTCTATCGATTCCTTGTGTTCTCCTTATTGTTATGTCGGAGTAATGATGTGTAGGATTTGGGGGTTGCATGATTCCTCAAACTTCACTATAGAGATGGTACCTTTAATGGAAGCAGCATGTAATAGCGAAATAATGGATTGGGGGAATATACTGTCTGATAAGTTAGCAACAGCTGTTCTTGAATTCAGAAACAAATCCCGCGTTACTGAAAGGTTCATTCCTCCATTTTACTTTAGTGCCTACATCTTAGATACTCTCTATTTTAATTCCGAATTTCCTGTGCTGGGGTGGAGATGGACTCCACAGGACCCCATGCCCATTCATATCTACCACCAGAAGTTGTGGAAAGCCCACTATAAACACCACCTATATCAAGTTTGCAATGGATTTATGTTACCCATTCACTATGCAATTTTTGAGAAAGCTACTCCTAAGATTTCCTCAGAAGCAGAGATTGACTTGACAGCCATAGGAAGATGGTTCGGAGAAGAAAAATTCACATATGTAAGAGTTTTCGGCAGTCATGCCAGGCCTCATGTCCTCCCCTTGTATACACCCGACAAACTATTGGCTCGAGAGATAGCATATCATCTTACATCCGAAGGAGGTACATGGAATCTAAGGAATAAAAAGAAGCAGGTTTGGCCTCCTTTTCCTCTAAGGTGTGGCATTTACGCTCTGCATGACTACACACATGCAGAGAAAGAAGCAGAAAAGATTAATACACTGAATCTCGCCACTCTTCCTAATAGGAGATTTGATCCAAACAAAGTCGCCTATAATGCACTTGAACAGGAAAAACTCACTAAATTTGAACATAAAGAAGATGAGTTTGATGACCTGTTCTCCTCGGCCGAGTCATTATTTCAGGTTCAAACGCTAGCCAAAATGAGATATCACGACGATGGGTTAGTCGAATTTAACATACTTAGAGAGAAGAGGTTGCAAACTCTGCCTCTAGATTTGTTAGCAATGGCCCCGATGACACAGTCAAGCGAGCCTGAACAGCGACTTACCAATGAACCTCCTGCTACATCAGAAATTGCTGGAGAAATCCAAACAAGAGAGCAGGAGGAACTCCAGAGGAAAGAACAGGAGGAAGTGCAGAGGAAAGAACAGGAGGAAGTGCAGAGGAAAGAGCAGGAAGAAGCGCAGAGGAAAGAGCAGGAGCAGAGCAGCACAGACGTGAATGTAGATGCCCAGATTGACCCAAAGTTGCTCCAGGAATGGCAGCAATTCGATTCAATCATAAGCAATCTAGAAAGCTCAAAGGAAGCCGATACATCCAAAGCGGCTGATACACAGGATACAACATCAAAAGAGGTTCCAAGTGGAACCAGCGGCCTACCCCCTACTACAGACATAGAAATAATTCCCAAAGATCCTTCAGATCAGATCATTTTGCAAGTGGAGGATATACCTCCATTGGATGTCTTTTACAGCCCAAAGCATAGGGCTGTAGTAAAGCGACAACGGAAAAGGAGAAGGATTGATCAACCTTCCCTATTCCCTAAACAAACAGTGACAGCCAACGTGGTTTGGAAGGAGGAGTTTGATCCTTCTGATGACCTAACAAAATTGTCCCAGTATGCTGGAGCCTATTCGGCGGCCACCATGGACAAGGCATCAGAAGTGAGTAATCTGTTAAGAGAAAAGGACCAGGCAATCGCTTCGCTACAAGCACAGCTATCGGAGGCACAACAGAAAGAAGAACAATTCGAATAGCAATTGTCCACGCAGCAACAAATAAATAATCAATTGAATAAGTAGTTGCATGAAGAGAAACAAAGGATTGATTCAAGTGCAATTCAAAAGCAGAAAGAGCTATCAGAAGCATTGGTAAAATTGAAAGCAGTGAATGAACAGATGGTGAAGACGAAAGATGAGAAAATTTCTCAATTATCAGGTCAAATAGATAAGTGCAAGAATCTTTCGCAGCCTGCCGAGTTCAGAGCAGAAGCACTACAGATTAATAAGGCATTGATAACACAAATAAGATTATTATGTCATAAAATTGCTCAAATGGAACCCTTGTGTGACATAACAGCATCAATAATTGATAAAGCAGTCGATGCTAGAACAGACTTGGAGCAGGCCGATGAGACCTTGACAAATTTTCTTGATTGGTAGGACACTGACGAGGGAGAGGCAGCTAATTTGCCAAAAATCTTAGAATCCCATAAAGAGATCCTATTTATGGAATGGCAGTCACAGTTAATGAAGGCAGAGAGAGCAGTTTCTAGATGCAAATTAACCACAAGTAATTTGGTTGAATTAATTAATGATACTCTCTATTTATCTAATATGATCTCTCAATGTACACCAGGTAAATTACTATCAGCTAAAACATTGGAGCAGTCATGTTATCAAGAACTGGAAAAGAATGGGAGATTGATCGCAGGTATTAACAGTTTAAATTGGGACACCTATTGGTTGTTCCTAGTAAAACCATATAGCCAGAGAGCCGCCCTCAAGTGCCTAACATATGCAATCGGGTGTATCATTCCCGATATACAAGATGCCACCTATGCCGCTCAACTCAATTCTCGTCTCAGCCACCCTCAAGAAGTGGAACCAATGCTAGCGATATGCCAACTTAGGTCGAAAGGCAAACAACCAGAGTGATGAATCATGCTGCCGACTACCAAACTGCTATGAGGAAGGTATTCCAAATCAAGTTGTACCAATTAAGTAGCATTTTAATTTTATAGTTAGTTAGTTTTAATCAAGTATTTATAGACCCTTTCAATGCATTGGAAAGGGTCGTAAGTTTTTGTATATGACTTAAACCTGAAGTTTCACTACTGTACTTCAGGTATATATTTTTAGTTTATAAAGATTGGGCCAATTATTCCAATTTTGATAACGAAGCTTTTTTGTGGATGTGCACTACTGCCTTTATTTAAAAGTATTTCTGAGTCCGAAGAAGGAATTCGAATAGCGATTGATGTTGGGAATGATTTGCAGCTCATATGGTACTACTATCTATGTCTGAGTTCATTCTTTTTATGTTATTTGATCACTCTTGCTATTATCGAATATATGCATGTGTTTTTAATAGCATTCTTTATACTTTCCATTATTGGATGTTTACAGCATTTTAATCATACATGTATCAGTTATATAAAAGGGTAAGTGTAACAATGTTTTATTAATTACTTTGTTCAACTATTTGAACAAAGCAATTATTATGTGAATAAATGTCTATGTTTATTGAGTAGAGTCATCTATATGCCTATCGATGAACAAAGATCATCAAGCGTTGCACTTAAAAGAATAGAAGCTTCCTGGGATAGAATAATCATTTGTATTTTCGCTTTTAGATTAATTCATCCATTCATTATCATTTATTAGAAAACCAATCACTCATCCATCCCCTTTTTATTCATTATTGGGAAACTGGTCCCATTATATCCAGTCGGAGCCACCATCCCAAACGGAAAAGGAGTTGTATTAAGGTCCGAACCGGGTGGTTATCCCCCGATGTTGATGCAACGATTTTCGGGGCATCAACATGCCCATGTATCCCCCATGTTGTTTTATATTTGACCCCATAGAATCCCATTATTGTTATTATTATGCCCTTACATTATTATTGTTATGTAGGCTCTGATTATATTGTGACCCCTTAGACTCCTATATATACCAAGGAGATATTATCAATTGAATCATCCAAGAATTTTTCATTTATGTAATGTAACGAAGGTTTTCCCCTCGAAGAGGATAATTTTTAAGTCGTTAATCTATCTTTTCTTCTATTTTGTGAGCCGGTTGCATAACATTTGGTATCAAAGCTTTGGATTCTAGGGCTTCGTTGCTTCAAACAAGCCATCGTGGAATTTTGGTGAACTACTTTCTAAAATTTCAGAACTTGGTTCATTATATTTTCAGATATATGGTCTGAAGAAGTTAGGGTTTCTTCATGCTCCAGAATTTAGTCTCAAATAGGTGACCAAGGGAAAATCGTCATAAATTTTGCTTCAAGCATCGGATTAGAATTTTGTAAAGAGTTACATAAACAAAATAGACTGTAGCGCCTCATGTATTAATTTCAAAGCTGAAGGTTGAAACAATGCCACATGGAATTTTGTACAAGTTCGCTCTACTAAAAAATTACATAATTAGGTCATTGTGGGATATTTGGCATAAATGTATCTTGAAGAATCCAATCTTGGTCTGACTCATGGTAGTGGAAAGAAGACTCATAAGGTTACCATAAGATGGAATTTAAAAACTTGGAGATCAAAAATTACAGAGATACAACAACTTCAATATCGAGCTCCTAAAAAGAAAGAAAAAAATATGTATTTTTTAAAATTCTACATAGCTTTTGTTTGAAAAATCAGTTTGAAGTGATTCAAAGGGAATATTGAAGTATAGATATCAGTATTTGGTTCTAAAATGCCTCTGAAACAAAATAATTTTACATCCATTAACCTATCAGAGAGATCTACTATGACTCATGAACAGGAATATTTGCAACATGATATATCAAAATTATGTGACCAACTGCAACAAATTTCGCTCTCACAAAGAGAAACCAAAGATGAACTAAAATGGGACATGGATGGCTTAAAAAGGGGCATGAAAGTTTTGAAGGATGGTTTAAAATCTTACATGGAATATTTAAAGGATGGTTTAAAAGTAGACGTCGAAGCAATGATGAATGTCAAGATGGAAGGATTGACAAAGTTGCTGCAAGAAAGTCTTCCCAATGGTGACAATATAATCCATGAAAATATTGATGAGGACAAAAGGAATATGAATTATGATTTTAGAGACTCGAGTGTCGGGTTTAAGACCCACCACATTCCAAATATCAATATGAGGAAGTTCATGGCAAGGATTCGGTAACATGGATACTACAGATGGAGCAATATTTAGATCTTCATGATGTGCAACACACACAAAAGGTACACACTACAACTTTATATTTAGAACCAAATTAGTTGTATGGTATCGATAACTTTGTTCTCATAAACCACTTGTCACGTAGTAAATTTTAACAGAGGAAATGATAGAACATTATGAGGATACAAAAGGAAACACCTTCTTTAGCGAATTGATAAATCTCAAACAAAATGGTTCAACGATGGAGCACATTGAGGACTTATAAAAATTGAATATCAGGGTAACTGATATTCCAAAGGAGCATATGATTGATGTCTTCATAGGGAAATTGAATGATAACATCCAACATGAGGTTTGCCTTTGGGAACCTGATTCATTGGAGAAGACATTCAGGGTGGCAAGAAAAGTTGAAAGAAAAATTATGGAAACATGGAAGTCTACCACTCACAACTACAAATATGCAAGTGTTGCTTCTCCTAACCCTCCACAACCTATAAGGTTGACACCACAAAAATTGGAGGAGAAAAGAGAAAAAGGGATTTGTTACAGTTTTGATAGAAAATGCACTAAAGGTCATAAGTGTGCTGAGAAGAAAAAGCCTTCTACATAAATTGTGAAGAGGAGGAAGAAAAGAAACAAGAAACATAAAAAGAGGAGCATATATGCTAGGAACCAACTCCAGAAAAAAGAATAAATGAATCTGACCATATCTTGTAATGCATTGGTAGGAATTACTACTCCTCAAACTTTCAAGATAAAAGGATATATCAAAAAGAAAAAGGAAATAGTGTTGATTGATTTGGGTAGTACCCATAATTTTATTCATTGTAAGATAGGCAATGAATTGTATTGCTTCCTATATCCAACACCAGAGTGTCAAATGATGCTTGCAAGTGGAGGAACTATAAATTGCTCTAAAAAGTGCCATAATATCAAGCTAACCACGGGGGAATATGTATCAAATAGTCCAATCTTTTCGTTCCAATGGGTGGTGTTGATGTTGTATAAGGAGTCTAATGGTTACAATATTTGGGGATGATAAAGTTTAATTTTCAAGAACTTTTCTTGAATTTTTTTTTGGAAGGAAAGGAAGTTGAATTAAGGGGTATCATAGGGAAACAAGGAAATATAATCAACTCTAATGGAATGAAAAATATTATGAAGAAAAAAATGGGCATAATTGCACAACTATGCACACTGGAGGTTCAAACATCAAAATCATCCATTTCTCTAAATCTCCAAAAGCCTTGGACAATCATTTCAAGGTATTTGAGACTCCCAAAGGCCTCCCCCCTATTCATTATCATGATCATGTTATTCATTTGATTCCAGGAAGTGTTCCTCCAAACATTACACCTTATAGTTATCCCTATGCCCAAAAGAGAGAAATTGAATGTATGGTTGCAGAAAGGCTAGAAGCTGGTATAATTCAACCAAGTCAAAGTTATTTCTCTACTCCAGTAGTATTGGTGCACAAGAAGGATGGATCATGGCATATGTGTCTAGATTATAGAGAGCTCAACAAGATCACTATTAAAGATAAATTTCACATTCTTGTCATTGATGAATTTTTGGATGAATTACATGGATAAATTTACTTCACCAAGTTGGATCTTCGTTTAGGATATCAACAAATTAGAATGAAGATTGAGGACATTCCAAAAACAACATTCAAAACTCATGATGGTCATTATGAATTTTTGGTCGTGCTTTTTGGCATTACTAATGCACCTTCCACATTTCAAGGTTTGATGAATTCCATTTTCAAACCCTTCCTTAGAAAATTTGTGTTAGTATTTTTTGATGATATACTAATCTACAACAAGTCTTGGAAGGATCATGTTCAACATGTTGACAGGGTGCTCAAACTATTGGAGGAGAAATAATTATATGGAAAAAAATCCAAATGTTTCTTTGGAGTACATGAGGCGTAATATTTGGGTCATATTGTATCTCATGAGGGTGTTAAGGTAGAACCTAACACAATTAAATCCATTAAGGAATGGAAAACCCCCACAACCATAAAGAATCTTCATGGATTTCTCGGGTTGAGAGGGTATTATTGTAATTTTGTTAAGAATTATTGGAGAATAGAAGCACCTCTAACAACATTACTAAAGAAAGATGAATTTTCTTGGACTCCAGAAGGCCAAGCATCGGTCGTAGCAATGTCAGATTTCACAAAAACCTTTATTGTGGAATGTGATGCCTCAGGAAATGGAATTGGTGTTGTATTAATGCAAGAAGGAAGACCCATTGCTTTTGAAAGTTGTCCAATGAAAGGAAATTATTTACACAAACTTATTTATGAAAATGAAATGTTGGCAATAGTACATGCAAGGGATGAATGGAAGAATGATGAAGAGGTGTGGACACTCATTCAAAATTTTTAGTAATATCCCAATACATCTGATACATTTAGCTGGAAATATGATTCATTATGGTACAAATATCGCTTATATATTTGTAAGAATTCCCAACTCAAGAAAAATATTCTTTTGGAATTGCACACCTTCCACTTAGGAGGGCACTCAGGATTTTAAAAACTTACAACATAGTCAAGATGGAATTTTTTTGGGATGGCCTTAAATCTGATATTCAAAATTTTGTGGCAAAATATTTGGTTTTCCAACAAACTAGAGTTGAGGGAATTAAGACCCCGTGTTTGTTACAACCTCTAGCTATTCCAAGTCAACATTGGGAGGAGGTCTCAATGGATTTTATCACAGGTTTACAAAAGTCTGAAGGAAAGAGTGTGATCATGGTGGTAGGTGATATAATTAACAAGTATGCACACTTTTGTGCATTATCTCATCCTTTTAAAGCCAGTACAATTACTACTGCATTTATGGAAATAATGCAAAAGCTACATGGAAACCTGAAGGTTATTGTAAGTGACAAAGATCCCATTTTCATTGGAAATTTTTGGACGAAATTATTTTCTTGTCTTGGTACTAAATTATCTCATATCTCATCTTATCATCCTCAATTTGACGAGAAAACTGAGATAGTGAACAAATGTTTGGAAGGATATCTTCATTGCTTTGTATCCGATAAATAAACACAATGGGTCAAGTGGTTACCTCTAGATGAATTGTGGTATAAAAATTCTTTCTATACTGCAACAAAAATAACCCCATTTATGACACTTTATGGATATCATCCAACATCCATCATATCACCTTTAAGAGAAAATTATAAGATTCAAGCATTAGAATATCACATTGAGCATCAACAACAAGTTACGCAACTCTTAAAGGATAACCTCACTCTGGCACATAATCAAATGAAACAACAAGCAAATCAACATCAAAGTGAAAGAAGTTTTGATGTAGGCAAATGGGTATTTTTACAGCTACAATCATACAAACAAATATCCCTCAAGCAAGCTAAGAAGGATAATAAATTATCACCCAAGTATTATGGTCCCTACAAGGTGTTGCAAAAGATTAGTACTATGGAATACAAATTGGAGTTGATTGCATCTTCTTGAGTACACCCAGTTTTCCATGTTTCATGCTTCAAGAAGGTTATCAATGACAATATCCTAGTTGAAACGGTGTTGCCAAAACTTGATGAAGAAGGAAAAATCATATTTGAATCTGAGCAGTCACGGAAACAAGAACTTGATAGATATAAAATCGATTAATTTGAGAGTATCTCATTAAGTGGAAGAACTTACCCACTAAAGGTCCACATGTGAGGATGAGAATTTTGATACAAAAACATCTGGAACTACTCAAGCATTGAGGACAACACTTTTTTGAAGGAGAGGGGCATGATAGGTCCCTATAATACTAGTGTATTCCCCTTATTGTTATTTTTAGTATAGACCCCTGTTGTTATTGTTATGCACATGTATCCCCCTTGTTTTTTATTGTTGTGCCCTTACATTATTATTGTTATGTAGGCTTTGATTATATTGTGACCCCTTAGACTCCTATATATACCAAGGAGGTCCTATCATTTGGATCATATTCGAATTGTTCATTTATGTAATGTAAAGGAGGTTTCCCCCTCGAAGAGGATAAGTTTTCAGTCGTTAATATATCTTTTCTTCTATTTTGTGAGTTGGTTGCATAACAACTATGAGTTAGATCTAGGTGCAAGAGGTGCCCAATTTTAAAAGGACAAGAGATAGAGAGTTGGATATCAAGGTATCGATCCTTCAATTATTGGACCTCCAGAGATATCAACTAGAAAGTTTTTACCTCGATATAGATAGATCACAAACATATGTGAGTTAAAGAGATTAATTTATGATATGTATTTCCTATTAATGGGTGTTGGGGCTATTGTATTTCAAGATGTTGTGATGTGCATGATACTACATAAATACTTGATACTGATAAATCCTAACACGACCATTGAATAATAGGGAATTTCCAATCAAATCACAGTGGTTATTGACTTTCGAAGATTGGATGTTGGAATGTGGACATATCAAGTTTCATCTATTGAACCATATTGTAAACATTGGTTGCCACAAAACCATGATATTGATTGACTTAGTATGTCTATTTACTAATAGATATATTTACATTGGTCAATATATTTACTAATTACTCACCAATATATAAATTATAATTTTAACCTAGCCATTTTTTTTTTGCTAATTTCGAAAATAAATTACTCAACAATCTATATATATCTATTATATTAAATTTTTCTTTTTTAATAAAAAATAATTAATTTGCTACTTTTAGCTAATTCTTAAACAATCTATAAATACTTATTTATATAATATATAAAGCATATATGACATGAAAAAACAAGACTGCATGTGTTCAATTGGACTTGGGTTATAGAACTTTTTGGCTTGTGAAGTATTTAAAGGAGTTCATCTAATTATTTTATTTTATGTTCAGGTTATTTTAGTAATCTAGTGACACAATTAATCGTGATTTTCCTTGTTTAAATTGAGTTTTTGAATACATAAATAGATTTAACACTCTAAAAAAATTGGAGAACAAGATGATGAAAACTTCATAATTTAAATTCACAATTCTAACAATTTTTTCTTTAAGTTTATGTAATATTAAAAAAAAACAAAACATAAAAAATTAAACTATACATTAAAAAAAATTGATGAAAAGAAAAATAGTTTAACCAACTCACCTACAAACCTAAACTCATTTATATTTAATTATGAAAAATAATATCAAAATAATAATATAAACCTAACCATTATAGTTTCGATTAAAATATATATATTTTTTATTATAATATTCCAAACATGTATTCTATTTGAAAAGTAACTATTTTTAATGGGCAAAAAAATAATTAGAATAAGTTAACCAGTGAAGCAAATCCTTTATAGGAAGTTGAATTTTTTACTCAAATACATTTTGGCATTGTATTTTTTTATTTTTTTAAATTTAAATTTCAGATGAAAAAATTAACTACCCACCTTTTAAAAATTACTCACCAATCTATAAACTATAATTTTATTAAATTTATTAAAAAAATAATAATTCAATTAACCAGGTTGGCTAATTCTGAAAATAAACTACTCAACAATCTATATATAATTTTTCATATTAAAATTTTCCCCAAAAAAATTCAATTTACTACTTTTAATTAATTCCAAACCTTAGTTACTGTCAACAAGCACTCTACCTTCTAAATTTATAACTTCCTTATTTAACCGACCAGAAACTTTTTAATGGGCACACCGACATCTTATCATGTGGACACCCTATTGACTAAAAAGTTGTTCAACCATCGACGATCCTCCACAGTCCGCGCCTCGATACAGGATTCAATTTGTGGCGTTTTGGTATTTAAGCGAATCAGATTTTAGGGTTGTCTCTGCACTATTACTTGGGAATTAGCTCACAAATTGGATTTTTTACAACAGTTCTGTATTTGTACGTTTAATACGGTCGGTAAGTCGCTTTCTCTATTACTCTCTTACTGCGATTATTTGCGTATGTGTTTTTGTATAATTCAGATTTTATGTTTTCATGACATGGATTGTGTGTAGGCAGTGCTTTAATATGGATTCAGAGCAGGGGAAGCTCTTCATTGGTGGGATATCATCGGACACAACAGAGGAACGATTGAAAGATTATTTCAGCAACTTTGGAGATGTCCTGGAAGTAGAGATTAAGAAGGACAGGATCACAGGCAGGCTGCGTGGATTTGGCTTTATTGTTTTTGCAGATCCAGCTGTGGCCGAATGGTAACTTGCCTTTCTGTTTTGTTCTCTTGATCAGTTTGAAGATGTTTTTACAAATGATGACTTTGTTCACATTTTTTGTTTTTTATCAAAAACATAGGTGGAGGTTAAAAAAGCAATTTCCAGAGATGAGCAGCATAGGAGCAATACAGTTGGTAATGGTAGCCGTGGCCAAAGAAGGACAAAGAAAATATTTGTGGGTGGCTTAGCACCTACTGTCACTGAGAATGACATGAGAAATTATTTTCAACAGTTTGGCACAATTATCCATGCAGCTGTAATGTTTGATCCCATAACTCAAGCATCTAGAGGGTTTGGCTTCATCATCTATGACTCAGAAAATGTTGTGGCTTTAGTTCTACAAAATCCTTTTCATCAGCTCAATGGAAAGATGGTAGAAGTTAAACAAGCAATTCCCAAGGTGTTCCCTAATGGTAGAGAAGGTAATTTCGGTGCCAGCAATGCCCATGGCTTCAATTCAACTCTTGTTCCTCCAGTGAACAGTAGTTATGGTTACTCTTCGTATGGACCTACTGGGTACAATACTCCTAACTATGGAAGTGGTGCAGGATATGGACCTGCATTCAATGGAGGTAATTATGATAACACTACTTTCATGAACAATAATCGTAGCGATGTTGGAGTTCCCATTAGCTATGGGGTCCCTACAACCATGGTTTATGGAAGCACAGATAGCTCTGCTGGATATGGAGGCAGTGGCAGTGGGAGTGGGAGTGGCAGTTATGCTGGATTCCCCATTAACTATGGGGTTCCTACACCCATAGTTTATGGAAGCACAGATAGTTCTGTTGGATATGGAGGCGGAGGGAGTGGGAGTAGGGGTGGTGGCATAAGTCAGTATGGGGCACCTCAAGTTGACAATGGACAGTCAAATGGCAGCAACGCTGGTCATGCAGAACAAACCGGTGGATATGAAACAGGATTTGCTCCACATGGCTAAGATCAATTCAGAATTTCAGAATTAAATATAAACTGCAGATTTTAATATGCTATTGTTATTTATAAATCTCGTATATTCATAGTTTTTATTGTAATGATGAATTTTGTATCCGAGACATTGTCCTGATTCTATTAGAATTTTGTTTCGCTTTTCTGTGGTTTTGATGAGAAGTAACGTTTGATATTTGGATGATTTTAGTTTTTATATGAAAGGTAGGTATAATGAGTTCTCCCTTTTTATTTATTTATTTGATTAAGATTTTAAGAATGAAATTAGAATAATTAATAATATTATGTTGTGATATTTTTATTTATGGATATTGATTTCATAAGTTATTGGAATCAATATCTATAAGTTGCAATCAACAAATTTAAGATTAGAGTGACCTTATAACATAAGCTCATTTGTACTTCTCTAAGCCATTAGTTAAGTTGTACAAGTAGATTACGATTAAATGGGTTTCTTAACTCATTTATAAAGTTATATATTGAGTACTTTTTTTGCAACTTTCTTGTAGATCAAGTTATATGAGTTTCTTAACCCGTTTATAAAGTTAAATATTAGTACTTTCTTTGCAACTTTCTTCCATATACATCATCCTCTATATGTGGACACATAGACATCCACATCTAAGTGCACATTGATTTGAAAACCCCATTAGCTTTTCCTAACGGAAAGCTCATTTCAAGTCAAGTTTGACATACCTTTATATTTCTACAAGGAGGTTAAATTAGACCTCTCACCTAAAATTTGTGACATATGTTTACATATATATATATATAACAAGCAATTTAACCTCTCACCTAAAATTTGTCACATATATATATATATAACAAGCATTTTACTAATTTGCTTGTGTGTAACACCTTCATTTTTACTACTAGCATCACTTAGTTGATCATTGATATCTTCCATCTGCACATAAGGGGCAAGCAAAGTATGCAATCTTCTGTGCATTAACTCTATGATGATATATCTTTACCATTAAAAGGTTCTTGTCATTTCACCTATGATGATATATCTTTGTCATTAAAAGGTTCTTTTCATTTCTTCTATGATGATATATCTTTGCCATTAAAAGGTTCTTGTCATTTCTTAAGGAACCAATAATGCTCAACTATTGCTTCACTTACCTAAGGGATGGAAAAACCATTCCCTATTGGACCTTTTGAATGACAACCATGATCTTGAGATGAGTGATGATAAAGGTTTCCAAAATATGGAAAGTAGCCTTAGGAAATGGGATGCGTGATCATTGGAAGGAAGTCGTAGAGTTAGATTTGAGCATGAAGTGATGAGTCCATGACAAACCATTGATGATGTATAATGTATAAATGACATTTTATTTACAAGGATAAATTTCTTTGTAAATTACTTATTCAACATATTTCTAACCTCTATAATGATATGTAACTATGTAAAATGACAATGATGTGTCAATAGCTTAAATGTGTTAATATTTTCTTCCCCTACTTGATTCATTCCTTCATCTACATTTCCAGCCCAATCAAAGTCTGAAAAACCTGTCAATATAGCATTACATTAATCAGTATAAACAATACCAAAATCTAAGGTTCCTTGGAGATACCTTAAAACACCTTTTGCTACAACCCAATGGCTCTCAAGGGGCTTTGACATAAATTGGCTCAATGCACTGACTACATAAGCCAAATTTGGCCTAGTTGTAGTGATGTAGATTAGACTCCCAACCAGTTGTCTATACAAAGTCACATCTGCCACCTTAGATCCATCATTCATTAGCACTCTCATGGATTCCATCATTAACCTATTCATGAAACACTATATCTCTGCTCGCAAAAAAATTATCAGTAAAGGGATTAAACAATTTGTAAGCCTTAAATTCTGTACAATACCCAATAAAAATACATTTGATGGCCTTTGAATTCAGTTTATTTCTATCTTCCTTTGGGACTTGAGCAAAGGCTTTAGAGCCAAAGACTCTCAAATGCTTAACTGCAGGCTTATAGCCAAATAAAGCTTCAAAAGGAGTTTTGAAATCTAAACTTCTTTTTGGACTCATGGCAGATGATGTCAATGCCTGATGTGTTGCACTTTTGACATTTAGCTTGTATAATCCTCGCACACGAATACTTGATGTAATAGGCTTCATATGATCCAACAGGTCTTTAATAACACAATATGATTTATAAAACTCTACCTTGAGATTTTAATAAGTTATCGTAGAGACAGAGATCATATTCTTTTTTATCCTAGGTACATATATAACATTATGCATATGTCTAATATTTCCATCAGGAAAAACAACAGAAATATTACCATAACCTTTTAATTTGGTACCCTCTATAATCGCCAATATAGATGTTTGCTCCACTGTTGGTCTCTTTGAAGTCTTCAAACCACTGTCTAATCCCTATCATGTGGATGGATGCACCTGAGTCCACAAACCATGTATTTTCTTCATCATCCTTAGCCGAAAGCGCAGAGTCAGATATGAACAGTCTAAGGTTCTGACTTTGTGCCTCATTAGAAAAATGACCTGCATGCTGTTTATGTCTCTTCTCGCCTTCATCAAACTTTTTCTTCATGCAATATCTGGCTATATGCCCAGTTCTACCACAATAAAAAAATTTGGTCGCAGAGGCATTTATATTGAAAAACGTACCATGAGGTTGGGTCATCTTTCTCTATGGGATTTCACTGCTCTTTTGTGTTGCATTTGGCTTTCCTCTGAAGGGCTTCTTCTTCACCATTAAGGCCAAATCTGAACTCTAAGGTTTATGAGTCAGCTACCTTTCCTCCTCTTGCATGAGGATCCCTGACAATTCTTCAAACCCGGGGTATTTTTCTCTTGCATTCAACTCAGTGATGAAAATCTGATACTCGTTAGTCATACCATTCATGGTAATCATGACCAAATATGTATCTGACATAGATTCACGGATAACACCCAACTTGTTCTTGAGCTCCTTGATCCGCGAAATAAATGCTACAACTATCTCATTCTCCTCCATCTTGATGGATAGAATCTTTCTCTTCAAGAACAACAATCGATTGGTGTTATTGACCTCATAGAGATCCATGAGTGTCTTCCAGATCTTTGGTGCAGTCTTGCAATCACGGATATGGAGAATAACACAATATTTGACCGACAATTTCAGGAGCATTCTCACCTTAGTCTCCTGCTTGTCCCTGTCTTGGATTGTTGTTGTTGTTCCTCCTGCGGTCAGGTTCAGCTTCACCTCATCAAGCAGGGTTGGCAGCGTAAATTTGCAACCAAAATAATTGGATCCATCCAACTTGTTATTCTCATTCAGGTATGTTTTTGCTAATTGATTACTCATCTTGAATAATTAAAAAAACTTCGACCCCAACAACTTAAAAAAACAACCCCATATCTTCAAAACTACTGCAAATGCGAGATCTTGAAGAGATCACTTCAATTCTTTTTTAATAAAAAAATGCCCCCTTTATCAAATAGTAAGCCCCTTTTTTAAATTAAAGAATTAAATTAAAAAAAATTAAAAAACTTTAATTAAATTCTTGATAAAAAAAAATCCAAACTCCTTTTCTACTTGATCGTCGTCCTTTCAAAACACAGCAGCAATTATTTCTCCACTAGCCCAATCATTGCTTTTTTCTCATGTAATGATCTGATATCACATTGGCACCCACGGTGGGGAGGAGGAGGAGGAAAAACCCAAAAAAACACTCTCTTCTCCGGCTGTGTAAAGGATCTCGGCCTCTGTCAGTAGCGAAAAAAATAGCACCCTCTTCAGACTTCGTTAGATTCAGACTCAACGACTTCGACTCTTTTCAGAGCTTGAGCCCACGCGCAGTGTTCCTCAGCCTTCTCCCACGGCAGTATCTACGATCTCTCACAGGAAACGTCGGCCGCCAGGCAAGAGATCTGAATGAACTCCAGGCAAGGGATCTTGGCCTCCCCTTCCAATATTGCGACCTCCTCTGATACCATCGTGACTTTCAAGCGAAGGCTGAAGAAACTGTCCAATTCATTCCCAAAAGAACAATCGTGGTGACAATATCACAACAGCAGGAATTTTCAACGAGACTTCTCCTCGGCCTTATGTACAATTGTTCCCGATAAATCCATGTAACATGAAGACAGCATCTCCTTGCAGCGTCCACACACCTCCAATCCACGGGATTCTCACCGTAGCAGCAGGCACGCTCGGCCTCAAGCTCCTTCACCCATTGATCGATAGCGGCTCAGCGTCCCACTATTGCGGCAGTGATCCAAAACCCGTCAGTGATCCAAAATGTTGGTGCAGCACAGAAAAAATTGCGGCCTCTTCCACGACAGTCTCAGCTTCCTCCACGACAATCCTGCAGTGATCCAAAAACGGATTCAACTCCAAATAAACCAAATCCATAGCGGCCTCTACTTGTTCGCCACCTCTTCACCACAGACTTCCTCCTCTTCATGGTCGGCCCGAGTCAAGAATGGTCTACTCGCGTCGTTCTTGAAAAAAAAATAGCGTAAGGCCATAACTGAATCAACGTTGCTATCACCCTTAAAAATGCGTTGATCGCCCTCCCACTGTGCCTGTCCAATTTATGCCTCCCATCAGGGTTACAGGCCGTCCTCATTCCTGAAGCTCTGATACCATGTCAAAAATATAAGAATGAACTTTATTGAATCAAACCTGAGTAGCTTACAAGTGTGGAACACCACTTGGAGACTTCTTCTGCAGAACGCGCTCTATCTTACATGCATCACATGAGAGATATATAATTTACACAGAAATTGGGAAGTTGAAACAACACCGTAGAAAACAAGAACAAACTCCTAATCTAAGTTTCGGTTTGAACCATCACTCCATTAAGACATTTTTCATTAATCTCAACAAAAACAATTTCCAGAAATGAGCAACATAGGAGCAATACAGTTGGTAATGGTAGCCATGGCCAAATTAGGGAAAAGAAAATATTTGTGGGTGGCTTAGCACCTACGGTCACTGAGAATGACATGAGAAATTATTTTCAGTAGTTTGGGGCAATTATCCATGTGGCTGTAATGTTTGATACCATAACTCAAGCACCTAGAGGGTTTGGCATCATCATCTATGACTCAGAAAATGCTTTGGATTTAGTTCTACAAAATCCCTTTCATCAGCTCAATGGAAAGACAGTAGAAGTCAAACAAGCAATTCCCAAGTTGTTCCCTAATGGTAGAGGAGGTAATTTCGGTGCCAACAATTATCACAGCTTCAATTCAACTCTTGTTCCTCCAGTGAATAATAGTTATGGTTACTGTTCATATGGACCCAGTGGGTACAATACTCCTAATTATGGAAGTTGTGTAGGATATGGACCTGCCTTCAACGAAAGTAACTATGATAACACTACTTTTATGAACAATAATCGTAGCTATGTTGGAGTTCCCATTAGCTATGGGGTCCTTACAACCATGGTTTATGGAAGCACAGATAGCTCTGTTGGATATGGAGGCAAAGGGAGTGGGAGTGAGATTTTTGTTGGATTCCCCATTAGGTAAGGGGTTCCTACACAAAAAGTTTGTGGAAGCGTAGATCGCCGAGCTTATCTCGATTGTAGGTTGCTCAAGTTTGTTGACGGGCCTCATCCATCTCTGTTGTTGTTCGGTTAATGTGGTCAATGCTTTCAATATTCTAACAACTTCACAACTCTCTTGATTTCTGGCACCCTGCACCACTCCAGCTCCCAAAAGCGAATGCAAGTGGTCGATAAGTCATGAACTTAAATGCATTTAATGCAACCTCGACACTAAAGGATTTCAAAATTCAAATATCTTCCCCCCTAGGATTTCAAATTGAAACATGGCGCGCAAAGTTTCTACAACATATTATTGAATAGGGAAGAAATCGTTCTCAACCTCATTTTGAGCTTCTCGGGTGTTGGCACCATCCCCCACTACAACAACATCACAGACAACTTCATAATGGACATAAGCAAGAGGCTCCTCATGGCGAGATCTCTTTTCCATCTAGGTTTGTGGCTGCTCCTTCCGAGTTTTCAAAACTAACTTAACTTGTAATTCTTCATTTACTATCAAAACTAACTTAACTTATAATAATAGTAGTAAAGGCTAGAAGTTAGCGGATAAAACAAGAGATTTTATTTATGATGAAATGGCCAAAAACTAGATAGAAGATTTCTTATATCAAATAATTTATTTATTTCTTTGCAAAAGTTCTCACTTGAAAATGGTAAAAATGGTATGACCTTTGGGTGCATAAATAAAACAAGAGATTTTATTTACGATGAGATGGAGAGAATATTTCTTATATAAAATAATTTATTAATTTCTTATTTGAACTCATTGTTAATCTGAATAAAAAATATGTTATCAAATATATTATTTTGAAATTGTCATTTTTCTTGTTTGAACTTTGTGTTACTTTGAATAAAAAATATACTGTCAAATATATTATTTTGAAATTTTCATTTGAAATTAAGATTTTTTTTATTAAGATTTTTTAGGATCATATTATATTTTAAGCTAAATTTGTTTGGCTTCACAATATGTTTAGTCATAAAAATATATTAGACAAAACTTTTAAATAAATAAGATAATGGAAAAATAGTTTTTTACCTACTATTCTATATTTCTCTATGTGTGGGTCACTAACCATGGAGATGTATTCCATAGATTATATTATACTAATGACCCATATGATAGGATGTAGATTTCATCTACTTTGGATTGCCATGTGGGTTCCTCATTGATGGTCTCTTTGGTATGCACATCCTTTCCCTTATCAGAGGATGATGTCTTAAAAGAATTGATGAAGCATATGTATGTATCACCAGTGGCGCCGTGACAATGGAGAATCTAGTTGTGCACACAAAGATTTCATTTGTTGCATGTGCAATTATGCTGAAAACATTTGGCTTTCTTTGTTAGAAAATTTCATCATTATAGTTCTGCAAGTTGGCTAAATTTACTTCAAACAGATGATTTTTGGAAGTAGTAACTCAAGAATCAACCCACTAATTGAAATGTGGAACATTTGAATACACTTATTTGTTGGAAATTGATGTCACTTGATATCTGATATTGATAACTGGAGACTACTCAAAGATTAGTCCAAACTTCCAGTGAAAGACTCATTGTCTGAAATACCCCATGTAAAATTGTTGTTAGAGAAGATCATGAATAGAAAACACAGATACCATAGAGTGTTCAAGATATTAGTTTAAGACTACTTCCAACAGTGAGAAAAAGAAAAAAAACATATACTACAATGAAATGTCCATTATGGACCCTCTTGATTATGTCTTGACTCTACATTCTTCCATCTCCTTGCATTGATTCGAACTAAACAAAGTGTTTTTGAAATAGTCTCCAAGGCAAATGAGATGTGTTATACTGCAATTTTAGGATTTTGAATTTAAATTTGAAACTCAAACAAACCACCCCATCATATTTAATACTTAAACTACCTTTCCAACTCACCATATCACTTACTCAACCATTTGGAAACTATAGCGGTGATCCTAACGAAGATTACTTCAAAATAAGGGGTTGAAAGAAAACGGATGACCAAAATATGGGAGGAAGGGAAGGCTGGAAAAGTGTTAATAATATAAATACCATAAATGCATACATATGGATAACATAGTCTTAGGGATAATGCTCATCGTTTTCCCACTACTCATCGTTAAATAATCGATACATTGAAAAGATAGATTTTGGAATCAATTCAAGAAAAACTATGACCTTAATAACTCTAGCCAATAGGAATTGTAACGCATAGTAACTATAACCAATGATAACTATTACCACAATTACTCTAGCTAACAATAAATTTGATCAACGAATGAATAAGATGATTATAGGTTGTTTTTCATAATAGTTCTCTGATCAAGAAATTCCTTATAACTCTGACTAATGAACATTGATTATAGTTATTGTGAGTCAAGGTTCCTAACTAACAAAAGAATTATTCCCGAGAACTATGACTGAAAAACAAAGGTCGTAGGTTAATTTCATAGTCAAAGCTCTCACATCATAATTCTTGTGGTCATGATTCTTGTAAAATAAAGTAAAAATTCCTAATTGACAAGGGAACTATGAACAACAAAGGAATGATTCCTAAGGTCATAGTTCCTGAGGGCCAAATTTCTTGAGGTCATAGTTCCTAAGGGTTAAAGTTATCAAGTTCAGAGTTCTTATATGACAAGTTACTATGGCCATATTTCTTATGGGTTGTATTTTCTGTTGGTTAGAGATTCCAATGATAAGAAAGCTCATAAAATTTCTACAATGAGAGTCATTGAAGTGCTTGATGGAAAATGAGAGGGAGGGAAATATATATATATATATATATATAGAGAGAGAGAGAGAGAGAGAGAGAGAGAGAGAGAGACAGAGAGAGTAGAAAATTTGTAAATGGAAATAGAGAGATAGAGAGTGTTGGGAATAAATTATTCATAATGGTATAACCAACAATTACATCCATAAGATTCCATTCCATCAAATTCCACGATACTAGGGTTTTCAAATTCCATAAAAGTAGGGTTTTCAAACTGCACAAAACTAAGGTCTTAAAATTTCACTTCAATATACATTGAGAGAGATCACCAACTTGTGTTGCAAGGTCAATATGGAATGTTTACTTACATTGTCTAATTATCCACTCAAATTTTGATGCAGGGGCATCTATGTCTAGCCAGTAATGTGATGGAGTGGTCACATGTTGTGGCTAATGCAAGTTTGGAGGAAGACTTGGTTGTTTAATTTGTATTAATTTCAAGTACATGTAAGTAGTTAATTATTGCCTAATTCTGAACTGAATTGGGAAATAAGTGGCAAGTGATCCTCCCTGCGTGGAGATCAAGCCAATTAGCTATATTGATTTGTTAGAGTAGGATATGATTTCTAGGAATAGAGTGAATTCCTTCATTTGTGGAAGGAAATTGTTAGACAGAGCATATATGTGTTCCTTTATTTTCTGAAAGAAAGGGAGAGAGGATCAGAGAGGATTCGAAAGTAATGTAAGCCTACGAGTATCGTAGGAGGAAAATGCCACTATTTTGCATAATCAGGCCAGAGAGGATTGAGGAGTGGAGTTAGTACAACGAGAGAGAGTGTGGATTGCATTTTTTGAGACAAAGGTCATTATCTGTGTAATCTGGCCCAAGGCCAAGACTCTGTTACTTGTTTATTGTGAATAAATCAATGTTGCATGTATAATAATATAAACAGCCCAAGGAGGCCTCAAATACTTGCCATTTTCTCTGTATTGCGATGAATTTGGTGTTGGCCTGTGTTTTCATACTTTACAGTGGAAATCCCTGTGGTTAAGGCAAATATGGTGTAGTTTGGGTCCGTAAGTGAAAATCCCATTTACACAAAGAAATCGCGTTAAACACTTACCAGATTCGGGGAAGCGGACTTGAAATTTTATGAGCAAGAGTTTTGGGTCTTATCGGGTTTGGCATATGTATCGCATCGCATAGTTGGATCAGCGCATATTAAAGGCTTGATCCCAAAACCTTGTGATTTGCGATTGCGACATATCATATCGGAGGAAGGAAGTGGAAGCGGTATATTGTAAAGTGGCATATTGCAACTGTCGATAGCGATTAGCGATATCGCATCAGACCTCCGCCGAGTGATAGCGTCGATAGTTGTGGACCATTGGAACCCCGATCGTCGATATTGCGATTCAATCTGAGCCGTCCGATCGGCCAGATCCCGATCCACGACATTATCACATATTTGTTTAAAAAAGGGAAAAAACGTTGTTTTGGCATTTTCCAAGGGTATTTCAATTCCAAAATGGAAAGGCATATAACTTGTGGAAAAGGGTGTAAAGTTGGGTTTTAAGGCTAAATGCATATAAAATGCTTCCGATATGCATATGTGTGGGCATGAAACTTTAAAGGGCCATTAAGGGGAAAATGAGTCCCGATAAAGTATACTGGTTATGGCAACCTTAAGGTTGCGTCAAATTTGAGCTCACTATATTGGAGTTTCCTCATTCCACATTGATAGGGTTTTCAAATTCTACAAAGCTAGGGTTTTCATAGTGCATAATACTAAGGTTTTCAAATTTCATAATGATATTTCCTAATAATGCACATACATTTTTGAGCCATGCTAAGCAAGTAGCCTATCTTGGGCCTTACAGAGCTTAGACAACTAGGAACACGTGTGTATTCCTAACAATAAGCACACGTTCTTGTGGGCATGTGTTCCTCATGATAGCCCCATTTCCACTTTTTGGGTCATCATTCTTATGCAAGTGACCTTAGTTGATTCTCACTAGTTTTTTCAATTATGCATAATCCTTCTCAAGGTCTCGTTATAGAATTTCTCACAACATTCCTTCATACACTTCATGCTTGGTGTTTTCTCATTAGTCTACTTAGCTTATTTCTTTTTCCACATATGAAGTCATTGCCACACATATGTGATTCCACAACCACTTGCCACATGATTATTTACAATATACCAGTAGAGTGCTAAGTTATTTCATCATGACTATTCCCTAATTACAAAAGCCTCCATCATGTCCTAGTTGATTTCTTACACTTGTTTGGGAAAATTTCACATATTTAACTTTATGTATCTATTTATTACTCTTTTAGGTTCATCTCATCATGGTTACGAGCATTGCAATAGTTTATCATCATTAATTTCTTAAAACCTCCTTTTCTTTATACTTATTTTTCTATCTTCTCATAGGCTTTGTATTCCTTGAGGGGCAATTTTCTTCCAATTTTGACTTCATTCGTATGTAATTTAGGGAATTATGATACTATTTCTCATCTATAATTTCTCTTGATTCAGATTAAATTATTATATTTTTAGCCATCTATCTCAATACTTTCAGAGTGGAAGAATTACATCAATCAACTTGTAAGTTCTTTTTATCAATGGGTCCCAATTTGGAAAAATTGGGTATGAAATCTTCCAGAGCCATTTTTAGGCATTAAAAAAAAATTGGGGTAAAAAAATTATCGCTTGTGCGAGACCATTTGGTAGCTTGAAGTTTGTATGCAAAATTTATGCCTCTTGAAATTTGATCTACCATACTGACCACCATGGTACAAGTCGACATCAAGTTAATCTTTGTTACCCATGCATATGGGGCTAGCCATGCGTGGAATTTCAAAAAGACTCTAGAAGGTCCAAAATCGTAACTCTAATTAAGGGTTGAGGGAGTCAAACCTTTCATATAGTTAGTTATTGGGTTATGTTAAATACTAGGCCACTAGGAGGAGTAGGGATTCCATTTCATGCTATTATATTTTCTTCCATATTTGGGCAAAGCAATTGGGAGTGGGATGTTAGAGAGAAAAAAAGGGGCTTAAGATTTTGTAGCAACTTTACAAGACACTGGTCTTAGGTAACTCTATAGAGAGTACCTCTTTCTTTGCATCTACACATTTTTCCATAGTAGAGAATAGAGATCAAAGCAACCTCACCTTCTAGCTAGGTTTCTCTTGTAAGGCTTTCGCAAGGAAAGAAAATGTGCCTATTTTGGTTAGTGTGTGTATGTCTTTTCAATCTATATTGCTTGCATTTCAACTAATTTATGTCTAAACATACAAACAATAAATAAAGAATCAGGTATCTAAAAAGAATTAATTCACAGTAAAAATTTCAATATTTTATCAGATCTATTATGATAAATTGTTCCAATGGAATATCCATGACAATTATCATCTCCACATCTTGCCTAAACAACTAGTGACTTCTTTACTACCACTTGCTACGTCGGTCAGTTTAACATATTATGTGATTGTATGTTACTTAACCTTTGATGTTCTTTTCTTATTTTATCGCCATTCTTCCCATCTTCAAAATGCAACATCCTCAAAGCAAGTAAATCCAATAACCATTAATTGGGAGTTAGGCTCAACAATCATCTTGAATCCATTTTATATTTGAACCCATCATTCATATCAACTGGTATTGCATTTTCAAACTATGCCATGATGGTTAGGTTGTTACTTTCATCAATAGCATCAAAAGATTTTATTATGAGGACAAGTATAAAAGGCAAACAATACATAAAATAATTACTAAAATTTATTTTCCCACATATTACAACTATATATTAGTTATATCGATATTCTCTTACCCTTGTAGCAGTAAATAAGGTTCCAAATTTATTTATCCTCCCTTAATTGACTATATAAACCTCATTATATCTAAAGTGTAATAATAAACCTTTATATTCACATAAAGTTACTCATATTCATGAAGTCATATAATTTCAATTTACTTTTGTTTTTTGAATGGTTATACACATTTTTCAATAACCAAATTATCTTCATCATAAATTAGTCCACAATAGTAAAATTACTATTTATACAAAAATATAAATCACAATAAAGATAAATGTAAAAGTGTTTCCCAAAAATTTCATATGAAACCATTGACTTATTACATATTAACTTGTTACATGTCTTACTTTTTTGAACTTGTTATAGAATATTTGAATTCATTTTAATCATTCTTCCAAATTGTGGAATGTGCAATTCTCTAAGTTTAAAATGTTGTTTTTAAACCATTGCACTAAATCACATCTTAACAAATCTCGTATAAAGATATTACCAATTAAATAAAAATAGAAATAAAATAAATCCCATACAAAAATATTATTAGTTAAATGAAAATAAAAATAAAACACAAAAAAATTACCAATTATACTTTACCAAATGTATCATGAAAACATATAAATCAATAATGGAAAATCTTGAAAGAACATTACCAGGTGAAAAAGTATCACCAGATCAATAAAAAAGTACCAATTCACCTTATAGGTAATTTTTTTTCCTCTTTTAATTTTGTTTCAATATTTTATTTAATCACTAGATATGTAGGAGTTAGATGTTAGATGTTAGACATAAATATTTTCTAAATTCAAATTTTTTATATAGTAGGTTTGTCTTTATTAATAAAATTACAGACATTTTTTTAGATAAACCATATTATCCCATATCTATCAAGCACTGAGAGGGATCAAATCTCTTGAGGTGAAAACCTCTTTTTTGAGTGAAAAACTTGAGGAAAGGTTAAGATGGGATCAAATCTCCTAAGGTGCAAACCTATTTTTTGAGTGAAAAACTTGAGGAAAGGTTAAGATGGATCCAGATATTTGATCCCTCTTGGTGCTTGATTGATCCAAGGATGTTTGATCCCTATTTGCGCTTGATAGATCCAAGGTTAAGGTGGATCTAGGCTGGTTATATAATATCTATATTTGTATCTATGTGTCTATTTATTATTCCTCTCTCTATCTCACCCCCCAAATATACACACTCTCTCTCCATATCTATCTATCTCTCTCTCACTCCCTTTTCCTCTCCCTCTCTTTCTCTTCCCCTTCGCTCCCTCTCTCTCCCTCCTCCCTCTCTTCGCTCCCTCTCTCCTCTCTTCCTCACTCTCTCTCCATATCTACGTTTTCACTCCCTCTCTCCCTCCACATTTATCCCGCTCTCCTCTCTTCCTCACTCTCTCTCCATCTCTACATTATCACTCCCTCTCTCCCTCCCCATTTCTCCCTCTATGACTTTCTTCTTTCCTCCCTTTGTCTTCCCCTCCATCTCCCTCTCTCTCTCCTTTCTCTTGAGTCCTATCTCTCTCCCTTTATCTACTACCTCCCTCTATCTCTCCCCCCATCACTCTCTCCCTCTCTCTTCCCTCCAACTTTTTTACTATCTCCCTCCCTCTCTCCTTTTCTCTCTCCCCTCCATCTGTGTCTCCCTCTCTCTCTCTTCTCCTTCTCTCCCTATCTCTCTCCTCCCCACTTCTCTCTCTTCCCTCCTCTCCTCTCTCCCTCACTCTCTCTCCACCTCTATCTATCTATGTCTTTGTTCTTTCCTCCCACTCTCTTCCCCTCCATCTCCATATCTCTCTCTCCCTCTCTCTTTTTCTCTCCCCCCTATCTCTCTCTCACCTCGGTCTCTCCTCTCTATTCCTTCCTTTCTTTCCCTCTTTCTCACCTCCCTCCCCCCCAATCTCTCTCTCTCTCTCCACCCTCCAACTTTGTCACTCTCTACTCCCCTATCTCTCTCTTAAATTTGATCCCATTGTATTGTGTTTAAGAAAGTATCTAAATTAAAAAAACTCAATTGGTTGTTAAATATTAAACATATATTTTGGATTAATCATGTCAAAGAAAATACAATAATGAAAAACTTAAGAATCATGCATTATATTTCCTCTATTATTGTGAGTCAATTTGCTTGCTCTAATTTCTTGGATCCTTAGTTAAGATGGATCTATGTTTGTTCTTGATCATTTTATTTATATTATATAAATTTCACACCTTTATATATAAAAGTATTCTCATTTTTAATTTTATCAAAACCTTGATTTAATTTCTATGGAAATATTTTCAGTATTAGTGAGGATAGAGGGTTTAGATATATCTCAAAAGTAATTATAATCATTTTCTTTTTAGATTTAATTAAAAAAGGTTATAAAATAAAATGAAAATAAAATATTGATAAAATATTTTGATTGTGAAATAAGTTATTCTTTTTGGGCATGTGGTACATCAATAAGTCATGGTATTGTAACAAAGCCTATTTACAAGTTAAGAATATCTATGGTAAAGTGGGGTGAATATCCATGGTAAAAATCTTGTCATATTGTTATAAAATATTTTGATTTCGAAATAAGTTATGATTTTTGGGAATGTAGTATTGATAAGCCATGGTATTGGTTTGTAAAAAATCATATTCACATGTTCATAATATTAATGACAAAGTGGGGTGAATATCCATGGTTAAAAAATCTTGGCATATAGTTATAAAATATTTGATTGTGAAATAATTTATAGTTTTTGAGCATGTGGTTATAATAAGCCATGGTATTGTAACAAAGTCTATTCACGGGTTAATAACCAAATAAAAATATAACAAATTGAATTTTAGTATTTTTATTACTTTAATTTTTTATTATTAACCGACCCAACATTTAAATGTTCAATGTTTTAAAATTGTTATATTACACCTACACATCTATTGTATACTTATAAATAAAATCAGGTTAAAATATATAACACATATAAGTAGTACTTGTTAGCGCTGCTACATAGCTTTGGTTTTTGAAGGTCAGAAATGAGCTTGGTCCGCTCGGTTATGCTTAAAGGAAGCTCATAATGGTCATTCTTGCCTTTTTTCCTTAGCCCCACTCATTCTACCTCCATCTCCGTTTCCCCTGTTTTTCTTCTAAAAAACCAGCAAAACCCCTTTTTGTTCCAAGCCCCGAGCACTAAGGGCTAAAAACTACCATAAAACCTTATCCGTATAACCCCACACGCTCATAAATCCCTCTTTTAATCACAGCCGTCGATTTCTGCCTATCGATCCAACGACTCCCATCACACCCGATAAAATGACTTGCACGATTGTTTCCCCATTGTCTGATCATCTCTGCCGACGATCCAATGGCATTCAGTCTCCCCGCGCCCACAAATTGATGAAATGTTAACGCGCGATGGAGAGCGGTTTTTCTCTCTCCTCTGCCGCTGCATGTCATGCATTGAATGGGATCGCATGCCCTCATCCTTTTGCCGCCTAACGCCCAAAGGCAGTGCGATCGATACCGCTTACCACTTAACCCTTCGTTCCCGCTCGATAACGGTCGCGCACTTTCACTGCCTGATCACCGTTGGATCTGTCTGCCTGAGATCCCATGGCCCACGTTCGTCCTGCTCCCACCTCTTCCAATATCCTCCACCAAGCCATCTCTGCCGTCTATTCTCCCGATCCGATGGCTGATCTTTCTCCCTCATCCAACTCGTCCACCCGCCATGTAGTCCACGTCCCTTGACCGTTCTGTGTGCCCGAAGGACGAAGGTGATCAGCTCACTAGTACCAGTTGCAGTTGCTCCTCAACAACCATATTTAACAAACAATATAGCCAAAAGGAAAAAGGACAAAGCACGATCATTTAACTGCATTTAGCAGTTATGGAACTTCATTGATACGAACACTCCAGCTGCCTGAGAGGATAGCAGAGCACCTGAAGAGATCAGATTCATCCACTGAACCAAAAAAACACACTCAGAGACTCCATCAGGCAGTTAAATGCAATTGGTGGCCAATTATGACCCCTCCATACCTAAAATGGCCCAAGTGCCCTGTAATGTAAATCTATAAATACCCAGAAGAAAGATGTAATCAAGGTTGATGGTTGATGTTTTGGTGTAAGGTTCAACTTCTAGAGACTATAACTATTTTGACACTTGAAACATCTCGTCTTCATTTTCAGCTAATACAAGCTTCTTTTGCTTTTAATTGCTCACTTTTCATTCTTCTTCTGTTCCAAGCTATGCCTCATAGGCTGTATTCTTGAGCTCTTGATGCTTAGCATTAGAGTATCTGTCATCCTATCTCTGTGTTAAAATCTTGCATGCGTCATTGAATAAGTTATTTAGGTTTCTCTTCATCTAGTTACAGAGAGTTGTCATCATGTCTGTGCATTAGGAGATTAGATTTGTAGGCTTCTTTACTGGTTGTAGTCAGCCATCACATGGTCTTGTGCATCTGCTGGTGTGGTCAATATTCTCCATATTCACCCAATCCTTAAACTATGAGTAGTTGGTGGTCTAAAGCCTCGTAGTCTGGGGGTGTTCTCGCATGTCTGAAGTGAGACAAAGTAGAAGTGGTTATCTGGCTTGGACAAGCATCATTCTTTCCATTCATCCATTACAACAATAAGTTGAATTTATATGTTACCAGGCATCTCCGAGCTATAACCTAGGAGAGTTTCTTGGAATCCTAACATAATTGGTGCCGTTGCCGGGGAGAGGAGATTGAATCTCAGCTTCCCTAGGAGAACGACACAGATCCAGCTTTGATGGTAGACAAAGTCTGGACACATTTCCAGTTGTAATCATCTATCTAGCGACTCTACTGGAGGACCAACCTTTGGCGACTCCACATTACAGTTCTGGCTCAGTTTGTGAGGCATACCCAGAGAAATCCTCAGAAATCACCAGCTGACCTAGTGCCTGACCCTGAAAATATTGTTAAGCAGAAAAAGATCATTCAGAAAGGAGCATCAAGATCAGGTAAGCCCAAACAATCTTATGTATCTCTGCAAGAGAGGCTTGTAACTGTGCATACACATTTTGAGGATACAGAGCCTAGCATTGTTAGTGAAGAAATAACCTCAGAGATTTATAAAGCTCCTTGTTCATTAAGTTCCCCTTTGGATCTCAGTCCAAAGAGAATCTCCCCCACATTCCATCATATTCCTTTGTCCCTGTCATCTATTTCACAGATCCCTACCTTTCAAACTGCCAATATCCTTCCACCTACCCTAGTTATGGCAGGCCCACAAGCTCCCACTAAGATGGAAAGAATCATAGCTGCTAGGTATGGACCCCTGGTCCTACCTGTTCCTTTGAATGCCATGCATGCAGGAGAATACCAGAAGTACATGCCTAAATTCACTGGTACAGAGGGAGTAATGGTTGAAGAACACCTTGAATCCTTTTTATAGTTATGCTGATAACCTGGATAATAGTGAGGATGATGTGTGCATGAGAGTGTTTGTCCAAAGCCTTAATGGAGAGGTTAGAAAGTGGTTCAGAGAGTTGACCCCTAGGTCCATAGTAGACATTGAAGCATTAGATGATGTGTTTTTAAAGCATTGGGGAGATAAGAAAGACCTGCTATACTACCATACTGAGTTTGGAAACCTCAAGAGAGAAAATGGGGAATCATTGTCTGATTTTAATAAAAGATTTAATCGTATGTATAGTAAGATACCAGCTGAAGTAAAGCCTACCCCCACCTCTGCAAAACTCACCTATGCTAATGCATTTGACTCTGACTTTTGCTTGCTGTTGAGAGAAAGAAGATGTGCCACGCTGGCCGAAATGCAGGATGCAACCCTAGAGGTAGAATCTAATATCATGGCTGCAGAAAAACTCAAGGGTCATGCTGACAAAAGAAGGCAGAGAGGTGAAGCTTCCACCTCTTCTTCATCTTCAGAGCCCAAATTAGATAAAATGACTAAGATGATAGAGTCATTGGCTGCTGAGATATCTAAGCTGAAGGTTGAACAGAGTTCTGGGAAGGCAAGGCTACCTAATTCATTTGCTCCTAGAAATCCAAGTTCCTTCAGAAGAGCAAATGATCAATTGCAAATCATTCAGAGAGGAAAGGAGACCAATGAAGAATAGGTAGTTAAGACTCCTTTTCAAAACGTAGTCATGGAGGAGGAACAGTTCAATGAAGAGGATGAGATTCACTGCATGGAAGACAAGGGTAGTGATGCCTTTTTTACATTAGCTGCCTATGAAGAATCATTACTCCAGGACTAGACCAGTCAAGAGTGGGACAGAGAAGCTGTTCTATAGACTGATGAAAAAAAAAGGTATAATTTGAGGTCAAGGACAAGTAATGTCAAGGAGAACCCTGCCGAAAGAGCTACTATCCCCACAGAGCAGCAAATCAACAAACAAAAAAAGCCAGCAGCTAATCCAGTCATCCCCAAAGTCCCAACTCAAGAGGTAAGAAGCTCTGATAAGTTCCTTTCCCCTTTCAGTTTTGAATCAGAAGTCTAGAAGTTAAAATATATATGTGCCTCTGATAGAACTTGCAAAGAGTGAGGTATTTAGAAAGCCTATCCTTGATGCCCTTGAGCTAAAAGCTTCACAAGTCTCCAACGACTATGTAAATTTGCAAGATGATAAACCTGCAGTTGTGCTTAGCCCAATGACTAAACCCTTTGATAATAGCTCCCCATGATTCTATGTCTCCTTGACCATTCACGACAAAACCCTCCATAAATGCTTGCTGGACACCGGTGCCAGCCATAATCTGATGCCCAAAGCTGTCATGGAAGAGTTAGACCTTGACATTACCAGACCTTATCATGATCTATTCTTCTTTGATTCAAGAAAGGTAAAATGTCTGGGATTAATCAAAGACTTTGCTATTACCCTAACTCAGCTGGCCATGAAAAGCATGATGATGGATATTATGGTGGCAGATGTTCCCCCTAAGTTTGGTATGCTACTTTCTAGAGGGTGGATTAAGAGGCTAGGTGGAACATTACAAAATGATTTATCTTATTCCACTATCCCAGTTTTTGGAGGGGAGAGCAAGAGATTGTACAGAGAAGCACGGCTGGCCTACATCATCAGTGATGAGAAGAACCCTTCTAATCATCCCATCTATGATGTGGACACTAATTTTGGAGCATGTATTCTCCAAATTTAAGAATCCGAGAAGGCCTAGTTACATCTCAAGAAACCAATAATCTAGGCCATGGAAGAGCAAGGAAGTCAAGTTTGGGATATGTTCTTTGATGGAGCATGTTCAAGGGAAACTGCAGGAGCAGGGGTGGTGCTGATATCTCCAAAACAAGAAAGCACACATCTGTCTTTCAAGCTAAATTTTCAAGTCACCAACAATATAGTAGAGTATGAAGCTCTGATATTGGGCCTCAACGTAGCTAAAGACAGAGGAATCAAAAACATAAAGGTGTTTGGAGATGTTGATCTCATCATTCAGCAAGTGAACAAAACATTTCAAGAAAAGCACCCGAGGCTGAAAGCATATAGAGATGAGGTATGGAGACTCAAAGATTCTTTTGACATTTTTTGTATCTCATATATCCCTAGAGTCAAAAATTAGCTCGCTGATTCTCTTGCTGTGTCTGCTAGCATGTTTATCCCTCCCATGCTTCCCAGACTAGTTTATGAAGTTCATATAAAATATAGACCATCCTTGCCTGATAATGTTCAGCATTGGAAAGTCTTTGAAGATGATGATGAAGTAAATAGGTTTTTGCAAGTCATTGATGAATTCTCTGAAATGAAAATTGACCAAGAGAATGAAGCCTTGGAAGAAAACCCCCAATCCCAACTAAAGAACAGAATTGACCGAGATAGCATTGTCCAGCTGCCCACCAATCATATACCTAAAGGCCTAGTTCCCTTAGAAAATTTGTTTGACCAGAATGATGTGCCTTATAAAGCTGCCCAAAAAGAGGATCAATCTGCAGTCCATAAACATAACATAGGAAGCCCAGATCATCCAAAGTATATAAATTTGTCCACCCATTTGTCTACTGCGCAAAGTTCTGATTACTGCACCTTGATGAAGCAGTTTGCTGATGTCTTTGCCTGGGAGTACAGTGACCTTAAAACGTATGATAAAAAGATCATCCAGCATAAGATTCCCTTGGAGAAAGACACCATCCCTTTCAAGCAGAAGCTGAGACCCATAAATCCTTTGCTCCTTCCTTTGATTGAAAAAGAGATCAAGAAGTTGCTAGCTGCCAAAATCATAGTCCCTCTCAGATATTCAAAATGGGTAGACAACTTGGTAGTGGTGAGGATGAAAAGTGGAGAAATCAGGCTCTGCGCTGATTTCAGAAATTTAAACAAATGCTCTAAGAAAGACAATTATCCTCTACCCAAAATGGAGAATTTGCTGCAGAAAGTCTCAGGAGCTAAAGTGATGTCTTTCCTTGATGGATTTTCAGGGTATAATCAAGTCGTTGTGCATCCAGATGACCAAGAGAAGACTGCATTCACCACTCCTTGGGGCACTTTTATGTATTCCAAGATGCCTTTTGGGTTGATGAATGTTGGAGCAACCTTTCAGAGAGTTATGGACATAGCATTCGTGGGAGAGAAGGATAAGTTTGTCCTTATCTACCTTGATGATATAACAATATACTCCAGCAGCCATCAAGATCATTTTCAACACGTAAAGAAATTATTTCTGAAATGCAGAAGGTTTGGGATATCAGTCAATCCTAAGAAGTCACGGTTTGCTTTAGAAAAGGGCAAGCTGTTAGGACACATTGTCTCTGCTGCAGGTGTCAAAATTGACCCAGAAAGAGTGAAAGCAATTCAGACCTTGTCTGTCCCAAGATCAAAGAAGGATATCTAGTCCTTTCTGGGTAAATTAAATTTTGTAAGGAGGTTTATTCCAAATTTTGCAGAACTTGTAAAACGCATCACCTCCATGTTGAAAAAAGGGTTAGAAATCAAATGGACTGAGGAAGCAAGAAGATATTTTGAATCCATCAAGAGAGCCATTATGGAAGCTCCTACTTTGATTATCCCAAACTATAGCAAGGAGTTCCATATATTTTCGTTTGCCTCAGATGACACCCTTGCTGCAGTTATGTTGCAGAAAGATGATGAAGGTTTAGAACATCTGGTGGCATTCTTCAGCAAAACCTTAAGGGATGTTGAGCTAAGGTATGACATTATAGAAAAATAGGCCTATGCTCTTATCAAATCCTTGAAATCTTTCAGGATATACATCCTGCACTCCAAGGTAATTGCATATGTGCCCTTTGCTTCAATGAAAGATGTCCTAACGCAGCCAGATGTTGATGGAAGAAGGGCTAAATGGATCACAAAGCTGATTGAATTCAATATAGAGATGAAGCCCACCAAGCTGGTCAGAGGTCAGGGCCTTGCCAAACTGATGGCTGAAGAAAATTGCAGGATGCTGGACATAAATCTCATAAGCACAATTTTAGAAGATGGACAGGTAGAAGAAATAGCTACACTAGGGCAGAGCCAATCATTGGCAGAAAATCTAGTTCAAGCCAAACTAGAACCATTAAGCTTAGGGCAGCCAAGTATTGCATTCATGAAAACTTGTTGTATTGGAGGGACCCATCTGGAATCCTTCTAAGATGTCTGGAAAAAGAACAATCCATAGAAGTCATGCATCAGTTTCATTCAAGCAATTGTGGAGGACATCACTACTGGAAAACCACAGCCCACAAGATCCTCAGGGCTGGGTATTACTTCTTGTGACAGGTGCTAGAGGTTTGAAGGAAAACAACAGTTGAAATCCCTGCCCCTGAAGCCAATTCATGCCAGTGGCCCTTTTCAACAGTGGGGTTTGGATTTCATAGGAGAAATCAATCCACATTCCAGTGGCCAGCATAGATGGATCCTAGTAGCCACTGACTACTTCACTAAGTGGATTAAGGCCATCCCTACAAGAAAATTTGATCATCATGTGGTCATGAGGTTCTTGACAGAGAATATCTTCTCCAGGTTTGGTTGTCCACATAAATTAGTTACAGAAAATGCAGCAGACTTTAGGGCAAAGGAGTTGGTGGACATGTGTGACTCAACGGGCATTAAGCTGGTTCATTCCACCTCATACTACCCTCAAGGCAATGGCTAACAGAATCTTCCAACAAGAGCCTGATAAGGATAATTAAAAAGTTGTTGGAAGACAACAAAAGGAATTGGGATTCCAAGCTTAAGTATGCATTATGGGCTGACAGGGTCACCACCGAGAAATCCACAGGGAATTCCCCATTCAAACTGGTAAATGACACTGAGGCTATATTCCCAATTCAGTTAACCCTCCCTATGGCAAAGTTCTTGCAAGAAGAGCAGAATGAGGAAGATGATATGGCAAAAAGGGTTGTTGATTTGGCAGAAGTACATCAGATCTGAGATCAGTTGGTTGAGAAGTATGCAACACATCAAAAGAGAATCAAGGAAGCCTTCGACAGGAAGGCAAAGATAGACAGTTTTCAGGTTGGAGACTTGGTTCTTAAGTGGGATGCACTGAAAGAGAAGAAAGGTAACCATGGGAAGTTTGATGCTCTGTGGACTGGACCTTTTGTCATCACTCAGATCCAAGGGAATAATACTTTCATGCTGCAAAGTATGGAAGGAGAGATAGTTTTTGATGGCTCAGTTAATGGGTGATTTTTGAAAATTTATGTTGTTTAAGGTCTTCAAACCTTAATGTTGTAAATAGGCTTATTTACTGGGTTTTAGTGTAGATTTAATTAGACTCCATGCCCAATGGGACACTAGGAAATTTTGCTAATTTGGTTTTCACAGGAAAGGCAATGGTTTGCAGTTCTTGAGACCTCACAGGGAGGATCTCATCCCCAGAAGGAGCCAGTGTTAGCGCTGCTACATAGCTTTGGTGTTTGAAGGTCAGAAATGAGCTTGGTCCGCTCGGTTATGCTTAAAGGAAGCTCATAATGGTCATTCTTGCCTTTTTTCCTTAGCCCCACTCATTCTACCTCCATCTCCATTTCCCTTGTTTTTCTTCTAAAAAACCAACAAAACCCCTTTTTATTTCAAGCCCCGAGCGCTAAGGCCTAAAACTACCATAAAACCTTATCCATATAACCCTGCGCGCTCATAAACCCCTCTTTTAATCACAACCGCCGATTTCCGCTTGCCAATCCAACGGCTCCCGTCGCACACGATAAAGCGACTTGCACGATCGTTTCCCCACTGTCCGATCATCTCTGCCGAAGATCCAACAGCATTCGCTCTCCCCGTGCCCACAAAGTAATGGAACGATAACGTGCGATGGAGAGCGGTTTTTCTCTCTCCTCCACCGCTACGTGTCATGTGCTGAATGGGATCACATGCCCTCGTCCTTTTACTACCTAACGCCCAAAAGCAGTGCGATTGATACCGCTTACCGCTTAACCTTTCGTTCCCACCCGATAACAGCCGCGCACTTTCGTTTCCCTGTCACCGTTGGATCTATCCGACTGAGATCCAATGGCCCATGTTCGTCCCGCTCCCACCTCTTTTGATATCCTTTGCCAAGCCATCTCTGCCATCTATTCTCCTGATCCGACGGCCAATCTTTCTCCCTCATCCAACTCGTCCACCCGCCATGCAGTCCATGTCCCTTGACCGTTCCGTGTGCTCGAAGGACGAAGGTGACTGGCTCACCAGTACCAGTTGTAGTTGCTCCTCAACAACCATATTTAACAAACAGTATGGCCAAAAGGAAAAAGGACAGAGCATGATCATTTAACTGCACTTAGCAGTTATGGAACTTCATTGATATGAACACTTCAGCTACCTTAGAGGACAGCAGAGCACCTGAAGAGATCAGATTCATCCAATGAAGTAAGAAAACACACTCAGAGACTCCATCAGGCAGTTAAATGCAGTTGGTGGCAAATTATGACCCCTCGATACCTAAAATGGCCCAAGTGCCCTGTAATGTAAATCTATAAATACCCAGAAGAAAGATGTAATCAAGGTTGATGGTTGATGTTTTGATGTAAGATTCAACTTCTGGAGACTGTAACTATTTTGACAATTGCAGCATCTCGTCTTCATTTTCAGCTAATACAAGCTTCTTTTGTTGTTAATTGCTCACTTTTCATTCTTCTTCTGTTCCAAGCTGTGCCTAATAGGCTGTATTCTTGAGCTCTTGATGCTTAGAATTAGTGTAGCTATCATCCTATCTCTGTGTTAAAATCTTGTATGCGTCATTGAATAAGTTATTCAGGTTTCTCTTCATCTAGTGCCAGAGAACTATCATTCTGTCTGTGCATTAGGAGATTAGATTTGTAGGCTTCTTTATTGGTTGCAGCCGACCATCACATGGTCTTGTGCATCTACTGGTGTGGTCAGTATTCTCCATATTCACCCAATCCTTAAACTGTGAGTAGTTGGTGGTCTAAAGCCTTGTAGTCTGGGGGTGTTCACGCATGTCTTGAGTGAGACAAAGTAGAAGTGGTTATCTGGCTTGGACAAGCATCATTCCTTCCATTCATCCATTACAACAATAAGTTGAATTTATATGTTACCAAGCATCTCCGAGCTACAACCTAGGAGAGTTTCTTGGAATCCTAACAGTACTTATAAATTAACATCCATCTTACCGTATAAATTAAAATAATGATTCCGTAACTATATTTAAATTAAATTAATAAGCTCATAAAAATTTAATATTTGCAATATAACAACATTCTTAACCATGAATATTCAAACCCATTTTACCATGGATATTAATAACTTCAAAATATGTTTTTTTGCAATACCATGGGCTAATACAATGACTTATCAATACCACACACCCAAAAACCATAAATCAATTAAAAAAGAAAAACCAAAAAAATATAAATGTTTTATTTTAATTTAATTTTATTCCAAATTTTAAATTTTAAATTATAACTTAATATTTACAATAAACATACAATATAACAAGATTATTAACCATGTATATTATTAACTTATAAATAGGCTTTGTTACAATACCATGGCTTAACAATACCACTTGCCCAAAAATCATAACTCATTTCAAAATTAAAATATTTTACTTTAATTTTATTGCTCTCATATGTTTTAATGTAATGTCCTATTAACATTTCACTAAGTCAAATCACATAAAAAATAAAATTAAATAAAATTAAATAAAATAAAAAAATTAATGTAATGTAATCATTTTAACTCGGTCAAAATAAAATAATAAAAATAAAAATGGCCCATGGTATTGATCTGTGGTATTGAGAATCCATAATATTCATGTAGAATATAGCCTATTTAAAGGGGGCAATAAACCAGCCTAGATCCATATTAACTATGGATCTACCAAGCAATGAGAATGATCAAATCTCTTAATATGCAAACATCTTTTAGAGTGAAAAGAGATTTGATCCCTCTTGGTATGTATAAAAAGACCTTATACAATATGGATGCAAAGAGGTTTCCTGAAATTGCTTCTAACTTTATCCAAAACCTCCACCTTCAATTGAAGTGAGGGAGGCATAAGGATGTCTAGTCTTGGCTAGAGCCTTGAGGAATAAAGACGAGATCATCTTGCAGGATTCAAATAATATTAAAAATAGTATTGTTGCCAAATTTAAAGAGAAATTGTGGGAAAATAAAGAGTTGGAGGGAAAAAAAAAAGTGCAATATTATAAGGAGGTGATAAAACCCAAACTAGAAAACCAAATTATCTTTTCGCCTTGATTAGTGTTAATATGAAAATGAACATTTCTAAGATTAGAACTAATTTTCATGAGCTTCATAGTGAAACTAGGCATTGGTGAATTCTGAAAACACGGTGGGACGGTTGAAAAAATACATTGGGATGAAAGAGTTTATCACCAATCCTAAAAGGATTGAAAATAAAAATCACTTTCTCTTAGATTCTCCATCTTATACTCACATGAAAGGAGTTTGTCACCAATCCTAGAAGGGTTGAAAATAAAAACCACTTTCTCTTAGATTTTCCATCTTATACTAGCATGAAAGAGTTTGCCACCAAACTTGGTAGGATTGAATCTTGTACTCACATTAAAACGCTTTCTCTTAATCTGTCCATAGTATACTCAATTTCACTTTCTCCATCTTAGATTGTCCATCTTATAATCACGTTAAAACACTTTCTATTAGTTTGTCCACCTTATACTCACATTCAATCCCCTTCAAGCTTATAGGAATTACTAATCAAACATTAGACAGAGCCTAACATGTCTTCAAAGAATATAACCCAGGTGGAGGGTGAATTAAACCCGTTAGTTACCACTAGAGCTATTTTCCTTTGACAACTTTCTTAACATTTTAACTCAGCAAAACTATGGTGATTTGGGAACCCTTCTCTCACTTCTTTTTGAGCAGATAAAAAAAGGTTAAAGAATCCTATTTAATATATTACCTTCTTAAGGTCTGATAGACCATATAAGCCTTAGTGGACATTAATCACCATAGTCATAATTATACATCTAAATGATCATTTCACTCCTCTTAATATTATTATAATAATATCATACATTTTTATTTCTATTTTTATATATAATAATTCAAAACACCTATAATTAATCTATTATTTTTTAAAATTTCATAATACTTTTAATTTATATCTAGATTATTAATTTAATAATAGTTATTATTAATTTACAACAAATTTAACAAATTTCTAAATCCAATTTTCAAAAAATTAAAACTAGAAATAATTACATAGTATTTATAAAAAATTTAAACAATTTTCATATTTTTAAATAAGATAATAATTATAATAAAAATATTTAAAATCCAAAATAATTTTTTTTAAGTAAAATTCTTAAAATATAATTTTTTTTAAGTAAAATTTTTTAAATTATAATTTGTTTAAATAGTAATATTTTTACTAAAAAAATAAATAATTATATATTATTAAAAAAATATAAATAAAAAACTTAAAGTTAAAATATTAAAATAGAGGGGGGTGGAAGCTCTGGAGCGCGTCGGGACGGGGGAAGCCATGTTCGCAGTGACACAGCCAACCAGCAAATGACCACGCCATCAGGCACGAAGATCCATCCAACCAGCTTGAGCCTTTCTCTGTTATTTGGAGGATCCTCCAACCAGCACAGGTCTCTGGTCTTCTCGTTACGAATCTGCATGGCCACCCTCTTTTCTGGCTGGACACGTTTCATGGGAATAGGTCTACGGGTGCTCATCCATGCAGGGAGACACCTGGTGTCTTTATCCTAGCTATTCTACTATCGCTAAACTCTTCTTATACTGCGTCCCGTGGGCCGTTTTTCAGTTTCCTCTCTGGCCGTCCAGGCCAGAGGAAAGGTAGCAGAAGCGGGTCCATAATCGCAATCCTCAGGTCTTGTATACCTTTCTTTGCTGGTTTTTGTCAAGCATGGTTTTTTCTCGATATGGTTCCTCCGCTTCCTGATGCGCTTTCGGACTCCTCTCACGGGTCAGTTATCTTCTTCTCAGTTGTTTTTTACTCCCATTAGTTACACTATCATGATGTTTTAATGATTTTGGATAGATATTTACAGCTATTGGTCCATGTTTATGAGTCTGCCTTAGTCCCTGTGAGGAATTTTGCTGCTTAAGGATGATTTTCTGTAAAATTCATGCTTAAAATATGTTGAAATCTATTATAAACAAGATTAAGGCATCTATCTTTATTTATAGCCCATGTTCAGACATAAGATTTCGCATAGGGAGATGGTGGTGCATCATACAGATCTACTGTTGCTGTATTGACTGTCAAAATGAGCCAGTAGAACAGGTTTCAGTAAGTTAGTTTGCCCTGGTTCGAATCTCTTTGGCTCACAATGTTTTACGGCAGGCATTTTTCGCTGGATTTTTAATTTCAAATGTCTTCTCCGGGGTCTGAGCGGATTCATAAATTCCTCTGACTGTTCAGAGCTGATCTTCCATCATCTTTTGCTCAGCAGTTTCTCTCCCCCATGCAATATGACATTTTGACGGTGGAGTTTCGTCCTTCTCCGTCGTTCCTCTGAATGCTAGCTGATCCTTGAACGTAATCTTCGCTGTCTTTGAAGCTTCCTTTTTGAGGTTTTGGTACCTTTTCCCTGCGGTATCTTTAAGTCCATATCTAGCTCTGCTGACATAATCTTAGGGAAACTTTCTCGTTGTACTTTTTTCTATAGATTTCCCTCTCTAGTGATCTTTTCATCCAGGCTCATTTGCAGAACGTTCTCTTTAGGCTATCATTTCAAAACGCCTCCGTGCTGTGCTTCCTATCCAGCACCTTCTGAGCAATCCAATTTGCTTCTAGGATGTCGGTTGATAGTGACTCTCCGGCCACACAGGCTCTTTTCAGAGCTGCTATCGAGGCTGAAAAAGCACGTGAATTTGCCATCCAAGACTCTAGTTGGCATGCCACGGTGGACGAGATGCTTCCTTCTCCTTGTCAAGCCTTTTCTCTCCCTGCACGACCGGTGCCGGATTCGGACAAAATGGATCCTGCCTCATCTAAATTTGGTAAAGCGCGTGAAAAGGCTGAGCGCTTCAATAAATCCTGGAACCGGTCAAAACAATCCCTCCGCCAAAGGCTGTCTCTGTCACGAGTGCTACATTGTCCGAACGCATTGATAGCCTTCAAAACCTTGCACTGATTGGGAAATGGCATTTCCCGGAGATGACAGAGGAAGAAATGAGATCATGGCTATCAACAAAATGGACTCCTCTGATTGGATATACTCCAGTCATATCTCAGCTGATGAAAGAATGGTTCTCCTTTCACTTCCTAAAAGCATCGGATCTTGAAATTATCCTTAATAGACCTTGGGTATTTGGCAGGAGTTTCTTGTCATTATCTCGGTGGTACATGGGCTTCGACCCTCTTAAAAACATGCCATCGAATTGTATGATTTGGGTCAAGCTTCCCAATCTTCTGCTGGAATTATGGTCAGTTGAAACCCCCACGGAGATTGGAAACTCAGTTGGTAAATTTATTTATGTTGACCCCTGGGTCAGAGGGGAGAAGGACAAAAGGATTGCTTGGATTTTGATTGAAAAACCTTACAAAGGTGGCTATCCGGATCATATTGAGATAACATGGGAGGGGACCAAAATATGTCAAAGACTTGACTTTTGGGGTATCCCCTTTCGATGCTCTCTCTGTCATCGAACAGGTCACCTCATCAAAAATTGCAGTCTCCGTTTTAATCGCAAATCAAAGCGGCGCCCTCTCTACAGGGGTAGAATCTTCGGTGTTGATTCTCTTTCTGAAGGTATCCCTAACAATCATGCACCTTCTCAGGTTAAGGCCTCTCGCTATTCTCAACTCAATTCTCATGATCAACCTGATGTCCCGCTCTCATCGGATTTTGAATGTCCTCTTATCCCCGAGCCTCTAGAAGAGAATTCGGTGCCCTCTCCATCTCCCATTAATAAAGGGGATTTTGTGGTGGGTTCACACCCCATTCTGATAAACTCTTCGACGCCTTCTTCTGTTACCCCTCCCGCAAGTCTCTCTAGAGGTAAGGAGCCTATGCCATCTCCTACTCCTTTTAATTCCCCGATGGAATCTCCGGTGAATAAATCTGATAGTGATATTGACCTTCTCCTCCAGAGGAATCCACCGGTCCTTGAACCTTTAACCATCCATAAGCCCTCTTTTCCTTCCATCAGCCCCAATTCCGCAAAGAATATTACCGTCCGGAAAAAGCAGAGAGGAGGAAGTCATCATTTCAGGGGCAGAACAATTGTGTCCGATTTTGGCATCACAAACCTTTCCCTAGTTGAAGTCCCAATCTTAGATTCTGTTGACTCCCAGCCGCTTAGAGCATGTATGGCTGGTCAGTCTTCAAAATGACATTCCTAACTTCTTTGAATATTAGGGGATTCGGCGCTCTCCCAAAAATTTTGGCGCTAAAAGAGATTTTTGTATCAGCACACTCCCATATTATCTTCATTCAGGAAATAATGCACCTAAGCAAGGTTTCATTAGCCTTTTTCAGAAGAATGTTTCCATCTTGGCATATGGTTGCTTCCGATGCTGACGGTTTGTCTAGTGGTCTGCTAGTTTTGTGGGACCCGACATGGGTAAAAGCTAAAGCCTTTAAATGTTGTGCAGGCATCCTAATCTCAGCTTCTGTCAGAGGTTGGCCTAAGATTCTAGACATTTTGAACATTTATGCGCCCTGTAGGAATATATCCTCCTTCTGGGATATTTTGTTTGCCTCGGAAATTCTAGACATTGAATCATTATTGATTGCAGGTGATCTCAACGCCACACTGAATTCTGATGAATGTTGGGGAAACGGTAGGAAGAATGACTCTATGGCCGATAGACTCCGTCAGGAATTTCTAAATAGGAATCTGGTTGATGTTCTTCCTGTCAAAATGTCTCCAACATGGGATAACAGCAGATCAGGTCTGGCTTTCATTGCTAAAAGACTCGATCGTTTCATCATCAACGCCAGTATCATCGCTCAATGGGGAATGCCTGTTGCTAGTACAGGTAATGATTATACATCGGACCACCATCCCATCTTCCTTGATTGGAAGGATATTGAATGTAGGCTGGGCTATTCCTTTAAATTTAATAGAATTTATTTGACTGATAAATCCTTCAACGAGGTCATAACAAAAAAGTGGGAGGAATTAAAGCATTCTGAGATGGCTTCTTTCTCCACTTTCCGTGAAAAGATCCAATCTTTAAGGGAGGTGGCAAAGGATTGGCAAATTAAACAGAGGAAGAAGGATAAACAGGAGCTGGATGACATAAAAAAGGAGTTAGGTATCTTCTCTACCTCAGTAAACTTCGACTGCTTGTCTTTTGATCAAAAAAATCATATCAGAACCTTGGAAAAAAAGAAACAAGCGTTGCTGCTAAAGGAAGAAGCATCCTGGAGGCTCAAAAGCAGAGCGACCTGGCTCAAGGATGGCGACCGAAACTCAAAGTTTTTTCATAATTTTGCAAATGCAAGGAGGTGTAAAAATTTGATCTGGAAGATTGATGATGGTAATGGGGGTTTCTTTTATACACAGCATGACATATCGATGGAGGCCACAAGGTTCTTCCAGAAACAATACCAGCGGCGGAGGATCGAGATAAATGACGTTTTCTGGGCGGTCGATCATGTGCCTGTTATGTTTGATGAAGATGCTAATACAGAATTTTTCAAGCCCATTACAGAAGAGGAACTACATGGAGCTATCAAGAAATTCAAAAAGGACAAAAGTCCTGGGCCAGATGGCTGGCCGATTGAGTTCTTTTCTCACTTCTATGATATGTTTAAAGAGGATTTGCTGGGGATGGTGGATGCTTCACGTATATCAGGGAATATAAATAGCGCTCTCACTGCTACATTCTTAGCTCTTATCCCCAAAAAGGATCAGTCTGAATCGTTTTCGGATTTTAGGCCTATCGCATTATGCAACATTCTTTTCAAAATTATATCTAAAATTATTATAGAGAGAATGAAACCTGTTCTCAGTTCCTTCATATCCAGGGATCAGCATTCTTTTTTAAAAGATAGAAATATTCTTGACGCAGTCGCCACGACACAGGAGTGCTTATTTTCAGTTTTATAAAAAAAAATTGATGCGGCTATTCTTAAGATAGACCTGGAAAAGGCTTACGACTGTGTCGATTGGGGGTTCCTTAGAATCCTTCTGGCCGAAATCGGATTGAGGACTCAGGGAATAAACTGGGTGATGGCATGTGTTGAAAATGTTAAATACTCAGTTATTATCAATGGTATCCCTTCATCTTTCTTTCAGGCGGAGAGAGGATTGCGCCAGGGCTGTCCTCTCTCCCCCCTTCTCTTTATCCTTATCATGAATACTCTCAACACCTAGATCAACAAAGCAGTGGCTGATCAACGATGCATACCGATCAAGATTTGTAAGAACATATTCCTTTCTCATAACCTGTTCGTCGACGACATTCTCAACGAGATCTTTCAAAAGTTTCAATCAGCATCGGGCTTGGTCATAAACAGGCTCAAATCCATGTTGTATCACAATGACTCTAATAAGGAGTTAGCTCAATGGATTGCTGCGCTATTTGGTATTAATCTGGCATCAATAAAGGAAGGCTTTAAATATTTGGGCTTCCTTCTCAAAGCAAAAGGGAACCGCAAACAGGACTGGTTATGGCTGATTGATCATTTCTATAATAAAATTTCAAGATGGGAGATGTGATTCCTATCTCTGGGAGGAAAACTTATCCTGGTACAGACAGTCTTATCTCAACTTGCGGTCTATTGGGCACATCTTTATTTTCTTCCCGCTCCTATTATTAGCAAAATGGTCTCTTTAGCTGCTAATTTTCTATGGGGTGGAAGATCTTATCATTCTAAGATCCACCTAGTCAAGATGGACTCCATCACAAGACCGAAGAGGGTAGGTGGTTGGGGCCTTTTACATATGAGGTCTTTTGGAAAGGCCCTCCTCTGCAAATCTCTCCATAGAGGCATCTTCGGTGGGGGCAAGTGGAGTTCCATTATCAACCAAAAATATCTGAAAGGAAGGAGTGTGGTATATTGGCATAGGAGGAATACTCTGGGTACAAAAAGGGGATCAGCTATCTGGCTCAGCTTCAGAAAGGTTCAAGTTCTCTTCCTGGGATTCTTAAGATGGCGTATCTCTACCGGCTCTAGCATCCTTTTTGGTATTGATCCAACTGTGCATGGACTGGAATTGCTGCTCACTCCCGAACTGATTTCCTTCCTGCACTCAAGGGGTCTCTTTACTTGGAATAAATTGATAAAATCTTGGTCCTCATCTTCTCCAATATGGATGGACGGAGATGATCTATGTCTGCCTCTTTCTCTTCGGCCCACTTGGTGTTCTGCTGTAAATAATCTTGTAGGTAAAGGTATCAAACAAACAGGTACAAAAGATGAGTTGGTATGGTCTATGCGGAATTCCTCTCAGCCTATCCGTGTAAAGGATCTATATGCAGCTGTTTCAACTAATCTTTCTCCGCTTCCCTCACCCATCTTTCCTTCCAAATTCTGGAAAGCGTCCTATCCACTCAAGACAATTTTATTTTCATGGTTGATTTTTACCAACAGGAACCTCACATGGGAGGTTCTTCAAAGGAAGGGATGGATGGGTCTGGGAAGATGTCCCATGTGTTGTCAGGTGTCCGAATCAAATGCTCACATGTTTTTTCAGTGTGCTGCTTCATCCCAAATCTGGTATGATCTCTCCTTATCTCATGGTTTTCCTTACCAGGTTTTCTCATCTGTACAGGAGGGCTTCAAATGATGGAGTGATCAATGCCCAGCATGGAGATCGTTATTCATCATTACGTGCTAGTTTCTGTGGAAATGGAGGAATGCTCGCATCTTTCAGGAGTCCAAGGCGCCAATTGCCACTGTTCTGGTCCATATATATGCTTTGCTTGAACCTGCTGGTTAACCTCTAGTCATGGTTTTCTCTATATTTCTCTCATCGTTTCCACTATGGTTTATGTGGATCCTTTTTCACATGTGGATCTTCTCTCTTTTGTGGATGGTTTTTATTCAATGGCTTATCATGATATATCTGTCTTGACATCTGGATTATCTTTTTTGTAAGAGCTCAGATCTTTTTAGCATTAGTCCTATCTGTTTTTATCTACAGGATGAGTCGGCCATGATGAGATGGCCTTTATATGTATCAGCCCTTTATATTCTCTTAATATAAATTCATGATGCTTTTCTCTCTGAAAAAATATTAAAATAGATATTGATTTTTCTATATTTAATAACAATTAATTATTTTAACTTATATTAATATAAAAAATATCAAATCAATTATATATATATATATATATATATATATATATATATATATAACACAAATTTTATTCACCTTAATCACATATTGATGAAAATGACATTAACTCAGAAAAATATATAAATCACACATATAAAAATCAGAGACACAATATTGATGGAAAAAGGCAGAAGCCTCATGTATTCTCTCTCATTCTTACATCAAAATAATTGAAATAGTGTTACAAATAAATAGATGAGAGATATTGGTCTCAAGATAGTGCGTGCTATCTTGGACACCTTTGGTTGAGATAATTTCTCCTTTGGTTGAGATAATTTCTCACCAGACACACCAATATAGGAGTTGCCTAAACTAACTCCTATCTTAGAGGAACAACCCAAGAGTTAGGCACAAATTCCTAACTTGGAATATTTAATTAATTAATTTATTTTTGGATTTATTATTGTTTTATGAGAGAGTCTAACATTCCCCCCTCAATGATAAATCCAAAAACGAGAACCATCTTCCAAGTTCTCATGTTGATCCTCAAAAACATTGCCTGAAAAAACCGCCAAAACTGGATGCTAGAAAAAACTCAAATCTGAAGAGAACATGAATCAGCTGCATGCTTGATTCATCTCTGAAGGACGCTTGACAACTCCATCATGTGCCAAGCCGCAAAAGGATCCAACTGTCCTTTGCTTGAAAACAGCATCCGGTGTCCACTGACACAATTTGATGATGATTGCCCACTGGCTGAAGATGTCGAAAAGCAACTCAATGTTGCTTTTGCTATGATGAAAGCTGCTCACTGCTGCTTTGGCTGTCGATCGCCCACTGGCGAATTCGCTGATGCTCACTGCTGATGACAAATGCCCACTGGCTGATGAAGATGCCCACTGGCTGCTTCGCTAATGTTGTCGAGACTTTCAGTCTGACAACCACTTGTCAATTTCATTGACATTTTCCCCCTTTGTCAGCTGAAAGGAGAGACAATCTGCTCCAAAATATATTTGAACTCCCCCCCTCCAGGTGTAGGAGAGTTTCACTGTTGTACAACTGCAGGAGAGTACCATCATCGATTCACTGCTGGCTGCACTATGTGTGAATGTAGTCGGTTGTAGAACTGAGACAACCGTTTGACTGTGGATGACCATTCCCAAGGATCAATCCAGTCATAATGTATCTTCAATCTGCCTGATTTTTGGTGGTTGCGACATTTTGCTGATGAATGATTGGGCTTGCCACAATGGCAACACGGATGGAGATCAAAACATTGATCTTCCATATGACCGGTTCTTTGACAATGAGAACACTTTGATTGGACTTCAACTTTAGGTTGCGTGCAATTCTGTTTGTCGGCAACTTTCTCAGTACCTGCTGAGGTGAGTGGTTCAAGAAATCCTGCACTCACAAACTTAATTGGCTTGGAATAATCTGGGATTTGTAAATTGATGTCATCAGGAACATATCCTAAGCCTCGTCTATTCTTGTTATTTTGAATTTCTTCCCAGGGCTTGATGATGGGTTTGGAAGAAATTTGACTTTGATCATGAACAACTTCGACACTTGAAGTTGGTGGGATGAATGACTTGGAATCAACATTTTTATCTTCATCTGTATGGTTGAATGACTGGGAAGAAGCACTCTTTTGTTGCAGCTCAGCTCTTTGTAGTTGCGACTCAAGCTGAAGAAACTCAATGGTTTCATGCGTTTGTTGTAGATGCCGTGAAATATCAGCAAGAGTTTCTTTGCTGACGTGCACCATGTCTTCATTACTGGAAATGATCAAACTGTGAAGAATGTTTAACAACTGAATATGCTACGCCATCTGAACTTGCTCACTTGAAATCAGGCTCTCTTGTTGTAGATGTCGTGCACTTGATTTGTTTCACTTTACTTAAATGACAGGCTCGCTTGCTATGGGACTTGACTGGCACGCTCGCTTGATGACGATAGTGAACTTGTTTCTTATTTGCTTTAAAATTCGTACATTCAATAGAGTCTGCTTAAAGAAAGGGTGTCGAACACTGTCGAAAATGCACCCAAAAAAGCTTACAATGATTGTAATGACTCACATCAAACAAGGAATTCACTTGTCTTAATTTGACTAAGTTGAAGAGAATGGACGTGCTTGACTTATGAACAAATCAAAACGTGGGTGTCGGTTTCAACCGAGAATGCACCCGTACAATTCAATGTAATTGGAATTTGATTCACAAGTTCTTAAATTTGTTTGCAAGAATGTTGATGTAGACTTTGCTTTGACATGCTTTAACTTGATTAAGTGAAGTTGCTTGTTGATGTAGAATGTTGATGTTGACAATCTTTAATTATTTGTTGCAAATGCACGTGTTGAGCTTAATTAACCTTCCTTGAAGCTACTTCGTTACATGTGTTGTGCTTGTTGGCATTGCATTTTATGTGTGCATGAAATGAAATCATTTATGTGTCAAAACTAGACACAAATCATAAGCAAAAAACATGAAGCATGCACCATCATCAACACACTCTTCGTGTACCTAAGATCCCCTTATTCAATTTCGGGCGGATCTAGGACACATCAACACCAAAAAATGATATCTTTATTAATCATGAAGTACATCTGAAGCAATGATAATGCCAAGCTGACAAATGCTTAAAACAACTCGCCTTCAAAATTTGAATGGATAATGACACGACAATACTTTGAATTACAACTTTCCCTTATCACTCCAAATACAAAATTACTTATATCTCCACAAAATATTTTCCAAATTTACAAAATATAATGCACCTTATCCACTCATCTTCTTTCTTATGTCACTCCTTATATCTCCCCAAAGCACTCCAAAAAAAACTTTTTTACACATTAAACAGGATACCTCATTACAAAAATTTGAAAAATATCATCCACTCCTTATCTCTCCAAAAGGCACTTTAACCCACTTAAAACTCAAACATAATAAAATCTCCACTTTACATTACACCACTCATTCGTTTTAACTATTAACCCTTTTTTTTTTTAAGCATGAACTAATATATTCCAATATATGAAAAGGTGCCCATTTAAACTTTCAAACCATAACCTTCATGCCTTAAAACAAAACGACTATTGCAAATTTTACCTTTGACTTCCAGGCAGGAAAATATTCCACATTGTAGATTTTCAGGGTGAAGGCTCCTCCACGGTGGCTATACACTGGCTCCTCCGCACTATTGGATATATCTTCGAATAACGGCAGTGGGTTATGGGCCCACCCAAATCTGGTACCATTTTCCAGCAAACAATTCCTCCATTAATCGATACTTCACAGAATATTAAATTCTGGTAGTCTTGTTCCATTCATGGTTCTGCGCTGATTTCCAATTGGTCTCTGCTTGACCGGATTTAACATCTGGCTGTTTAAACATTTGTTATGTCATCGATCCATCTGTTTATTGATGACTGTATCATCCAGCCTTTCCAATGTATACACAATCTTATCAAACATTCAGTGATATGCAAAATTAACAAACCAAAGGTTCACAAATCTGAGCATTTCCTACACATTAAGCAACAATTCAGACCTCATTTCAACAGTTAGAGATTAGCGCAGAAAATATATCAATGACCAGTTACTGCGTCTTTTACCAAACTCGTTTCTTACTGAAACCTTCCACAGATCAAAACACATATCATTCATTAACCAGACTGGGGATCAAAGGCGTTAACCACGTCTCACACTTCTCACACCACGCAAGATCAATTTAAGAACTAAGAACTCATAACCACAGTACTTTCAAGGGATGCAGAGCCCTGTTTTACTGCAACAGGGAGCTCATTATATAGGGGTAGTATATATGATATGTATTCAAATCAATCCTGAAAGAAAAAATATGCAAAAAGCAAGCTAGGGCACGGCCAACGAAATTCAACAAATTTCACCAAAGATTTCGAGCTCTGCATACACAGCGAAGGGATTAAGCAATGTTAACTTCAATTGTCTTCGGTTTCTTTGGTTTCGGTGGGGGACGCTTGGGAACGGTCACGGTCAGCACTCCATCTTGACAGCCGACAGATATATCCTCAAGGATAGAGTGAGCGGGCAGGGTGAATTTCCTCATGAACTTCCCATCCAGGCTCTGCAATCAATCGGTCATTTTGATACCACAATTGATCGCCCACAAAAGAGGCCCTTCCAAACGCAGGCTCAATACGGATTTTAATGAATAGCTGTGCAATTCTGTTGACTCCTCAATAATTCCAATTTTGTGACCGCAGTCGGCAATTCGTCACAGATCACTCTCGACATCAATGAGAGCGTTCTCCTCTGAAACAAATCTCAATGTACCACAGCGTTTAAACGTCGTCTCTTGAACACAGATCTCTGTGACAGGCACAACCTGCATCACTTTACAATAAATTTCAAACAAAATGCCGATATCCATAATCCAGCCACCAATGGCCGTGTATCTCAACGCACCAACGAGCTATTCGCTTCTCAGCGCAAATCCATACTAGTTACTGCATACACAATACACAATTATATACGATGCACTCATCAAATCCTCATATCGCACAGGAGAGGATTCTTCAGGCTCTGATACCACATGATGAAAATGACATTAACTCAGAAAAATATATAAATCACACATATAAAAATCAGAGACACAATATTGATGGAAAAAGGCAGAAGCCTCATGTATTCTCTCTCATTCTTACATCAAAATAATTGAAATAGTGTTACAAATAAATAGATGAGAGATATTGGTCTCAAGATAGTGCGTGCTATCTTGGACACCTTTGGTTGAGATAATTTCTCCTTTGGTTGAGATAATTTCTCACCAGACACACCAATATAGGAGTTGCCTAAACTAACTCCTATCTTAGAGGAACAACCCAAGAGTTAGGCACAAATTCCTAACTTGGAATATTTAATTAATTTATTTATTTTTGGATTTATTATTGTTTTATGAGAGAGTCTAACACATATTCACGTAATTTTTTTTTAATCCACACTGATTTACGTATGTGTATATATATGTATCAAAATTGTTTTTTAATTTACATGACTTTTCTTCCTACTATTAAGATAATGTGACATTACATTGGGTAAAAAAAATTAATTATATATATTTTTAATGTATTTTGGTTATTTTTTCTGAGTCGATAGTTTCATATAGCTCATAATGAGATTCTATTTTATAGAAACATAAACCATGTTTTTACAGTGTAATAGGGTTTCCACTCTGTTAAACTATTGGTGAGAAATAAATTGCTCCAGCCTGGATTTGTGTGTCCCCACAAGACCCACAGATAGTCCAAATTCCATGTTTTTAACTCTGCATTAAATGGAGCCAGGACAAATGACAAATATTAAATGTGACATTCTACCAGGCACAGAATAAGTTATAAACATCATGTTTGCATTGAGGAGGCTAGTGTTATTGCTAAGGTTTCACATTTCCATCATCGGAAATTTAGGGAAGCTCTTGAGATTGAAAAGAGACCAAGCAATCTCAATAGAGATGATGGTTGGAAAATTAGTAGGTGTTGGGTCCTAGCACTCTCTTCATAGTCGTTTTTCTTGTCTCTTATTTTATTACTATTTTTATGTTTATTATATATATATATATATATATATATATATATATATATTTTATTTCTTTTATTTATTTATTGATTTTTTATCAAATAAAAATTTTTATTTTTGTTTTTATTTTTATTTATTTATTTAATTTTTTTTTTTTTTTTTTTTTTATTTCACGTTCTAGTTTATTTATCAATTCTATCTTTCTTTCATCTTAATAACCCATTAATATATTATAAGGTATGGTCCTTTATTATTATACCTTTCATCTAACTAATAATACATGTTTTAATTATTTTTATATATTTTTAGTTTGTTGGTATTTTTATTTTTATTTTATTATTATTACTATTATTATTATTATTATTATTATTGTTTATTTATTTATTTATTTGATTATTTGTTTTATTTATTTACTAACTGGATTTGTTTTCTCTTGTTCTAAATTATTTATTTATTAATACTAACTAAATAACCCGTTAATATTTTACATAACCCATTAATATATTTACAATATAAGGGATGGTAAGATATATAACTTCTTTTGGTTTTAAGTAATAAATAATGATACCAATTATAATTATTTTATTCGTTTTTATTTTTATTTATTTATTTTTTGTTTTTATCTTTACTATTTATTTATTTGATTTTTTCTAACTAAATATCCCTTCAATATATTTTCATAACCCTTAATATTTATAATATAAGGGTTGGTCCGTTAGTTAACTACTTTCCTTTTAGTTTTAATTATTAAATAAAAATAAAAATAATATTATATATATATATATATATATATATATATATATATATATATATATATATATATATATATATATATATATATATATATATAATTTTACACCTAATATAACTAAATTTGACCGTCGTCCTATGTCAATTTTTTGGCCCAGCTAACCGTTGGTGGCTCTGCTCTAACTATTTAACATGCGAAGCTGGATCTGTTTTTTCAACTTGTCCTGACGATGAACCACACTGGTTGGTTCGAAACAAGTCGACAAATGGTTTCTCATGTGATTTTCGCCGAAAAATCTATCATAGACTTGTTATGGATCACAGAAGCCTCAACTCTACAATAAGTTATCCGCTGTAAAAATTCTCGGATAATAAATAAGTCTGGTAATAACACCAACGTCCGTCTATTCCAACAATGACAGAAACGGTGGGCCCGAGTAGCCACGTGTGCAGGTTCAGAGACCCTGCAATCGACATAAGGGTTGCCAGAATAGATAGTTCTGTTGGATATGGAGGTGGACGGAGTGGGAGTGGGGTCATAAGTGAGTATGGGCACCTCAAGTTGACAATGGAGAGTGAAATGGCGGCGACGCTCGTTATGCAGAAAAATATGAAACAGGGTTTGTCTCACATGGCTATGATCAACTCAAAGCTTCAGAATTGAATATAAACTGCAGATTTTAATAAGCAATTGTTATTTATAAATTTTGTATATTCTTTGTTTTCAGTTTCATAATTTTTATTGTTATTTATAAATTTGGTATATTCTTTATTTTCAGTTTCATAATTTTTCCCAAGTACGTTTTTCAAACTTTTATTAGTTTTTTTAGCGATGATTTTTGTATCTGAAACATTGTTATAATTCCACTAGAGTTTTGTTTCGATTTTGTGTGGTTTTGGGGAGAATTCATGGTGGATACTTAGATGATTTTATTTATTTTATTTTATTTTATTTTATTTTATTATTAGTTTTATAGATTACACACATATTTTGTATTATAAATTTATTACTATGTAAATTTTGATGGTCAAATTTAACTATCTACATAATATTGGTTATTTTTATTAATTTTAACTGATTTTAGAATATTTTTAAATTATAAATTTTTTAATTTATATTAAATTAAATATTATATATAAATATCACTTGAGTCTATAATTTACTAAACCATTTATTTTTTATCGTTCAATTTACGAGATCTTCTGCTGTAAGTTCCCGGAAGAACTATATAATTGTCTGCGGAGAGTGTAAGTGAAGGGTCGGTCAAAAGGACAATAGTCATCTTGTTGTGGTTGGGGCCCTGCTGATCTTGCAGCACTCCACCACCTCGACACCGATCTAACAAGAGCGGTAGATTTTTGGTTACAAACTACTATGGGGGGATACGTGTTCGAGTCACGGGGGCTTCACTCAATGAACTTCTAACATAGCACCTGCGTTCGTGGCATACTAAACAATACCCTTAATTTGACTACATATTGGAAAATACCTCTAAAAATCACATTATTTAACCCCCTAACAATATGAACCCAATACACCTTCCAAATTCAAACACCCCAACCTTCACTAGATATTGTAGGTATCCATTTTTTATACCCCTTTATATCTTTTCATTAACTTTGAGCTCCATATTTTATACATGCCAATATAAAAACCCTTTACCCCCTATTATATGCTCAATACATTTTGTCATTTTTTCTTCAATATATATCCCCCAATATGAATGCATGTGGTATGGTATTGCTCCCCCAGTGAAACACCTGTGGGTCAAATTCACGACAGAAAGTTATCAGTCCTTCTCGAAGATTGATGTTGTGTTCCGATCGGGGCTAATAGGAAAATTGTTGAAGGAAATAGCTCTTTGGATTAAAATTGTAATGGTGGAAGAAGGTTTAATTTCCTTCCAAGAGTTGGGCATGGTAGCATAAAACCCCAGTGGTGCGGGAAGGATCAAACGGGGAAAGTCCTACTGAACAGGGGACTGTGATGTCGCTGAAAGGATGGATGTAGAAGACTCATGATCCAGGTGGATATTGGTGGCCACCTGCCAAGTCCACCTGGAACCCCACCATTGTCTTTCTCAGCATTTTCAGTTTCCTTAATTGTAGCACAACTTACTATTTTTCGCAGTTTTTTGGGTCCTGAACTTCCGGAGCCGTTTTGAGGCCCTAAACGACGTTTTTTGGGGAATCTGAGGGCAACATGGGTCCAACAAACAATGATAGTGCTCGAATAGATCTTTCTAACGAGCTATTGTACACGTCAAACGGAGATCATATGCCAAAGTTACGACCCCGGGAAGTTGATGTACCAATTTACCCCAAACGGGGCCCACAGTTTGGCGTTTCATCTCCTAGGGTTAAGTTTTGGAATGTAAAGGGTTTTCCATTGTTTCTCAACAATAAATAGGCCTTCGAGCCTCATTGTAACACAGTTCAGAGGCATGTAGCCATCACATCTCTTCTCAGAGATAAGCTACCATCGCCTTAACTGGTTTATTTCCATTTCTGGTTGTAAGCATATTTCAGTATTTTCCATTAATGAAATGAAGTATTATTTCTGCTGCATCTTTGTGTATATGGTTATCTCTGTAATTTGTTGCGTTCCTGTTTAAATCCGGAGCAGTAGTATCAGAGCGGTCTGCTTTTTCTCTGTTTTTCTTTGCATGTCCCCAACAAGGTCGGGATATAAGGAGTTAGGGCTTGAACTGGTTGAACCTTTGCAAGACTAGCCTCGCAAATCCTGACGACCTCCCATGGCGGATGAGAAGAAAGACGAGGGGGCAGGAGATCCCATCAAAATATTGCTCGAAGAAGCCCTCGAGCGACAACGGAACGCGATGATGGACAACTTTGCCCAGATCCTTCAGCGGCTACCCAGAAGGACGCATCGGCTTCCAGCAGCTACTCTGGAAACGCCACACCCTTTAAGGTACAAGTTAATTTTGAAATCCCCATATTCGAGGGTCAGATAGACGCAAATGCCGTAGATAAATGGTTAAATCTGCTAGAGGGTTATTTTTCTGTTCATGAATTTTCGAGTCGGGAAAAGATTGTTTTTGCTCTTCTCAAAGCAGCCTCCCACGTCAAGGACTGGTGGGAAACCTACTGCGAGCAGAAGGATGAATGTACTGGCTCACTATTTTCAGCTGCACCCACCTGGGATTCGTTCCGGGATGCCATCAAGGAGCAGTACTACCCTATCGGAAGCTATGAGGATGAATACATAAAGTGGACCACGCTGCGGCAGGGAAGGGACCAAGACGTGCCGGAGTTCACCAATATTTTCCATACCCTTCGCACAAAGTTGGGTATCAAGGATTCAGAGCAACATTTGATACTCAAATACCGTGGTTGCCTACACAAGTACATCCAGGAAGAAATACAATTCCTAAACATCCCCTCGCTCGGTGTAGCATACCGATATGCCGTCAAGGTCAAGCAGAAGTTTAAACAAAAGAAGCGAGACTTTGGATCTACGAATCCAAAGCAGGGGAAAGGTGCCCCTAAACCACAGAACACAGGACAAAGCCAAGGCGGGATAGCCCAAGACAACCAGCCGAAGCTGCAAGCAAAGAATAGCGCCGCAAAGCCGAGAAAGGACACTGGAAAATGGTGCGAGTTCCATAAGAGCTCCACTCACAACACAAGTGAGTGTCGGGCCAAGCAGTCACTGGTGGCTGAGCTAAAGGTTTCAGAATCAGATGCATGTTCCGACTCTGAGTCAGAACCCGATAAGGGGTATGAAAAAGGGAAGCAGATCATTGATGCGGATCCCAGCGCCACTGTTGCTACCGCAAAGATCCAGAAAAATGAACCCGAAGATCCAGAGGAGGAGGAGCATCTCTTCCACTCCCAGATGTGGGTAAAGGGCTCCCCGATACAGTTCATTGTTGATAGCGGTAGTCAAAAGAACCTCATTTCGGCAGAGGTCATGAAGCGGTTGGGCTTACCGACCACAGCACATCCACAACCATACACCATTGGGTGGCTTCACCAAGGACGAGATCTTCGCGTGAGCCAGCAGTGTCGCCTTCCATACAACATCAAGCCCTTCACGGATGAGGTATTGTGTGACATTGCTCCCCTTGAAGTTTGTGATGTATTACTAGGACAACCATACTTGTGGAAGCGACATGCTGTGTATGAATCAAGGCCCTGTGCTGTTATTATTACATTGGGAAATAAGTTGTTCAGGATACCAGAGGTAGCACCACCTGCCGCCATCTCTTTGATTACTGCAAAACAATGCAGTAAGATCATTTCCAAAACCAGGAAATTTGTTTTCTTGATGATACGCCCTCAAGGAAAGAAGAAGACAGTGGCCGCGGCCTCCAGACGGGGTCCCTCTGCACGACAACTATAGATGGACAAGATTGTGGAGGAGTACGAGGACATCTTCACCTCCCTGGCAGGGATTCCTCTGTACTGTCAAGTCAAGCACTCCATCGATCTGACCCCAGGTGCGCCACTACCCAATGGACCAATTTATCGGCGCTTCGTTCTGGAGAACGATGAAATCAAGAGGTAGATTCAGGAGCTCCTGCAGAAAGGTCACATCCGTCCGAGTTCATCGCCCTGTGGGAGCCCGATCATGTTGATACAGAAGAAGGATGGGACGTGGAGACTCTGTATTGACTATCGGGCGCTGAACAAGATCATTGTCCGTAATAGGTACCCGATCCCGCGGATTGATGACCTCCTAGACCAACTAAAGGGGGTGAAATATTTCAGCAAGATCGATCTGAAGTCAGGATATCACCAGGTACCAATCGAACCATCTGATGTGTGGAAGACTACCTTCAAATCCAAGGAGGGCCTCTTCGAATGGTTGGTCATGCCTTTCAGATTGACGAATGCTCCTGCAACCTTTATGAGGCTAATGGATGACATCTTGCGGCCATTCACCAACTCCTTTGTAGTAGTATACTTGGATGACATTCTGATCTTCAGCCAGAGTTCGGAAGAGCACCTCCACCACATCCGACAGGTTCTCCAAACACTGCGGCAACACAAGCTATGTGCCAATTTGGAGAAATGCACTTTTGGCATGACCGAGGTGCAGTATCTGGGATACATCATTGATGAACAGGGGGTGCATGTCGATCCAGCCAAGATCCAAGTCATTCGGGATTGGCCCTCTCCAACCACTCTAACAGAGCTCTGCAGCTTTCTAGGTCTTGCCAACTTCTACCGCAGGTTTGTGTTGGGGTTTTCTCATATTTCTTGGCCCTTGAGTTAAGTCACCAAGGGAGGGGCGAAAGCAAAATTCTTTTGTTCTGAATCTCAACAGAAGGCATTCATGGAGTTGAAGGATCGCCTCTGCACGGCACCAGTGCTCGCGTTACCAGATTTACAACAACCATTTGAGGTCGAGACAGATGCCTCTGACTATGCTATTGGGGCAGTCCTTACTCAACATGGACATCCAGTGGCATATCACAGTGAAACACTTTCAGACACAGTCCGGAAGTACCCCACTTATGATAAAGAGATGTATTCCATTGTACAGGCCTGCCGTCAATGGAAGCATTACATTTTGGGGAAGGAAACGGTCATCCACATAGACCACCAACCCCTGCAGTTCATACAGACCCAAGGGAAATTGCAGAATGATCGCCATCAGAAGTGGTCTACATACCTGCAACAGTTCCACTTGAATATCAAGTATAAGAAGGGCAGCACCAATAATGTTGCAGATTGCCTCAGTCGACCACCGATCATGGCGTTAACCACCGTGCTCAACTCTTGTGGGCACGAGACTTCTGATTGGCCACTTCTCTACAAAAGCGACCCAGAATTCGGCCACACATACCAGACACTCTTGGAGGGTCAGCATGTTGCAGACTTTCACCTCCAGGATGCCCTATTATGCCACCTCGGTCACCTTTGTGTTCCTTCAAGCGAGCGTGCCAAGATGATTTGGGAAGCACACTACAGTCGGGCTGCTGGGCATTTCGGGGTCGAGAAAATAGTGGCAGTACTGCAAAATTATTTCTATTGGCCGAATCTTCGACAGGACGTTGGGAAGTACATCCGATCATGCACTGCCTGTGCCATTGCCAAACCGACCATTAAGAAGCACGGCCTCTATACCCCGTTGCCTACCCCTAGTCGACCTTGGGAATCCATCTCCATGGATTACATGTCAGGCCTTCCTTCCACTAAGCATGGAAATGACTATGTTTTTGTGGTCGTCGACAGGTTCTCGAAGATGGCCATTATGGTGGCCTGCAAGAAGAATATCACAGCAGAAGCCACTGCTAAACTCTTCTTTGAACGAGTGTGGGTGCACTTTGGGATCCCACAGTCTATCATCTCAGATCGGGACAGTCGGTTTCTCAGCACATTTTGGTCCAGTCTCTGGTCAATGCTGGACACCAAACTCACGAAGTCCACAGCCTTCCATCCTCAAACTGATGGCCAGACAGAGGTTGTCAATAGGATGATTGTGCACATTCTGCGCATGTATAACTCAAAGCATCCACGCACATGGGACAAGAGCCTCCCCCATGTTCAGCACAGCTACAACCGAGCTCTTCACAGCTCCACTGGCCATAGCCCTTTTCAGGTGGGTTTGGGATTCCAGCCACTATGCCCCATTGATGTGGCCATGCCACTTGCAGCTACTCACATGAATTCAGCTCATGTCCAGTCCGAAACAGATAAGGCCACTAGCTTCATTGAGCACATCCAACATATTCGCCAGTAGGTCCATGACATTCTTGAGAGATCAAATGCCAAGTACAAGTAGCGATATGATCAACATCAGGTGCCACACAAGTTTCAGGTGGGCGACAAAGTCTGGTTGCATTTGCAAAAGGAACGCCTTACTGGAGCCTATCGGAAATTGAGACCACTCCGATATGGTCCGTACACCATTACTAAGGCTATGGGAGACAATGCATTTGAGCTCAGCATTCCCCCATTCCTTGGCCTGCACCCAGTGTTCAATGTGGACCGCCTTCGGCCATACTTTCCACCATTGCTAGACACATCCGACATTGCAGAACAGCTCAAACCCACAGAATTAAATCCAGATTGCATGGAACAAGCTGCAACTGATCGGATCATGGACACACAGATCAAGAACACTCGCCAACAGAATATCCAACTATATCGAGTTGTCAAAGCAGGCCAACTCCTTCAGCAGGGCAAGTGGCTCACCAGGGAACAAGTTCAGCAAAAGTTTCCTCATCTCATGGAGGAGCTCAACGCAATGGGGACCATTGCTTCCTAAGGGGGGAGGAATGATCCAGGTGGATATTGGTGGCCACCTACCAAGTCCACCTGGACCCCCACCATTGTCTTTCTCAACATTTTCAGTTTCCTTAATTGTAGCACAACTTACTATTTTTAGCAGTTTTTCAGGTCCTGAACTGCCGGAGCCGTTTTGAGGCCCTAAACGACGTTTTTTGGGGAATCCGTGGGCAACATGGGTCCATGGAATGGATCGATGTTGCCCGTTCCAACAATGATAGTGCTCGGATAGATCTTTCTAACGAGCTATTGTACGCGTCAAACGGAGATCATATGCCAAAGTTACGACCCCGGGAAGTTGATGTACCAATTTACCCCAAACGGGGCCCACAGTTTGGCGTTTCGTCTCCTAGGGTTAGGTTTTAGAATGTAAAGGGTTTTCCATTGTTTCTCAACAATAAATAGGCCTTCGAGCCTCATTGTAACATAGTTCAGAGGCATGTAGCCATCACATCTCTTCTCAGAGATAAGCTACCATCGCCCTAGCTGGTTTATTTCCATTTCTGGTTGTAAGCATGTTTCAGTATTTTCCATTAATTAAATGAAGTATTATTTCCGCTGCATCTTTGTGTATATGGTTATCTCTGTAATTTGTTGCATTCCTATTTAAATCCGGATCAACTCACAAAGGGCTAGGGAAGTAAGAGCACAAAGGAAGGCGTTGATAGCATAAAAGTGGCAGGAAAGGGCCACATAGACAATGAAGGTGCATGCGGAGGGACCACACCAAGTAGGAGCGGCGTCGAGGGGTCCATAAGGAAGAGATGAGATCACGGAGAACTCAAAGAAAGGAATAGACACAAATGGGCTAGACGGAAGCCCGTAAGGTAGTAGCAGCCCTCTCTCCCCAGCTGCGAGGGAGGTGTCTAATGGAAGTGTTTACAATAATCCCGAAGAATATATGGAAGATGAGATGTGTGATGTTATGAGACAACTGTTTGCGGAGGGAAACGTGCCAGATGAAATCAAGAATATGATCCCCCGAAGCTCAGGTAGCGTTCACCTCGACCTTCCCCTAGTGCTTTACGATAGTCCTAGTAGATTTTTTGCTAAGTTGCTTAAAGCAATACAGATACACAAGGCTTTGTGCTTCTAGCACACACTCAAGTCATAATGGTAGGATCCTTTACCAGATATCCAAAGTTCTCTGGTCATGGAAATGAGGATGTAGAGAAACACTCATACCTCTGCGAAGCTATATGAAGAGCTTGCCAAACGCCAAACCACCCTTAGGGAGAGAGCCCTGAGATGGTTTATGAAATGGGCAAAGTTAAACCATAATTCCATGATGGATGACATCAATAAGAGCTTTGTACAAGAATTCAAGCTTCCACAAACATATCAGCAAGGGATGTCAAAGTTGTGGGAGATAAAGCAGCGGGATGGAGAGACCACCTAGGAGTTGATGCAGAGGTTCAAGGATGCAACTGGCAAGCTAAGTTACACCATAGACCCCAATCACTAGAGGGATTGGTTTATCAAGGCACTCCTACATCTTACCCGAACACCCTTAAAACAACATAGGATTGAGACCTTGTAGGATGCTCTGGAGTAGGAAATTCGCATTGAGGCGATGGCAGGATACCCACATGAATATCGAGGGGGCCAGGGTCATAAGACTCATCGATCATGGGACTCCAACACTAGATAGCCATCATACCAGAGAAATTGAAAGACTTACAGTCGGTCTACCCAGCAAGACCCAATGTGTGGTGCACCCATTGTTTGGTCGAGGGTCATGTCACAATTGGCTGCCTGAGGCTAAGAGGCATGAATCCTACATCAGGGCCCGCCAGGCAATCGGGGGTTTCGCCTACAGCTAGGGTTGCGATGATAGGATCACAAGGAGCATTTCCGGGCTAAAACCAACCTAGTTAATTTGAGGTCCGTAGGAGTTATGGACACTCAACACGATTATGCCCGATATTCTAGAAATACTCAACTATACCAAAAAATAACTACTGTGAGTTTTTCGTGTCCACGACTCACCACACCAAATAGTGTCGATCATTGGATGCATTGGCGAAGCGGCTAAACCGGTTGACTTTCAGGATCAATGAGACCACTCGCAAAGGGCCAAGAGGGGGAGGAGGAATGAGGGGAGGAATGAGGGCCCCTACCCTCATTCCTCCTCCCCTGGTTAACACACACACAACAGAGGATTTCCCCGAGTTAATCACAAGATGGGAAGAGCGAACCAGGAAACGGGGAACTAACTTGATCAATGCAGAACCGATGGCTACAAAAATAATTCCATTATCCAATATAAACATAGTCACCAGAGGAGGAAAGAAGATGGGGGATGACTGGGGTGCACCAGATCAACCCCCGATTGTTTGAGTAGCTTCCCCAAAACAATCATATGAACTTGGACAACAGAAACAATACTATCAGGAAGCAACAAAAATGTTCGAAAACTTGGAAGAATCTCAGAAGGACAAGGTACCAAATTTAGAAAATCCCACTGTTTCCTGCCCAATTAAGGAATGGTTCATACTATTCTTGCAGATTGTCGACAATGATCAGATGTTAGGAGAGATACGCAGGAGTCTGAAAGCAGTTCTGCCAGAAGGAGAAATTGGGGAAGAAGGAATCTTGACAAATTTGCTAGAGAAGCACACGAGAAGAGTCTGAAGAAGCAAGAAAAGAACAGGCAGGGAGTTTCAAATTGACACACAAGTGGCAGGATTCTAGATCAAAGATACAATGTTGGACTTGGGTTCATATGTTAACACTCTACCCAAGAAAACATGGGAGGCACTAGGAAAGCCACAATTGAAGTACTCACTGATCTAGTCGTAGATGGCTAACCAATACTGCATTCTACCCATCCGAAGGCTAGAAGATGTGGAAGTAGATGTCACAGGGGTGAAGACACATGCAGAATTTGAGGTAATAGATATAATGTGTGACAACTATCCTTACACAATACTGCTTACCATCGATTGGGCTTATGAGAATTACGTTGTCATCGATCTCAAGAAGGAGTTGATGATCTTTTAGGTGGAAGGGATGTAGGTAATACAACCATTGGATCCGTACCAAGGGCCAAGATTCACGGAACTAGTAGATGACCGAGATGAACCTGGAACACTACAATAGATTTATCGATTAACAACATGGAGGAGGGAAGATTACATCAATCCCACGATGGAGGGGTTAGTTAGCTGCAGGAATATATAGAGCTCAGAGGTTGGCTTCAAAGCTATATGGGATGCTTGGCACCAAGGAGGATATGAAGTCAATACAAGATGATGCGCTACAATATGTCACATCAACTCGATTGGGACAAAGGTAAGATATTATCCTACTTTCCATGACATATATTCGATAGATGTATTTCTAAGTAATGTTGATAGAACCATAAGGGAAAGCCACAAGGTACCATTTATGGACATTGCACTGCAAGAAACCCCAACATGGTGGTGGGGATCTCACCACAACACCCTTCATGATTGGGATAAGATTAAGCGGCCATGAGAGAAAGGTTCAAGCAGGAAGGTGACCGACTGTGAGAGTGTGTAAAATACAAGGGGGACTCTGATCCCCGACAACAACTGGGAAGATGCATAGACAAATGGAATAGGAAACAAATACCGAAGGAGCTATGGGTACACATGTTTATATACACCCTGGGTATAGTCCCTCAGGTGTGGTATATACAAGAAGAAATTCGAAGATAAACTAGGGGCTAGAATGCACTAGCTAAACAATTTAGTAGTGATTTTTCATTCAAAGACAGTGACATATGGATAACCGAGGCTCTGTATGCCATCAAAATAATACTCTTCACATCAAGACAATTGTGGGAAGGATGCATTGATGAAAATTTCTTGAAATACTTTTATGAATTAGGGTACCCAGAGTTGATGGGTTGTGGGAAGGTGAGCGCAGATCCAGAGGAGGGTGATATAGAGGGACTAAGGCACCTAATGTTTCAAGAGACTGAAGGATAAAGGGATATTCAAGAGGTACCGATAACAGATGTCCCCCACTTGGCAATTTGCTCCAACTAAAACTGCGGAAGCATAAGATCGGGACGGAGGACAAACCAAAGATGGCATCAGTAGGGGACTACTGGGAAGAGCACACGACTAAGGAAATTTTTAATCTATTGAGGGAGTATGAGGATTTATTCCCATCTTTAGTTGATAGGTTAAAAGAAATCAAAGGAGATATCAGAGAAATACAATGATGCGGAAGAGACACATGGTGGTGCAAGTAACTTACTATCAATTGATCGCACGACATCTATATAAGTTGGGCCTCGATCAAGTCTTGCGACAATGTCTCCTCTTATGGGAGTGCCACTCTGGAGTCACAAGAGGGAATGTCGGGGGAAAAGAAACATCGAGGAAGGTCTTGCAAGCAGGGTTATGGTGGCCTACAATCTACAAGGATGCCAAAGAATATGCGAAAGGGTGTGATGTGTGTATGAGAGTTGGAAAATCGTCACATCGTGATGAATTACCATTACAGCTAGTACGCTAGTGCATATCTTTGAGAAGTGGCCGGTGGATTTCATTGGGGCAATCAACCTGTCGGTGCGTCATTCTCAAGCATGATATATCATCATAGCTACCAAACATCTCATGTAATGAATAGAGGCAGCATCAGTGAAAGATTATACAACATGTTGGGTTGTGTTATATTCTTTCCATGACTAGCCTCCCTAGTCAACCGGGGGGTTAGAGGGGGGGCGGAGCCCCCCCTTCGTTGTGCCGACTATGCAGCGGGGGGGTCATGGGGGGGCAGCAACCCCCCTTGTACGAGGGGTTTGAGGGGGGCGGTTAGCCCCCCTCTACGGGGTCTGAGGCAGCACCCTGGGGAATTTTTTTTTGACCCTATATTAGGTCGGGCGGACCTACCTATGGTTTTGTGCATGGTTTTCACACATGGTTTTCGACGCGATGGTTTTTGGTCCATGGTTTTGGATGTGATGGTTTTTGGTCCATGGTTTTGGACGCGATGGTTTTTGGTCCATGGTATTGGATGCTTCGGCATGTATAAATATGTATTGTAACATTGAAAGGAACATAATGAAAAATCAAGCTGGTAGTCTTGGTTTTGGGATCCAAGGGATAATTTCTGTGCATGTGTTTTATGTGTTATTCTCTCGCATTGTTTATTTTTTGTTCTTACAATTCGTATGCAAGTAATTTCTGTACGGGGTTAAAACCTACACAACAGACACAGTTGCGGGGCTCATTTTTGAAAACATCATATCCAGGTTTGGGTGCACAAAAATCCTGACAAGTGACCAAGGGACTCATTTTATAAATGAAACAGTTTCATTTTATAAATGAAATAGTTTCATCTGGCCTCCTGCAGAATTTCCTAGTCCGACATCATAAGAGTAGCCCATACCACCCTTAGGCTAATAGGACATTCGAAACATTCAACAAGATAATTGAAAAGGGACTAACGAAGATATATTCGACAAGTCGAGACGATTGGGATGAGCATGTACCAACCATGCTATGGGCGCACAAAACAACAATCAAGCGATCACACAAGAAAACACCTTTCCAGTTGGTATATGGATAGGAAGTTTTGGTACCAATTGAATTTGCAGTACCGAGCATCTTCATTTCTCAAGCTACAAGGATGACAAACGATACATTTAATCCAGGTGGATATTGGTGGTCACCCGCGTATTCCACTTGGACCCTCACCATTTTTCTTTCATTTTTTTTTATAGTTTCCTTAATTGTAGAACAGTTTACAATTTTTTGCAGTTTTTCGGGTCCTGAACTTCCGGAGTCGTTTTGAGGCCCTAAACGACGTTTTTTTGGCAAAATTCCTTTTGGTTATTTCCAAGGAAATTTCATTAGCAGCTGTAGTCGTCAGAGAGATCTTTCCAATGAGGTATCATATGCATCAAACGGAGATAATATGGCCAAGTTACGACCCCAGGTATTTGGTTGCCCAACTAACCCCAATGGGGCCCATAAACTCTAGGTGTTACATATCCCCAGGTTATCGTTTTGGTTGTTTAGTGTTTTATCTTATCATTCAATAATAAAAATTCCCTTGAGCCTCATTGTAACTCAGTTCAGAGGCATGTAGTCACCACATCTCTTCTCAAAGATAAGCTACCATCGCCCGAGCTAGTATTATTTCCATTCTATTTGTAAGCATATTTCAGTATTTGATATTAATGAAATGAAGTTTTATTTCTATTGCACTTTTTTATTTATGGTTATATCTATAATTTGTTGCATTCATGTTTAAATATGGATCAATGGTATCAGAGCGGTTTGCATTTTCTCTATTTTTTTTCATGTCCCCAATGAGGTTTGGATATAAGGAGTTAGGGCTCAATCTGGTTGAACCTTTGCAAGATCAACCTCACAAACCCCGACGACCGCCCATGGGGAAGAAAAGAAAGATGAGGGAGCAGGAGATCCTATCAAAATATTTCTTGAGTAGGCCCTCGAGAAACAAAGGAATGCGATGATGGATAACTTTTCCCAAAACCTTCAACAGTTGCCCACCTGCAGTGCATCCACATCCAGCAGCCACTCTAGAGGCTCCACACATTTCAAGGTACAAGTAAAATTTTACATTCCCATATTTGAGGGTCAAATAGATGTAGATGTCGTAGATAGATGGTTAAATATGCTAGAAGGATATTTTATGTTCATGATTTTTCCAGATGGGAAAAGATTACTTTTACTCTTCTCAAAGCCGCCCCCCACGTCAAGGACTAGTGTGAAACCTACTGTGAGTAGAAGGATGAAAGTATGACCTCATTGTTTTCAGTTGCTCCCACTTGGAATTTGTTCTAGGATGCCATCAAGGAGAAGTAATACCCTATCGGGAGATATGAGGACAAATACATAAAGTGGACCACATTGTGGCACGGAAGGGACGAACATTTGCGGTGTTTACCAATGTTTTTCATACCCTTCGCACAAAGTTGGGTATCAAGGACTTTGAGAAGAATTTGGCACTCAAGTACCGCGACTGCCTACACACATACATCCAAGACGAGATGGAGTTCCTGGACATCTCTTCGCTTGACATGATGTACCGATATGCTGTCAAGATCGAGCAGAAGTTTAAACAGAAGAAGCGAGACTTTGGATCTGTGAATCCAGAGCAAGGAAAAGGTGCCCCAAACTGAAAAACAAAGGACAAAGCCAAGGCGGGACAACCCAGGACAACCCGCAAAAGCCACAAGAAAAGGACAACTTTTCGAAGCCGAAGAAGGACACGGGAAAGTGTTGTGAGTTCGATAAGAGCTCCACTCACAACACAAGTGAGTGTCGGGCCAAGCAGTCACTTGTGGTCGAGCTGAAAGCTTCAGAATCAGATGCATGTTCCAACTCTAAGTCAAAACCTGACAAGGGGAAAGACAAAGGGAAGCAAATTATCGATGCGGAGCCCAATGCCACCATTTCCACCACGAAGATCTAAAAGGAGGAACCCTAAGATCCAGAGGAGGAGGAGCATCTCTTCCACTCCCATATGTGGGTAAAGGGTTCCCCACTTTAGTTCATTGCAACAAAGGTCGTGAAATGGCTAAGCTTACTGACCATAGCACACCCACAACTATACACCATCAAGTGGCTTCACCAAGGAAGGGATCTTCACGTGAGCCAATAGTATCACCTTCCATATAGCATGAAGCCCTTCACAGATGAGGTATTATCTGATGTTGCTCCCCTTGATGTTTGTGGTGTATTATTAGGCCAACCATACTTGTGGAAGTGACATGCTATGTATGAGTCAAGGCCTCGCACTGTTATTGTTACCATGGGAAATAAGTTGTACAGGATACCAGAGATAGCACTGCCTACCACCATCTCTCTGGTTACTACAAAATAATGCAGTAAGCTCATTTCCAAAACCATGAAATTTGTTTTCCTGGTGGTACACCCAAAAGGAAAGAAGAAGACGGAGGCCACGACCTCCATAAATCGACCCTCCATACGACAAAAACAGATGGACAAGGCCATGGAGGAGTACAAGGACATCTTCACCTCCCTTGTAGGGGTGCCTCTACAATGTTAGGTCAAGCACTCCATAGATCTAACCCTAGGTGTGTCATTGCCCAGTGGACCAATCTATTAGTGCTCCGATCTGGAGAATGATGAAATCAAGAATCAGATTCAGGAGCTACTGCAGAAAGGTCACATCCGGCCGAGTTCATCGCCCTGTAGGAGCCTGATCATGTTGTTAAAGAAGAAAGGATGGGACTTGGAGACTATCTATTGACTATCGGGCACTAAACAATATCATAATCTGGAATAGGTACCTGATCCCATAGATTGATGACCTTCTGGACCAACTCAAGAGGGAAAAACATTTCAGCAAGATCGACTTGAAGTCCAGATATCACCAGGTACCAATCGAACCCTCTGATGTGTGGAAGACTTCCTTCAAAGCCAAGAGGGCCTTTTTGAATGGTTGGTTATGTCTTTTGGGTTGACGTATGCTCCTTCAACCTTCATGAGGCTGATGGATGACATCTTGTGGCCATTCACCAACTCATTTATAGTGGTATACTTGGATGACATCTTGATCTTTAGCCAGAGTTGGGAAGATCACCTCCACCACATCCGACAGGTTCTCCAAACATTACGGCAACACAAGTTGTGTGCCAATTTTGAGAAATGCACTTTTGGCATGACCCAGGTTTAGTATTTTGGATACATTATTGATGAACGAGGGGTGCATGTGGACCTAGTCAAGATCTAAGTCATTTGGGATTGGTTAGCCCCAACCACTCTGATAGAGCTTCGTAACTTTATGGGTCTTGCCAATTTCTACCACAGGTTCATGTTGGGGTTCTCTCATATCACTTGGCCCTTGAGTCAGGTCACCAAGGGAGGAGCGAAAGAAAAATTCTTTTGGTCTAAATCTCAACAGAAGACATTCACAGAGTTGAAACATCGTCTTTGCTATGTACTAGTGCTCACATTAGCAGACTTGAAACAACCATTTGAGATCGAGATAAATACCTCTGATTATGTTATTTGGGCAGTACTTACTGAACGGGGGCATCCAGTGGCATATCATAGTGAGACACTTTCAGACATAGTCCAAAAGTATCCCACTTATGAAAAAGATATTTATTCCATTGTGGAGGCTTAACAATAATGGAAGCATTATGTTTTGGGGAAGGAAATGGTCATCCACATATACCGCCGACCCTTGTAGTTCATATAGACGCAAGGGAAGTTGTAGAATGATTGCCATCAGAAGTGGTCAACATACTTGCAACAGTTCCATTTGAATATCAAGTATAAGAAGGGAAACACTAATAATGTTGCAGACTGCCTCAGCCGACCACCGATCATGGTGTTAACCACCGTGATCAAATCTTGTGGGCACATAACTTCTGATTGACCACTTCTGTACAAAAGTGACCCAAAATTTGGCCACACATACCATATGATCTTGGAGGGTCAGAAAGTTACATAGTTTCACCTCCAGGATGCCTTGTTATTCCATCTGGGACACCTTTGTGTTCCTTCAAATGAGCATGCCAAGATGATTTGGGAAGCGCACTACAGTTGGGTCATTGGCCATTTCGAGGTTGAGAAAATGGTGGCAGTATTGCAGAAGTATTTATATTGATGTTGGGAAGTACATTAGATCTTGCACTGCCTGCGCCATTGCCAAACTGACCATTAAGAAGCAAGGCCTCTATACTCCATTTCCTACCCCTAGTCGACCTTGGGAATCCATCTCCATGGATTACATGTCGGGCCTTCCTCTACTAAGCATGGCAATGAATGTGTTTTTGTGGTTGTTGAGAGATTCTTGAAGATGGCCATTGTGGTGGCCTACAAGAAGAATATCATAGCAAAAGCCACTACTAAACTCTTCTTTGAACGAGTGTGGGTACACTTTGGTATCCCATAGTCTATCATTAAAGATTGGGACAGAAAGTTCCTCAGTACATTTTGGTCCAGTCTTTGGTCAATGCTGGACACAAATCTCACTAAGTCCACAAGTTTCCATCCCCAAACTGATGGCCAGATAAAGGTTGTCAAGAGGATGATCATACACATTCTGTGCATGTACAACTCAAAGCATCCACGAACATCGGACGAGAGCCTCCTCCATGTCCAGTGCAATTATAACTGGGCTCTCCATAGCTCAACTAGCCATAGCCCTTTTCAAGTGGGCTTGGTATTCCAGCCACTATGTCCCATTGATGTGGCCATACCATTTGCAGCGACTCAGGAAAATTTGACTCATGTCCAGTCCGAAGCTGATAAGGCAAATAACTTCATTGAGCACATTCAACACATCCTCCAACAATTCCATGACATATTGGACAAAGCCAATGCAAAGTACAAGTAGTGTCATGATCAACATGGGGTGCCACACAAGTTCCAGGTGGGTGATAAAGTTTGGCTACATTCGCAGAATGAGTGCCTCGCCGGGCCCCACCGCAAGATTTTCCCGCTTTGATATGGGCCATACACCATCACCAGACTGTGGGAGATAATTATTTTTAGCTCAACATTCCCCCATTCCTTAGCCTGCATCCATTGTTCAATGTATATCACCTTCGACCATACTTTCCACCATTACTGGACACATCCGATGTTGCAGAATAGCTCACACCAATAGAGTTAAATCCAGACTGCATGGAACAAGCTGCAACTTATCGGATCATGGACACGCATATCAAGAACACTTGCCAATAGAAGATCCAACTATATCGAGTTGTCAAATTCGGCCAACTCCTGCACCAAGAACAATGGCTCACTAGGGACCAAGTTCAATAGAAGTTTCCTCATCTCATGAAGGAACTCAACGCAATGGAGACCATTGCTTCCTAAGTGGGGAGGACTGATCCTGGTGGATATTGGTGGCCACCCACCTATTCCACTTGGACCCTCACCATTATATATATATTTTCTTTTTTCTTTTTCAGTTTCCTTAATTGTAGCATAGTTTACTATTTTTGGCAGTTTTTCGGGTCATGAACTTTTAGAGTCGTTTTGAGGCCCTATAACGATGTTTTTTTTTGGAAAAATTCCTCTAGCGATTTCCAAGGAAATCACGTCAACAACTATATTCCTTGAAGAGATATTTCCAACGAGGTATCATACACGTCAAATGGAGATAATATGATCAAGTTACGACCCCGGGAATTTGACTGCCCAAGTAACCCCAACAGGGCCCATAAACTCTTGGTGTTACATCTCCTCAGGTTAGGGTTTTGGTTGTTTAGGGTTTTCTCTTATTGTTCAATAATAAAAAGGCTCTTAGCCTCATTGTAACTTAGTTCAGAGGCATGTAGCCACCACATTTCTTCTCAGAGATAAGTTACCATCGCCCGAGCTAGTCTTATTTCCATTTTGTTTGTAAGCATATTTTAGTATTTGATATTAACGAAATGAAGTGTTATTTATGCTACATCTCTCTATTTATGGTTATATCTGTAATTTTTTGTGTTCTTGTCTAAATCCGGATCAGTAGCATCACTACATAAGCGTTTGGAGGCATTGATGCAATTAGATGAAGCCAGATTTATAGCCAAATTCCACCAGTCTGTTGAGCAAAGGAGGCAGAAAGCATGGCACGACAAACACATTAAGAAAAAAAAATTCACAGTCAAAAGACAAGTTTTATTATACGACGGCAAGTTTCAGAAGTTCCTAAGTAAGTTGTAGATGCATTGGCTCAGTTTGTTCATAGTCACGGTAATCGATGAGTCCGGAGTGGTGAAACTTGTGCAACTGGATGGAATATTGATACCAGGATGGATGAATGGTGCACGCATGAAACCTTTCCACCAACACAACACCGAATTTTATAGTTGATGAGGTCTTTGAAAAGGGCCTATAGGTAGGTTTAGAGTCAATATGAATAAGTCAATCAAGTAGTCAGTCTGTTTATTTCTTTATTTTCAATACAATAATTCTCGTGTGTCATTTCAGTTGCGGTACCTATGTCGCCTCACCGCAATCGACAGTGGTCAAGGAGGTCAGTCACACGTTTCACAAGTCTTATCCACTGTACTCAGCGTCTTTTATGTAATAATTAGGTAATAATACACCTCTTAGGTAAATTTCCGTAGAATATTTTCTCGTTATGGAAAGAGTTAACTAATAAAAGATGCCATTATAGTCACATTATTACCCATCCGCTCCACTTTGTACTTTTTCCGTGATACATCATCCGAGTCAGGTACATCTCAACCAATGACAATTTAACATGAACGATTCTACATAGGTAAATTTGTCGTGGTAATTAGTTAGCGAGTCTAGTCAGAAATGTTGTGTCGAAGCTGGTCTACTTAATTTGCATGGATATACAGGAATTTTTAGAATTTCCAATTTAGGTGACATAATTGTTTGAGTCTCGGTTCAAACCTCAAAAACATCGCTAAATCGCTCCCTATTAGCCTCTTTTAACTGTTGTATATCAGAAATGCATAAGAATGACGAAGATAATGTCAGTTCTTGAAGATAAATTAAATGAACGAATTACTGTTTTGGAATCATTATATGGGAAATATGACAAGGCAATGCTGGTAGACAATGACCTTTCAGATTGCTTCTAGTTTCCAGCACTCAAGAGAGAGGTATATACAGAAGAAGTGCCAAAGGATGATGGCACAATGGCAAAAAAGATCAAAGTAAAATTTTGGGCACTCTAGCGGTCGACATTGATTAATGTAAGGAGTCTGATGGTCTTCAAAACATCTTTTGCTGCAATGCAATGCACTAAACTTATGGTGAGTAGGATGCATGGTGGTTCACTCTGGTTAGACAAGGAATATAAATTCATGTGGAGGAAATTTAGCACCTCACCAGAATCTCAACAACAGGAGATGCAGTGTTGACAACGTTCCAAACAGGTCGAAACGAGATAAGAAAGAGGGGGACAATGATTATTACAACAAGTAGAACACCAAGCGTAGTGACAAGGGCATTAAAATAGATTTGATCAACAAATACCACATCAGATTCACCTACTACATCATTTCAGTGAAAGTAATGTGACACTTCTCTAGAAATGAGTGCATGTTAGACACCATATCAATTGCGGAGCACTGTTGCGAAGGAATTTTCACTAAATTGGTCTACATTTCTGCTGAATGAGTTATTTGAATCTTGCGATGATGTCTATAAACGAAGCACAAATTTCATTTTCGAGTATTTGATTATGACCTTGGTGATGTGGAAATGGTGCCTGCTAGCAGGGAGAGACCTCGTGGAAATCACAGATGAACAACCACTAGGGCTTAGGTACACACCATGGAGGACATCCGCGGACCCCAGCAACAAAGAGATCAACAAGGTATGCTTTAAAGAATGGTACACGAAGATGCTTGTGACCATAAGGGTGGCAGGAAGAATCCCCAAGGGACTACTCGATAAGTACTCACAAGAAATATGGTTTGGGGTAACACATGGCCAGACTTATATCAGGCCACAATTTGTCCACCCAGAGACTTTCCAAATGAGGCCACAGAGGTTCACAATAGAAGAAGGAGAATTCCACATAGAGGTCGGATCGTGGCCAGTGGTCTCCTACAAGATTAAAAATGGCCAATACAAATATTTTTTCAGGGGCATGCAACTGCAACCGCTGATAAGAGACACGACCAAGATTAGTAGGAAGAGGGGTCCAGAGGAGGAATTGCAGTTGATGGTCTATCAAATGGAGCAACATATGAGCTCCATTAAGTAGACAATTACCAACTTCAAGGGTTCATCAGGGATGAATTACTAGTCCATTTCTTTTCAAGGGTTTATTTTGCTCAATCCAATCATAACTTCTCCCCTTGTTGTGGCTATCCCCCATTGCATCCCTCACTCTCAGAAAAAGCCACCCATCCCCAAGCCCAGACAGCCCAAAGGTACCAAGGTATCAATGGTCAAGAAGCAAAAGACAATGCCTATCATTTTTGTTGTTGACCTCACTGGTGATGGACTCCAGTCAGCATCGACCTTCCCAATTTTTGAAGAAAACCCATAGTCCACCTCTACTGTTTCACTCGGGTCGTAGGATCCATCCCCCCATATAGCTTCCACCTCCACGACCCTGTCTCACACAATCCTCCAGGCACCCGCATCGCCACAGAAGAAATGGAAGTCGATTCAGCTATTTAGCCCACCATGTCATTGAACAAGGTTAAAGGCCATACTACTGTTCAAAGATCCCTGATATCCCTATTGCTAGGGTTGAGCCCACTCCCGGGCGAGGAACCACTCACCTCACAACCACACTCCACTGCAATCGAACCATTTCAGCCCTCATTTCCAATAAATTTCCTCGTTGTTCCAAAGCTAGTCATTATCCCTCCCACTTAGTTTCTTGAAACCACGTAGCCTACAACTTCCTCTGAAGGCCACTTAGAAAAATCTATTGCTAGCATCCAACCCCTGTAAAGCAACTTCCCGGACCCATCAACAATGCAGCTCGAGAACCTTCAACACTAGTCATCTACACAACTATTTGGATTTATCCAACAAGTAGCTCAGAGGGCTAAACAGATCCACAATGACATAGTCATCGAGCACGAGCAGCAGAAGAAACAACTTGTCACTATCACCACAGAGTGAGATCAGCTCCGACAGACCAATCAACACTTGCAATCATAGGTCGAGCAGGTGACATCAAAGCTATGAGAACTTTGGCCAATTGTGGCCGATTTAGTAATTGAAGCGTTCGAGGATTTTTCGGGTTGCACATAGGTCGACTGCTATGACCATATTCAAATAGCATGCATGGAACTTGTGGCTACCAACATGGAGATGAAGAACAAGTTAGATATGGAAATATTAGCACTGCCTGATCCAACTACAAGCTACATCACGAAGATCGAGCAAAAGCTCCACACTGCCGATGCATTGAAAGCTTCACTAACTGATGTGCTAGTGGATCGTTATGTGCTAATAGAGTAGGTCAATGATTGGTTAGGCAGCCTAGCCATGAAAAACCAGCTAGTGTATCTAGTTTTCCAACAACTCTAGCAACGCATCACTGACAGCAAGACCTATAGGGAAAAAATCCAACTAAATAAAATTGATGACGAGATCACCTCCCTCGAGGCCAGGGTACAACAAATTGAGGAGGAATTAGCCAAGATGAAAAAGAAAATTTGTGATATTAGGCCATCGGTTCGTAAACATGTGATTTCTCTACGGGAAGTATGTGATGAGGTCAAAGAATAGTGGAGCACCCTACAGAACACTTGACCCAATCAACTAGACTCCACAATAACAACCAAATTTCTCCAAAAGGTAGAAACCCTCACAGAAATCTGGAAGATGGCATTAGAAAATTATAATTGCTTCCACCAAGAAACGATTGTCGCAGTACCTAAGTTGGGGCTTTTGTTTGGAAAAGAATGCCAAAGTGTAGTAGAAGCAACCTTGCACAAAGTGGGACCAACACAGCCAAAGGTAGAAGCAACAACACCACTTGGCACGAAAATGAAAACAATGAAGAGACCCTATGTTCAAGCTCAAGGGGCTAACAAGGCTTCAGTGTAGTCTACGACAACGCCGACATTTTCACCTTACCCGGAGGGCAATCAGTCTCACCCGAGGTGTATCGTGACCGAAGTTAGATGTGGCTAGATGGGGCATCAAGGAAATGAAAATAACATACAACAATAGCTCACTGCTCTCAATTATCTATAATATCCAAGACTACCACTCTACTCATACCATCGTAGGAAACTACCTAGCTACTAATCATTCATTTAAAATTTTAAATAACCCATAAGGAACACAACAGTACAATATGGGACCCAAACTGCTTCTTTCATTAACTAGAATATAAGGGAGTACACGACAGATTACAAAAGGCTCGAAGCCTATTCTTCAAATACACAATGAGTACATTCTCAGAGAATGAAACTGAAAAGAATGGACATAAGCAAACCGGCGGACAGTCCTCACCTTTCCGCAACTGATCCGTCTCTCAAGATCCTGCCCTTGCTCATCCATTTCATCACCAACTCCTTCCTCGTGCTATATTTTTAATCAAGTGCTCATTATTTAGCTCAAAAATCAAAGTTCTCATATTGGCTTAAAAACCAAGCGATTGCACTTGTATTGTCAAGACAATCGCAACACAATTCATTTCATTGAAAACCGAGTCCGGATGAAGGAGAAAAGGCCTGCTGTTCGTTTTCCTAAATAGCGAAAAAATTGCAGAACAAGACAGAATGATGACATGGCAATATAGTCAGCATGATGGGAATCTTCTTTAGTTTCTGCCCAATGAGGTTGCAACAAGTGTCACTTCAGGATTCACCAGTTTGGTTGTGTGAAGGTGAAATTGCCCAATGTCCTACAAGGTAGAATTATGGGTTCATGATGAATATTGTGTGGAAGTTATATATATATATATATATATATATATATATATATATATATATATATATATATATAGATATATAATTTTATTTTATATGATTTAATATCATATATTATATTATAATTATTTTATATATATTATATATTTATACAAATATATTGTAACTCCAAACTATATCCAAAAGCGAAATATATACAATGGCACATTTAAATTTCATATGGTATAGTCAAAGTCCAAAGGTATCGAATATTTAATGGGCGGCAAAATATATGAAGCGAAGGGAAGAGGTCAGGTCGAACGCGTGACCTCCCTCTCCCAACTACGTTGCAATACCGTTGAACCATTGACAGACTTGTAAACGGTGGCCCAAAACATTATATTTATGCCTACAATGATGCCGACGACGTAGCGGAGGGAGCCAGCCCCACGGGCTAGCTCCCTCACCATACGACCACGCTATATAACCATGGGCCAACATTAACGGATAAGTGTGCTTAGGCACTGCTAATCCTGATTTAAATTAATTAATTCGTTTTTATGTTGGCAGTAGTTTTGGAGGCACGCCAATTTTGGCGGAATTGCCAATTTTGGCGGTGCTAACTAGAGTCTTCTCTAGTTTTAGCGGAGTTTCCTAAGGAAACATTGAATGAAGCATATCTTGAGAAATTTTCGACCAAATAGAGCTCAAAAAGAAGTGTTCTTGGCTAATTTGAACATTTTGAACACATTGGTGCAAGTATCAGGAGCTATAGAGCTTTGTAAACAACATCTTTTCCACATTGAGCTAATATAGAGGCCCAAGCCATGGAAGCTGGACCAAGGAGATGTAGCCTAGGAGGGGTGAACTCCTTCATCAAAAACATGTGTTAATGTGTCTCTTTGATGGTTTGTTGCACTCTATATGTTTGTTATTTAGTTTTTGTTTCTGAAGCTATTTTTCTCATGAATGTCTTTTAAAACATAAGGAAATTTACCTAATTGTATGCACAAATAGCTAATGAAACCTCAACACAAGGAGCAATAATCATGCACATATTTATAAATATATAAATGTTTTTAGCACAACGAAACTAATCATACAAAAATAGATCAAGTTGGTATCAGAGCAAAGCTTGAATTGCTCGATTGCTTGAGTTTGTGAAATTAGGGTTTTAATGGTTGCAAAATTGTGATGCTTACAAGGTTAAAGTTGCAGACAAGAGAAGGGAAGCTATTGGTTGCAACTCCTGAGGTAATGCCCAGAAGAAGGAGAGCCACAAGGCCACAATCTCCACCACCCAAAGTTCCAATTCCAACTACACTTGAATCTCCTCAAGTTTTGTCTTCAATTGAGATTGAAGAGGTACAAGCATTACAAATTTCTGAGCCTAAATCCATAGCCATTATGTCGAGAGAAAGAGAGCCTGAAGGTCCCTCTTCAGAGGAGGAAGAATTCAAGAAAAAATTCTATACTTTGATTGATATGGTTAAAGTCCTACATGAAGAAAGGAACACTAGAATTGTTGGAGAGAATTCTAAACCTCCACATGGAGAAGGAAGCTCTGAGGACAAAAAAGATGAGAAGAAGGATTCCAAAGGGAATGGTGGAAAGCCACCTCCATCTCCACCATCCTCATCATCTTCCTCATCATCTCCATCATATCACACAACATCATCTTCCACTACCACCACTGAAACTGGTCATACTCATTCCAAAACCCCAAAAGGAAAGACTCCATTACTGAAATTGGACATAAAATTTGAACTTCCCATGCACAATGGAGAGGTGAATGTAGAAAAGTTGGACAATTGGATTCCACAATTGGAGGTATACTGCAGAATTCAGAATCTTCAAGAACATGATATAAAGATCCAGCTGGCTTCATTGAGGCTAGAAGGAGCTGCACTAGTTTTGTGGGAAGTAAAGACTCAAGAGGAAATGAGAATCCATGGTAAGATATCCGTCACTTGGGTTGAATTTGTTTCTGCAATTAAAATATAGTTTTATCCTTTAGCCTATATGCAAAAATCCATTATGAGCTGGCATAATTTTAGGCAGCTTAAAGCCAAATGGTCCAAGATTATACACAGGAGTTTAGGAAACGGGCTTTTTTATTAGGAGTGATTTTGAATTCCCAAGACACACTGTTGAAATACATTGGGGGTTTAGATTCCTATCTTAAAAACACTATTCTTATGTTCAATCCAACTAATTTGGATGAATTATGTGTGCAAGCCACACATCTTGAATCTAGAGGAAAGAACACTTTTGAAGAGAGTAGTAATACAAAGCCACCTAAGGGTACGAAGAAAGAGAAAGGAGGAAAATGGAAAGGGAATAAAAATGCAAGTGTGAAGAGAGAAGGGGAGAAAGCTATCTGTAAACATTGTTCAAAAGAGGGACATAATGAGGATCATTGCTGGAAACTCCATCCAGAAATGAGACCAAATAAGTTCAACAATAAAAGGAAACAAAAAACCACTGCTATCACTCAAGAAGATTTAGGTTTTGAATTGGGTGATGAAAACAAAATCACTATCATGGGAATCAAAGGAAAACAACATATTTCAAGAACTAGTTCACAAAATTGTAACACTACTACTACTCCAGATGAAAAGAGACGAATTGAGTTATTTCATGTTAGGGTCATATCTAAACACACCAATATTGACACTCTTTGATAGTGGCTCACAAGTGAATCTAATCTCTGAAGACTTAATCAACATATTGAATCTTGAAACTGTACCTCACCATAAACCATACCCTTTGGGATGGATAACAAGAGACACCGGTTTATAGGTTACAAGAAAATGTGTGTTTGAGTACCGCTTGATATTTCAGGTATGGTGTTGGGTAGTCCATACTTTTATGACTGGAAAGAAATCTTGTACCACCATAAAAACAAGTATCACTTGTTCAAGGATGGTGTGGAGTATATAGTGAGAGCCCATCGCAAAACGTTAAGCATATCAGTTGTTAATGTAGGTTAGGCAAAAAGACTAGTGAATTCAAGTAAAAGTTTAGTACTTCTCATGTTCAAGCCAAATGATGATATTGTTTATGAAAATGTGGTTCCATTTAATGCAAGTTTCAATTCTGATTTGGTTGGTTCAGTTCATTAGAGTGTTGAAGTATTTCAAGTTGTAAAAGAATCATCCTTCAAGGTGAAAGAAACTTCACATGAAATATCTTTGCAACAAGAGGTTTCCCTTTGTGATGTTAGCATGCAAGGGTTAAAAAAATTTCAAAGTGTAGAGACACCAATGCAATGCAAAATTTTGTTGAACAATGGGCTCATGTAATCATCTCTTACACCATGTTGTGCACCAATGGTTAAGGTGTCAAAGAGGAATGGTAATCATTTCAAGTAAGAGGACAAAAGGAGTCTTTTTTGTCAAAGAAAAGTTGTAAAAAGAGGTAAGTGCAAGAATATACGTAACACCAAAAAAAATTGGTTTGTATGGCTTTTAATGTTGTATGTTCTTTGTAGCACTTCTATTACATACATGTATTTGAATTATGGCAAGAAAGATTCCTTTATTGAAGAATTTGTCCACTTGGGTGACATAAACATGTTTAGAAAGTTTTCTTATGCACATGTCATCTATGAAGGAAAATTGTTTGATGTTTTGAAGATATCAAAGTACAAGTTTGGTTTCACTTCTTTGATGCATTTGGGCCATGATATTGGAGGAGGTAAGTTGGAGGCAAGCCTCTCTAAGTTGGATGCCATTATTGATTGGTCAACGCCCAATATCATCATTTAGATAAGAGGTTTGTTGGGAGCAGCCCAATGTTGGAGGAGAGTTGTTGTTGACATTTCTTCTTTTGAAGCTCCTTGGAATGCATTGTCATGTGTGTACAAAGTCTTCCAGTGGGGGGAAAACAAAAAGAGGCATGTGTTGCTTCAAACAAAAAGACCAGTTCTATTCTTTTTTACGCTCTTTCAAAATTGAAAGGTTCATTTGAGTTTCAGGTTTATGCAAACAACTTCACCATATTATTTCATTCAAAAGATTTCCATGGTGTAAATATTAAGTTGTAGTGATCCATGCACTCACATTGGATGGATACTTGTCAAAAATTTCACTTGGTTCGAAGGTACGAAAGAGGTATAAGCAACAGATTTATTGTTATGCCTTTTAGGCCTATTGGTTATATAATTGTTGTATTCAGACGTCATTATATTTAACATGAAAGTTAAGTTCAGAAAATTTCATACTTTCAAGATGTACAATCGGGCTTGAGTCATGTAAACCAAGTAATGAAATTTGTCATCCATTTGCATTATATTTTGTTATGTCATATTGGTAAGAAGGATGTTGCTTTTGATGGTGACATGGACAAAACCATGAGTTTCTATGAACAAATGAAAATGGTGCAACAAACAGTGCAAGATCAACTTGAAAAGGGCAAAGGCAAGTACAGGTATTATGTCTATCACAGGTTTCAAGTCGACAGTGCAAGTTGGTGCCAATTTTGTAAAAAGAGGATTCAAGTTGTTGAACAAGGAGAGAATGTTCAGATTTCACATTCTGAATGAATTCCTATAGAATTTCTAAATCAGTTTCAACAAGACACCATCTATGACATAAGAATGGGGTCCTCAAGGCAAGTGAATGTTGATTTCCTTAGAGAGGAGCTCAAGGAAACAAATACATCAAAAGCCAATTGGATTGAGCTTGGAAATGTGAGGGGGTTGTACCTTCATCTACTTGTCAGATAATAGTGATATTTTGGGGTCCAAAAGGCTTCTAGTGGGGAGGAATGATCATGTGCTCAGTATTTAGCTCAAAAATAAAAGCTCTCAGATATCCTAGAAAACTTAACAACTGTGCTTGTCTCATCAAGACGATCACAACACAATTCGTTTCACTGAAAACCAAGTCCAGATGAAGGAGAAAAGGCATGCTATTCATTTTCCTAAACAACTAAAAAAATTGAAGAACATGACAGAATGATGATATGGAAGTATAGTCAACATGTTGAGAATCTTCTTCAGTTTTTCCCAATGAGATTGTGACAAGTGTCACTTCAGGATTCGCCAGTTTGGTTTTGTGAAGGTGAAATTGCCCAATGTCCTCCAAGGTGGAATTATGGGTTCATGATGAATATTATGTGGAAGTTGTATTATATATATATATATATATATATATATATATATATATATATATATATATATATATATATATATATATATATATATAACTCCAAACTATATCCAAAGGCTAAATATATACATGGCGCATTTAAATGTCATATGGTATAGTCAAAGTCCAAAGGTATTGAATATTTAATGGGTGGAAAAATATATGAAGGGATGGGCAGAGTGTTTCAGGGAAAACTAGTGTCGATTCGAACTGCTAGTCCCACTAAGATGGGTAGCTATCTTAGAAACAAACAACGAAAGCTTTTCAAGAGTTCCTTTAAGTGTGATAGATGGAAGAGAAGAAAAGAGGACCAACCTGGATCTTCTGCTTTGATCCTAGCTTGATTTCTCCTTCCCTTGATAGAATTTGCCACTCCTCTCCTACTTTTCCCGCTTCAAAGAGTACCTGTATAGTCAAAGTAACAGAAAACTATCAAAGCATCTCTATCTAAAACATCATAAACAATGCGGAATCAAAAACACATTGACCATACAATTGCATTCATAAACTATAAGATTCACAAATACAAGATCATATGGAGGAAAACTCAAAGAACTTTATTAATAGTAATGTAAGAGAGGATTACAACATAGCTGTTTGATCCAGCATCATCCTCCCATTTGTAGAATACCTCTTCACCTCATGAACAAGTAAATCACCCAACAATGCAATATCTCTTCTTAGCAAACCAACAACACTTCCTTACAAAATACAAAATTCTAGCCTTCAGATCTCTCAGATGAGGGATCCATTTATAGATGTCTTGCAAGGGTGTGAGTTAGCTTTGGGTTTTTGATTAGTGTCATTCCACTGATAGTTCTTGGTTCCAATTGGAGATTTCATGATCTCTTACTCATCCCTGGGTGAATTCAGAGAGGCAAGTGTCAAATGAGAAGTTTCTGGAAGATTCCATGTTCGTCCACTTAGCAAACTGTCTCTGCCATTTTTCTATTCTCACTCATCGCACCTTACAGAAGGCCTTTTCAATATGCATCACACCCCCCATGTGTACAAGGTGAGATGCATTGCACCCTGACGATGGAGCAGTCAGTATGGTCCAGTTTTGGCCAGTTCAGAGTAGTTTTTCAAGCAGAACTTCTGGGAGATGATGTAATCAGTTTACCATGATCCTTTAGGGTATGAAACAACACTTTTAGGGACTAAAGGGCCCTTGGTTTATGGACATATGAGTTTGGGGTTGCAGTGCCCAAATATGTCTAGAACAGCTGCCCCCTAAAGCATGAGGTCGTAAATCTTCTGATGTCAGGTGAAATGCTTTATCATGAGGATCCGAGGTATCCGAACTGCAAGGTGACCTGTATAAGATACAATACAATACATCATCATCATATTATTTTCATGATCTAACTGAGGCGGTCATTCCCATGCTCAACTTTATAAATTCATTTTCATGTACATAGGACAGACAATCGTCTGTTGTTGCAGACTTGTGATTCTTCACATGAAGAGTCATCTTCCTTGGCTTAGATGACTATCTTTGCAGCTTCTGTGTACATTTGATGGCTTTATTTTCTTGAATATATCGCAGCCCAGATGGATGAAACTAGATCCGAGGTATTCAGAACTCGTCCAATCTTTTCCCGATGTACAAGTCGATCCATGTGAAAAGATGTTCTGAAGTCGAACATGGAAAGATATCGCCTGATTACTAGCCAATGATGTAATCTGTTAACAGACGCGAGAGGAGTCAACAATAATGATGATGACCCTCAAGGTACTACAGTACAATTCACGTGGTGTGAATACATAATCCGATGTCGAACACCATGCAAAATCTTTCGGTCAAAGGTCATTGATGTAAACCTGTTGTCAGAAGTGAGAAACTTGCCATTGAGGCATGCAAGCTTCAAAGTACTGAAAGGGTTGTTTCTAAGTAAACTTCTTGGATAATGAGCTGATGTCAACAAGAAGCGACATGTCGTAGGAGGGCCTTGATGTATCCCACATCTACGACACGAAACGGAGCAAATGATTTTTGTGGAGGTGAAAACGATATGATGATATGAGGTTCAGGAATGGAAGTCATGAAAAATGAAGCATGGTTGTAATGTAGTGGATGAGGCGTTTGTTGGATGGTGAATTGTCTGAATGACTTCTCTTGAACATATTGGCAACACTGATATGGACTGGTAGCGTTAACCCCATGGATGACATGGTGGACCAATGGTGACGGTGAACGGAAAAACCCAACCCAACTCAATCACGGTGATGGAGTGAAAGTGTCATGTTCAAGAGCGACCTGCTACCAATAAAGTTCTTCAAGTTTTCTTCCCATTTTTCCCTAGTCATTGTTGACTAGTACCTATTTATTTTTGACAAGCTTGAGGAGGATAACATATGCTTGTTTTATAATTTCCCTTCGGGAAAACCTTTTGCTTTGTGTTTAGCGATCCTAGCATCAGTGAGACTCGTTCTTGTATGGGTGGACAAGTTTGTCACTATTGTTTTAATGAGTTTACCGACAAAGATAACTCGGTCCTTTTCATGTTTAGAGAGTTTGAAAAATGGACAAAAAGGAGACTCCAACAGTCCTTTTTTTTGGCATAATCCCTTAAGTCCGAAAAAGTGTAAAATAATACGAAAGGGATGACTTTTCGATAGTTTTAACGAGCCGACAAAGACAAGCGCTTGATCTTTTTGTTTAATAATCCCTCAAGTCCAAAAATATTAAAATATATGAGAGGGATGGCATTCCCCTTACTTTAACGAGTTGGAAAGGCCAATAGCTCGACAATCTTTTTATATTTAATGAGTCTAAAAAGAGTTTAAAAGAGACTTGTTTTTGAGGAACGAGTGGTATTTCTGGGTAGCAGCTGGTTCCGAGTAAGTTTGGAACTTCTCAAAACATGGCAGTGGGAAGAGGGTGGCAATAAAAATCACTCATCGCAGATGTTCCTCAAAAGGGTAAACAATCAAGTGGAAGTGTATGGTCGGCCAAATGAAATGGAGGTGACGAAAGGAACACAACCAAAGTTCAAAAGGGCAGATAGCAAAGCGATCACAAAGGTTATTTACCAAAGTCGGGTTTATTTTTTAATGAGCTTGAACCTTGTGCCAACATGTGCTCAATGCAAGTTGATTTTTTAATGAGCTTGAACCTTATAGGAGAATTGCTCTTTTTCCTTTTTATGTAAGCTAGGAACGACCAAACTATAAAGCTAAAAAGCTAAAAAATGAAATTGGTCGTTTTTGCTTGTATAAAAAGGTTTGCATGCCCCCAACATAAAAAAAGTCTTCAGTACCCATATGGAAACTTATTGTGGTTAAGAAGGACGATTTTCTATCAATACTTAGACAAAACACTTCCTGCACTTTGTCCACCAAATAGACAAAGGTGAAAGGTCACTCGGACCAATCACATAACTTACAGGGAAACTTATCTCTATAGCTGGGTTTGTCCGCAAAATAGACAAGGGTGCATGCCCCTTAAGCTTCGCTACATTCACCAGACTGCTTGGTAACTAGGTGGATGGAATGAAGGTTTCTTTACGAGATCAAGTGAAAGACTCAACTTGAAACTTTGCTCAGCCTTGTTTCATTTTTTAACAAGCTTGACACAAGACAAGGAATTCTGCTCAGATCCTTGGTTTCATTTTTTAACGAGGTTGACACCAATCAACGAACTATCCTCTGGTGACATTTGATCACAACTCATAAGGGGTCATGAAGGAAAGATCTGGTTCCAATGCCCCCAGTACATAATGTACAACATCACTGAATTGATCGTCAGATGATGTAGGTATGGTAGGGCTTGGGGGTAATACCTCGCGATGATCCACACTATCAAAATGGTCATATTTCTTCTTAATCTTTGATGATGTAGAAGATATCATATGACAAGTTTCCACTATGGCCACTTTCGCCAGATTACTCAGAGGCGGAAGGGCAAAAGTACCCATTAAGGAAGGGTCTTTTAGGAGACCTACTCCGATATTTTGAAGCAATATAGAGCTTCCATGGATCAATGGAATGCTTTCGGTAACTTGTGAATTGTTGGGGAGGAAGGTTAGTTGGTCAATGATTGTAATTCTACCTTGGAAGGGGAATGCAATATTTCTAAAATATGTTGACACAACAGCAGCCATAGCATAAATCCAGGGTCTGCCTAGTAGGATGTTGTAGTCAAGGTTTCCATCAATGACCTCGACCTCAATTTCTACTATGTTTCCCCCCAGTTCGACTTGCAAGTTACTTAATATCCCATACAGTTTGTATGTTTTTCCATTGAACGCTTTTAATGTCGTTGATGATCATGACAAGGGTGGAGAGCTTAAAGTTTTCCAGCAACTCATTGACATAATACAGGTAGATGCTCCCTCATCAATGATTTTTCAATGAATAGTTTTGTTGAGGGCTTTTACCTATATGAGGAAATCAAGTTGCGCTGGTAATTGAGGTTCATATCCTTTATGATTAAAGGCCACTAGATTGGAATCCGTTGGATCAATCCCACCTATCGCTGATAACAAAGCCTTTTTTTGGGATGGGCAATTCTGTAGTACTTCAAGTGTCGACATGGCGGATGGCGATTGGGCCAAATCCTCCACTATATTATAATTCTGTGTTGCTCGAGCATGAGGATTAAATGTCGATTTATGTACTACTCCCTTAGGAGGTTTTATTGTTAATTCAGGAATGATTAGTGGAACAACTTCTGGCGAAGTTGTTGTCGAACTGCTTGGTTGATCTGTAGCCTTGGCGTTTGACAATTGTGGATTTCCATAATCCTTATTCCCTATAGATATCAAAGTGTCATTTTGCTATTTTGAGATGGATAGCATAAGCACTTGGGATGGGGAAGCATGATCACTAGCAACCAGGTTAGTTTTTGGATTTGGAAATGGATCAGTCAATACTATTGAGGTATTTGAAATCTTTTTGAAAAACTTCTTGACTTCAGCTTGATGTGGACAATCTTTTGTGTAATGGTCCTCATCGCATATAAAACATGGCCGATTAGGTTTCTTGTTTCCAATATGGTTTCCAGAAGGTTTCTCAGGAGTCAAATCCTCCTGTTTCTTCTTTTTGTTTGTCCCTTTCTTCTTGCCCCCTGGTTGCTTAGCATTATTGCCTTTGTCGATTGACACGACATTGACCTCCGAGGCGAGAGGTTCCTCATTTGCTTTTTGACTAGAATCTGTATGGGCTTTCTTAGATGTATCCTTTGCGGTTTTTGTGCTTGTCATACCTATCATGCCATTGCTGGCATGAGAGTCTTTGTTTGATTTAGGAGGAGGAGGAACGAAAAATTTTGGTCTAGGAGCGTCAGGAATTTTGTCGTAGAGTGTGCCAGACTGAGTATAGATCAAGTCTAAATATTGCGCACGAGCAATGACTTGCTATTCTGTAACAACTCCTCCCTTAGCCACATCCTCTGTAATAGAGGGTAACAATGACTTTATAAACCATTCGGCTAAAAGTTGATCAGGAACATATGTCTTCACCATTCTTCGACAACGCTTCCACTCATGAATATGATTAGATATGTGAGTGGTTGTCGTCTGTTTAAAGTTTGTAAGGAGTTTTGTCCCTGTTTCGTACCTTATGGGTAACTGAAAATGGGTTAAAAGGGTAGTGGCAAGGGTGCTGAAGTTATCAAACGAAACTCTAGGCAATTCTATATACCATTTAACTATCGGACCAGTTAATGTTCACTGGAAAAGGCGAAGCCTAAACGAATCATCATTCAGGGTGTTGGATGAACACCACAAATGGAATGTCATTACATGATTCGATGGATATTCACCTGGATTTCCATTGAATTTAGGAATATCAGAGGGAAGTTTATGAGGAATCGCAGGACACCAAGGGGCATAAGCAATTGGATCATTCATCAAACGGTTTAGATCTGGTAATTCTAGAGTTGCTACAAAGGGCAACTTTTGATTCAAGTTAGGCAAAGCATACCCAGGATAAGATGGAATCGCTGGAGCAGTAGGTCTTTACATACCAGCATAATGTATTTGATGCTAGTAACTTTGATAAGGTTTATGGGCATAACCATTATAGTATGGTTGTTGATAACTGCTTTGGAAATGCGGTTTCCCATTACTTACAAAGACTTGTTTCTCAGGTTCGTGGTATGATTGTTGGAATTGCAGTTGTTGATATTGAACCAGCCATGGTTGTTGGATGATTTGCAGTTGTCCAATACTGGATGATTGACCAAGATGTGGAGTCATAGTACCTGTTTGAGCCTGAGTTTCTCCAGATAAGGAGGCACTAAGCTGAGGTTGTGATTGAATCGCTGAGATGAGAGGCTGTTGTATTGCAACCTAAGAAACTTGAGGTTGACATACAACAAGTAGCGCTTGTACTTGTGATACAGTCACAATAGCAGGTGTAGTGGGAATATTCGACACAGGATGGACTGGTTGCATTGAATATACAACCCTTGGTTGTTGAGGCAGTATTGGTACCCAACCGCTGGATGTAATTCCAGTTTGACCTGAACTTTGTTGTAAACTCTCATATGGTTGTTCTCCAGGAGGGAACAATGAAAAGGCATACTGCCCCCCATATGGTGGTAATCTAGCACTTAAAGGGTAGATTGGCCTTTGAAGACACATTAGATCAACTTGTTGAGTTTCACCATAAGAAATACCAGATGAGAATCTGGATGAAGAAATAGGAACTGACCATGTCGTCGAAATAGTCCCTTATTGGACTCCGGATTGTTGTTGATAACTCGCCGGGACAGATGGTATACCAACAATCATTGTAGGAATGACAACAGGAAGCTTTGTCGTAGCTGTGTCAGTTGACACAGTCCTAGATGTCGATGGTTGTTCAGACATTTTTAGTCTATCCAAAATATTTCCTCGCGATTCGACAGGAAATTGCGATGAAAAAGAACTAACTTCTTTAGTAGAAGGATGTAAGAGGATCCCAGTTCCAAAATGTACTGGAGTACTAGGTGGAAGATCCTCTACTATCTCTTCTATAGCAATCAATCCATATGGAAGAGGTAGACCGTCAGGTTTGTAAAATATTTCTGGAGCCGAAGAAAGTGTAGCTTCTGCAATAACAGATACTGGAGGGGTGACACCTTATGAATTATGGAATTCAACTTCCAGATGTTCAGGAAAGTGAACTTCAATTTCTGGATCAGTCCTAGGTGGAGCTATTTCAGGAATAGAGGTGTCTACCGTTACACTAGGATCAGTTCTAATGTCCTCTTGTAACTGCGGAACTTCTTCTCTAAAGGCAGTTGTGCCAGAAATAATTGGAGTAACTGTAGTCTTTGACGATGTTGAAACACAAGTTTCAAATAAATCAGGTGAATTCGACTCAGTTAAACGAGAACGCTTTGCCTGGGATGGTTTCATTTCTGGGGTCAAAGACGGTTGACTCGCTATTCTCCGTGAATGACGGGGTTTTGATTGACTTTCTTCCATGATTGAGGATTACTTGATTAACTCAAAAATTAAAGGGGAAAAATGTTATTCTGATTTAAATGAATTTTAAGACACTTTGACGTAGCTTTCTTTTTCAATTTTTAAGAGTCAAGAAAAAGCTAAACGTGACTCTGTTTGCCTTTGATTTTTAATGAGCCTGAAGTGACAAGTGCTTTGATGGACCTTTTCTTTTAAGGAGTTGAAAAGGAACGAAAGTGACTGCTCTGGAAGTCTAGACAGAGGGTTTACCAAATCGATCGTAAAATTTCAAAATACACCCTTGTGAAAAATGATACAGAAATTACCAAGGACTTATGTGCGGTAGTCAATCTTCCCGAATGCTATGTTTAGTGCATTACAATCGATAGGGCGGCAGACACAACTTCCTAAGGATAAAGGATATCAGCCTATTGTGGTCTCCCAATATATACTCAACGGTATAGGGAGCACAAGTCCGTATTGGCACTTGTTGTATCAAAGAGGAGGAATCACCCAACCTTCGATGAAAACGATAGTTACCAAGTTTTACGACGTTGGAACACGTCTCTAGCCTAGACTTCTAAATGTGTTGCATTAGATTCCAAAGCATTTTTATGTTCATTGAGGTTTACTTTAGAGTTGATCTTGCTTAGAAGTTTTTCTTTCAAGGTTCACCGTGTGATGTAGATGTGAAATTCCTAAATATGCAATCTAAAATGATAAACAATTGTTTATGTTATTTTAGCAATGAAAATCCTAGCTACAAAGGGAAGAAGATAATGATTTTCTTTTAGCAGAGAGCATATAGCACACACTAAATGCACTTTCCTAAATCAAATTTCACAAGGAGTCAAAATGCAGATGCACATGCATGTATTTGTTTTCCGCTTTCTTAATGTGTGAATGACAAAAAGAAAGCTAAGTATAGATCTGAACTATTTTCTTTCAAAGCGACAGTACTAACAATTTTTCTTTTCAAAAACGAAAGGAAGACTAAGACGACAGTTTTAATTTCGAATTGAACATTGTTTTCGACACTTGAAATACTAATAATTTCAAAATCAAACACAATGACAAAAGTAAAATCAACTATCTAGAAGAGGAAGACTTTACGACACTCTTCTTTTGATTCAGAATGACAATTACGACACTTGCATCAAAACGACAATTCGATTAGGCTATTTTCGACAAAGGAAGATTGTAAATGATTGACAAATACACAAAAAACATTTACAATTCCTAACTGATGGAGGCTGAAATAATGTGAAGGAAGATGGTTACAGCAAGAAGGTACTGATCATGAATAGAAAAACTACTGAATGAAGCTGAAAACAAAGAGAAAAAACCAAATTCAGAGAAGAAAAACAGTTCACTCAATCTTCACACCTGCAACATAGGGAAATAGGGATGCATCTCACCTGCAACACACGGGAGGTGCGATGCATCTAGGTTGCACAGTTATGGACAGTGCGATGGGCCGGGGAGCGAAACTGAGCTTCGTTTTTGCTCAAAACTTGTAGCTAAGTTCGGCAATTTAGGCTGAGTAATGATGGACAGTGAACACAAAGCATAAGGGTAGGATCTGATGAGGTTCTGAGCTACCACAAGGGCACTTAGGATGCTTTGTAAGTTAGATGTTCAGTTCATAAACCAACCCGGAGATTGACTGAAGCAGCGTTTATCTACTTCGAAATTGCATAGCAAAGGCATTTTGAAGGCTAGCTGGCTAACTTCAGGCTCCGTCTGTAGTTTATAAAGCAAACAATAAACAAACAAAACAAACTATTCATTCCCCAGTGGAGTCGCCATTTTGTTTTAGGGAGAAATAGTGTCGATTCGAACTTCTAGTCCCACTAAGACAGGTAGCTATCTTAGAAACAAACAATGAAAGCTTTTCAAGAGTTCCTTTAAGTGTGGTAGATGGAAGAGAAGAAAAAAGGACCAACCTGGATCTTCCACTTTGATCCTAGCTTGATTTCTCCTTCCCTTTATAGAATTTGCGACTCCTCTCCTACTTGTCCCACTTCAAAGAGTACCTGTAGAATCAAAGTAACAACAAACTATCAAACCATCTCTATCTAAAACATCATAAACAATGCGAAATCAGAAACACATTTGTCATTGACCATACAATTGCATTCATAAACTATAAGATTCACAAATACAAGATCATATGGAGGAAACTCAAAGAACTTTATTAATAGTAATGTAAGAGAGGATTACAACCTAGCTATCTGATCCAGCATCATCCTCCCAGTTGTAGAAGCCCTCTTCACCTTATGAACAAGTAAATCACCCAACAATGCAATGTCTCTTCTTAGCAAACCAACAACACTTCCTTACAAAATACAAAATTCCAGCCTTCAGATCTCTCAGATGAGGGATCCATTTATAGATGTCTTGCAAGGGTGTGAGTCAACTCTGGTTTTTTGATTAGTTTCATTCCACTGACAGTTCTTGGTTCCACTTGGAGATTTCATGATCTCTTACTCATCCCTGGGCGAATTCAGAGAGGCAAGTGTCAAACGAGAAGTTTCCGGAAGATTCCATGATCATCCACTTAGCAAACTGTCTCTGCCATTTGTCTATTCTCACTCATCGCACCCTACAGAAGTCCTTTTCAGTATGCATCACACCCCTCGTGTGTACAAGGTGAGATGCATCGCACCCTGACCATGGAGCAATCAATATGGTCCAGTTTTGGCCAGTTTTGAGTAGCTTTTCAAGCGGAACTTCTGGGAGATGATGTAATCAATTTACCATGATCCTTTAGGGTATCAAACAACACTTTTAGAGACTAAAGAGCCCTTGGTTTATGGACATATGAATCTGGGGTTGCAGTGCACAAATTTTTCTATAACACGGACGGCGGGTTGAACCCATGACCTCCCCCTCCCAACTATGTTACAATATCATTGAACTATCGGCGGACTTGTAAATGGTGGCCCAAAACATTATATTTATGCCTAGAATGATGCTGACGGTGGAGCGGAGGGGGCCAGCCCCGCAGGCCTGCTCCCTCACCATATGACCACGCTATATAACCATGGGCCAACACTAATGGATAAGCGCGCTTAGGGCATTTCTAATCCTGATTTAAATTAATTAATCCATTTTAATGTTGGCGACATTTTTGGAGGCATACAAATTTTAGCGGAATTGCCAATTCTGGCCGTGATAACTAGAGTCTTCTCCAGTTTTAGCAGAGTTTCCTAGGGAAACATTGAATGAAGCATATCTTGAGCAACTTTTTACCAAATTGAGCTCAGAAAGAGGTGTTCTTGGCTAATTTGGACATTTTGAACAGATTAGTACAGATATCAGGAGCCATAGAGCTTTTTTAACAACATTGTTTCCACATTGAGCTAATACAGAGGCCCAAGCCATGGAAGCTGGACCAATGAGATGTAGCCCAGGAGGGGTGAAATCCTTCATCAAAACACTGTGTTAATGTGTCCCTGATGGTTTTCTACGCTGTACATGTTTGTTGTTCAATATTTGTTTATGAATCTATTTTTCTCATGAAAGTCTTTTAAAACTTAAGGAAATTTACCTGATCGTATGGACAAACAACTAATGAAACCTCAACACAAGGAGAAATAAGCATGCACATATTTATAAATATGTAATTTTTATTAGCACAACAAAACTAATCATACAAAAATAGATCAATTTTTACTTTTATCATTTGCTCTACATTCCCACTGCTAGTTATGCTTAGCTGACTGCGCCCCCGGCTGCCTTCTATTTCCCTTGGTCGGCTGCTTCTATACTCTTCCACCACCTTTCTGCAACTACCTGTTCACTCTCAGTTTTTGCCCCTTTCCATTGGCTGTCAGCCCTACAACCCAAACCGTTATCCCAGCCGCCTGTTTTTAGTCTTTCTTCCTACCAAAATCCAAAGTTAAATATGAAGGCCCCAAAAAAACCCCTGGGGCACTAAAATTGTGAAGGGTTCACTTGTCAAACTTATGATTTCAATGAATCACTGTTGGATTCTTAACAAATTAGATCATAAAACAAACCTGAAAAGTTTCCAAAAAGTCACACTTAAAGACTACTTGTTTATATATTTCCTATTACGCTTTGCATTGACAATGATTGGGTGTTCTATTAAGGCACTCTATGTGAAAATACCATCGGTGGGTGTTCACCCATAAAATAATTCTTTATAAAATCACTAATAATTAAAAAATATTTTCCTAGGTGGAAAAAGAGCTCATGATAAATAAGTGTACATTTTTTTAGTTTTCCCTCATACTATTAAAAAATGGCAAGTTCTTGGAAGAGACTTTTATTAGTCTTTATCTAGATTATAAAATTTGACTTTCTTTGATTTCACATACACACACACACACACATATGGTAAATTAAAGATTGTATTCTTTTTATTTCTTACGAAAAGAAACCCATATTACCATTTATAAATAAAAGAAAATGCATTTTATAAATAGATAATTTTCATGTGCATTCTATGTGGATCAATCCCAATCCATCTAAGGCCATCTCAATATAAAAATAATTATACGAGTGTATGCCAAAGTAGAGCATCAGTTTAGTTCATCAAAAATATAACAAGAAAACAAATTCTTGTTTTAAACAATCATTGTGCCATGAAAAAGAAACCTAAACATCAGTCTATAATATAAGCTATACAAAATGGTTGTTGAGCAACAACACATATATAAATATATGAATAATTAATAAAGATGCCAATCCACATAGGGACGATGGAAAAACTACAATTGCTCAGTGCCACGAAACTCTGTCACAAGCCACAATCCTTGATCCATGAGCATACACTAAATGTCCTCCACAATAACAATAAGTAATAAATTTCTACAAAATTATGTTCCTTTTAGCAAGTTAACAACAACCAAAGAGTCCCCAAAGCACTGAAGATGTGTAACTTCTTTTTCAATAATGAAAAGGATAAAAACACGACAAGCATGAACCTTAGGTGGAGGAAAATGTTGGAGAGTTGATTCATGATACAAGAAATACACAATCTAGAAAAACCTAATGCATGCAAACAATTGCCTTATATTGGTAGATGAAGACTATGATGGGAAAAGTCCCGGTGGAGCAAAGTAAAGTCCAAGATGAAACACTTCTTTGCACGGATGCCTTGTAACAATATATTAGACAACAAAGATTCGATGTTGACCGAGAAACTTGTCAATATGGAATTCTACAATAGTGAGGATGATGAAAAGCTCCAACTCCCACCCAAGTGGTTTCTCCTATAGGTTAATCATGGTCTATGTTATATCATTTTTTAGTTTTAGGAGATTTTGTAGGCAATCCTACATTGTTATTAGTTTCTATTATGTTTTATTTCCAAGCTTTTATATAAATGTAAACTATTCTACTTAGAGAAACATAATAAAACATTTGGAATATTAACTTTTGTGATTTCATACTTATTACCTATGCTCCTACTTTGGTTTCCCTAGTGGCAAAAAAATATACATAGATTTGTAATTTTTTCATTTTGATCAAGTAATACAAGGTCAAGCCAACTTACAAAAAAATGATTGACTATGATATGTATTTTCAATAAACATTTTATAGTTAAATAATTTCATAAACAACAATGATATGTACAATTGTATGTTTTATGAACAACTTCTTTCATCACAACTTTAGAATCAAAATAAAATATTTATATGTAATGTTGTAGTGTAACTATTTCATTAATGTTGTATAGATTGAGTGAGCCTACTTGTTAAGATCACATGCTTCCTTGTTAGATGTCATAAGTTCAAATCTAAAGGGAAGTGGGTTGGAATGAAATGAATTATATGTCATTATGAAAATAATTTTTTAATTTTTAATCATTTATTCTTTATCTGAATTGGATCATTATATTGTTTTTCATACATCTCGATGCATTTGGAGTGGAAAAAGTGGAGGACTCAGCTCACAGGACCGTTTTTACTAGCAAGATCTAGTTTGGAGAAATGGGGTATGAAACCTTTCGGGAGCATTTTAAGGCATCAAATGATGCTTTTTGGAGGTAAAAATTTGTCATGAAAGCTCATCACTTTGTCATGTTATTCTACATAGAGATCTTTCCAACGGTATCAAAGTCCGTATGCAAATGTTATGCCACTCAAAAGTTGGCCTTCATGTTTTCATGCCTATAGTTCGGGAGGATGCCATGTCAGCCCCCATTATTCATGGAAAAGAGGTTAGCCACATGTTTGTTATGTAAAATACTCTATAAGATTCTATTTTGTAACTCTAGTTAAGAGTTGATGTAGTCAAACTTAACCACTAGTAAGCTATCAGGTTGTGTTATAACTGAGCCACTAGGAGGAATAGTCATTCCATTATTTCGAGAGAATTTTGTTCCATAGTTGAGAAAATATAGCCAAGAGAGATAGGAGGTAGAGCACATAGAGAGGATATGTGCACTGTACCAGTCCACGGGCCAAATACATTACTTCTTTGTATCTACAACCATATTTCCAAACAGATAAAGAGAGTGAAGCGACCTCACCTTCCAACTAGGTTTTCTCCCAAAAGGGTTTCCCAGAGAGCATATCTCGTGTATTATGTGTGTGTGAGCTTATTTTGAAGTTCTCTACTTTTCTGCTTGATTTAATTTTACATGCATGCACTAATTACAGTCAATTTTATGGATCTAGAAATTAAATAAAACTATAATAGTGTAGGATCTCATATTTTTAATATAATATTATCAGATCTATTGTGACAAACTGTCGAGTGGAATAGCCATGACAATTTACGAATCAATTTTTCATAATTAACCATTTGAAATTTACATGATTTTAATTATATTTTTTTGTTTGCTAGTTTATGTGCGTCATGAGTTGAATCACACAAATGACTTGTGGTTAGAGTGTCCATGGACCAGGGGCATCTAAGTCATCGAAATCGTATGAGGATCACACCTGACCTGGCCCACACCAACTCTTAACATGGCGAATTTTTTCCCCACGGAGTTTTGAACCAATAATCTTTACACCACATAGTACCTTAACAGAATACCCTATTACCATCTTCTCTATGCTTCTTGGGCTACATGGTTTTAGTTCTTTAAAGAAAAGGTTTTTCTTTTATTATCTTTCATTAGTATTTAATATTGAGAGTTATTATGGATCTTAGGCTGGAATATGATCCCTCAATCATGTTATTATTGATCAATTAATATTATCATTATAATTTAAAATAGCTAATGTTAAATAATTATTAACATTATTATTATTAATAATAAAATTAGTTAAGAAAGTAATTAATTAATTAAGTAATAATTATTAACGCTATTAATAACATTAATTAAGGAAATAAGTTATTATTAAATATTAATTATTTTAGAATAATTAAAATTTTATTTTTTTTGCTAGGTAATGTGAGTTCTAAGATGACTGGCATGCCTAACCTGTGGCTTGAGTAGCCCCAACCCAGGGGCATATAAGCCATCAAAATCACTTGCGAATTGCACTCGACCTACGCCACACCAACCCTTAACATGGCTGAATTTTTTCCCTCAGAGTTTAGAACTGGTGACCTTTACACCATGGAGTACCTTAACAGAACACCATGTCAGGTTATCACTATGCCCTATGGGCTTATAATAATTAGTTGATTATAATGTATGAATATAAATATTAGTTTAATATTATTATAAATAGATATAATGAATAATATTATTAATTTAATAATATTATAAATTAATAATATTGTTAATAATATTAATTTGATTTAATTAATATTAATATTAATTTATCAATTATAATAAATAAATAAATAATAATATTCTACACTCAAAATGGAAGGTTTTCACCTTGAGAGATTTGACCCCTCTTAGGGCATGATAGATCTAGAGTTAGATTGATATAGGTCAGTATCAATGTTTTGCAATCCTTTTATTGGTACTAGGATTTATAAAAGAAAAAATGTTATATTTATATAATAATACATCAAATTGGTGCATGAGAATTCAATTTAATGATTTGATTGCTAAAATTTGTAAATGTGGCCTGGGTTGTTAGCTCAAGTGGTTGGGAGCATGGTTTTTCTCAAATCCATTCGAGTTAAATTCCAAGGGACATTTTTTGTTTGTTGGGATAAGTCTTGAAGAGTAGGTGCCCCCTTGCTAAAATTTACGAGGTTGACCTTCATTTTTAGGTCGAGTGGTTGGGAGCATGGTTTGTTCTCCCATCCACTCTTGTTCAATTCCAAGGGACATGTTTGGAATGTTGTGATAAGACTTGAAGAATAGGCTCCCAACCCACATGACATCTTGACTATTGCTAAGTCATAGGTTATTGGTGTATCTGATGAATTGTAAGATGTTGGATATACTCTTGGTGTTATAATGACAGCTTGAGGATTGGGCCCTAGGCATGGTTAAAAAAAATTCACAATGGTGGCTTAGGTGGTTGGGAAAATGGTTTTTCCCCCCCCACCTAGGATCAATTTCCATAGAGGGACATGTGGGCATGTTGTGATAAGTCTCTAATAATATGCACCCTACTCATATGTTGATGTCTCAACTCTTTAGTCATAAGTTATGCCTCTTTCTAAGTCATATGTTATTGATATATTAGCTTGTACTCTTTTGGATATATTCTTGGTGTAGTCATCTGTTGATGTCTCAGCTCTTTAGTCATAAGTTATGCCTTTTTCTAAGTCATATGTTATTAATCTCTTTAGTCATAAGTTTTGATTGTGGAACTTATCTAGGTTACTCCAACATGTTACCAATTTTCCATGGCTTAATGTTTACTTTTTTACAAAGATGTACATGCTCTAACCCCATTGGATTTAAACCTATGACCCTTTATAACAAAACACATGTTATTAACCATTAAATCCACTCAAACTATACATGCATATAGAACTTTAACCTTCCCTTATATTATGGTCTATAATCTTTTGGCTTGCCATCAATAACCTATTAACATGCATGTATGAGCTTGTCATCAATAAACCATCAACATACACTTGGGCTCCAACCAAACCTATCAAGCACATTTAGGAGTTTGTCATCAATGACCTATTGAGATAACTTGTCCTTTTAATGAATATCAAATACTCCACTTATATTCGGGAATGGCGTACTCATTAAAGTAAATTCCAAGCTAGTGTCGATATCTAAAATGGTGTTTAATTGGACTTGGCTTAGAGAAATTTGAGGATCTTGAAGCATTTACAGAAGGCGGAGTATGACTATTCTATGTTTTGATTTTTTTGTCATAATCTAGTGATACAATTTGCGGCAATATTGTGATTTTTAGTTGTTTATATTGAGTTTTGGAATGCATAAATGGATTCAACAGTATTAAAAAATGTAGAGCAAGATTGTAGAGACTACTTAGCTTAAACTTACAATTCCAACAAATTCTTACTAAACTTTAAGTAACAATGACCAAAAAATATACCTAAAAAAACCAAAACATAAAAAATTAAACTATACATTTAGAAAAAAATAAATTTGTTTAAAGAAAAATAATTTCACCAACTCCCATAGAAGCCTAAACCCATTTATATTTAAATTATGAAAATAATAAACTAAAATAATTATATAAACCAAAAAACTAACCCATTTATATTTAAAATGTGAAAACAATAGACCAAAATAATTATATAAACCAAAATGTGAAAACAACAGACTAAAATAATTATATAAACTAATAAACTAGTTGTTTGGCATGAAAATATTATAATTATATATATATATATATATATATAATTTTATTTTAAAAGAAACTGTTTTTAATGGGTACAGAATAATTATGATGGGTTGACCAGGAAACAAACCCTTTTTTAGAGTTTAATATTTTAAACAACACACATATTTGTTTTAAAAAAGAAAATTAGAATTTTGAATGAAAAATTAACTATCCATCTTTTATTAATTACTCACCGATCCATAAATTATAATTTTATTAAATTTAATTCTTAAAAAAAATTCAATTAACCTTTTTTTGGGCTAATTCCAAAAATAAATTATTCAACAATGTATATATCATTATTATATTATTTTTTTAAATAAAAATAATCAATTTACTACTTTTAACTAATTCTCAAACAATCTATAAATAATTATTTAAAACATATAAGAGATGAAAAAACACGAGGATAGGTGTTCAATTGGATTTGGATTAGATAATTTTTATTCTAAAAAAATCTATAAATAATTATTTAAAACATATATGAGATGAAAAGATAGGTGTTCAGTTGGATTTAGATTAAATAATTTTTGGGATTGTGAAGTATTTAAAGGAGTTTATTTAATTATTTTATTTTATGTTTTGGTTTCTTTTGTTGTAATTTAGTAACATAATTGATTATGATTTTTCATTGTTTAAATTGAGTTTTTGAATGTATAAATAGATTCAACGCTCTAAAAAAAGAACAAGATTATGGAGATTCCATAACTTAAATTCTTATTTCTAACCAATTTTATGCTTAACTTTATACAATATTAACAAACAACAAAAACCAAAACATAAAAAAATTAAACTATACATTAAGAAGAAAATTAATTTAACCGACTCACGAGTAAAACTAAACTCATTTATATTTAATTATAAAATTGATATCAAAATAATAATATAAACCTAAAACCTTATAATTTCACATGAAAATATTTATTTTTTATTATAATATTCCAAACATATATTCTATTTTAAAATTAACATTTTTAATTCCAAAAAATAATTAGAATAAGTTGACCAGTGAAACAAAACCTTTTTTTAGTGAGTTAAATTTTTTTATTTCACATTGTACTTTTTATTTTTTATTTGTTATTTGACATTGTAGTTTTTAAATTTTATAATGATGAATTTTGTATCCGAGACATTGTCATGATTCTATTAGAGTTTTGTTTTGCTTTTGTGTGGTTTTGATGAGAACATTGGATACGTGGGTGATTTTGTTTTTATATGCTGATAAGGTATTCTTATTAGTTATTTTAAGAACAGTTCGATATTTAGTTAGATTTATATTATATATAAAAATATATAATGAATTATATTTAATTATTTAATATTCTAAAAATGTTTTTATTTATTTATTTGATTAATATTTTAAAAATGAAATTAAAATAATTAATAATATTATGTTTTTTATATATTTATTTATGTTTTAATTTTTAAATTTCTCATTATGTAAAGTTTCTCTATCAATATTTTGATTTATTGTATTTAGTGATAACTTTTTACTTATAAATATTGAATTTATAAACTATTGGAACCAATATCCATGAGTTTCAATCAGTTGTATCTTATTTACCAGGATAAATTATTGGAACCAATGTCCATAAATTGCAATCAATTATATTTTATTACAAAGATAAATCTGTAAGATCCCTACCAGGTAACTATTCATAATTAACAGTTATGAACTGATCCTTAACTTTCGACTGATTCTTGATATTAGAATTACTTTCAGTTAACGCATTTAAAGAAGACAGCGTCGGATAAGCAGGGGGTTGGCTTTGATATAGAAAACGGTAGCGTAAAACACCGCCTGTCACGCTAGTCGTAAGAAAAGGCGGAAGTTTCTCGTTGCGAGGGCAAGAAAGAGTGGGGCAACTTAATGGAGGAATTTTTAGGTTTACGCTCGCTTTTCATCCGGGGAAAGTGTATCATCCCTACCAGAATGTGATGAGATCGAAGATGGGAGGTGAAGGTTAGAAAGGGTATGGCAGTTCTACATTCGGGGGATTAGCATCTCGATGGAGTGCTCAGGTTCATGTGGTGCAACCATTGGCGGTAACTACATCCTTGTGTTCGAGTTGCAGAAGGCCAGTTAATCTAGAAACTCTACTTTCCTGAACGTTATGTCGCCACTTCCGATTCTGTGATCCATTACTTATGTCTGCAACGTAATGGTAGGGAATACATGTTAGCAGAGTTGGGTTTGTTACCCTTGTGTGCCATGCCGATTTCTACAACATGGACGCATCCTGGAGGTTGCTTTCCTCTACTAACATCCTCGGAAACACGGCGAGTACCTCCGTGAGGTTCGATGAGACTTGGGTTGAGGTTTTTAGATTCCAAACCAGACAAATATTGCTGAGTCCAAACCCAAAATGAGAGGTAGCTTCTCTGGGCAGTTTGCCTGAAAATTAGAAACACAGAGCCATGGAATGGTTCTTCCTCTGCAAAACCGGTAAGTTCTCATGCGCCTTTGACTTTGAAATGAACTGCTGGTACAAGATTTCCAGCCCTTCAATTCCGCGGATGTCTATTATTACTGCCGCAGGCAGCGTTTTATGTTTGGGAAACCTCGTTACAGAGTGCATACTTCAAGTTTGTGTTCTATGCAAGTTATATGCATGTTAGCCAAACTATGTGTTCTGTGCATGTTATATGCATGATTAGTAAAACTATGTGTTCTATGCATGTTATATGCATGATTAGTAAAACTATGTGTTCTATGCATGTTATATGCATGATTAGTAAAACTATGTGTTCTATGCATGTTATATGCATGATTAGCAAAACTATGTGTTCTATGCATGTTATATGCATGTTAGCAAAACTATGATAAACTGTTGAAAAATAACTTTGTGAAAGGGATACATGCGCAAGGGCGCAGAACAATGGTTATTTACTTGTGTATGTATACATAAGCATGATGTTATATTTTTTTAAAAAGGGAATACAGACTTGCAATACTAATGAAAGATCTCTTTAGAGGTTGATTAATGTTTGAATAATATTGTAACTAATCTTGTTGCCAAGATTGTTGATGACTGCATTGACAGGAAACGATGGCAGATGGTGCCAAAGGAAAGTGTTGTTTAACATTATGGCAGGAAAAGGATTATTGCTCCATGCGGATAAGTTCGAGTTGCAGGAACATACATTGTTATAACAATCATGCCACAAGAATTATTGTATGTGGCGGTATGTAAGTGAAAGATTTACATGGAAATTGTATTAGCTTGTAGCTAGTTATGTGATAACTTAATGATAACTTATTGTAATGATTTTATAACAATGGTTAAGGGATGGAATCCCTTATAAGCCATTGAGTGAGGGGTGAAATCCCTCACGAGCGTTTAATAAGAAGATTAAACGTTTGCTGGTTTTCACCCTACGGGGTTTCCAGGGTATATCCGTGTTCTATGGTGTGAATGATGTGATTTCCTTATGTGTCCGTTGATGATGATGGTCCTTAATGATGATGGTTCTTTATTTGATGTGACAACCATAATGTCTTAGTACATGATTATCTAACATGGTTAAGGATATCAAGAAATGAATGCATGGATTCATTACACAGTTTATGTTATTACAGTGATGGTTAAAGGTCATGCCATGGTTATGAAACTTATTGTCTTGATGGCAATTTATTTGATGTGTTAATGAACACTATGTTTAATGGTAATGATGATTGTGGAGTAATGAATTGGTTATTTACTTGTGGTAATTTTTAAAGAAAAATTCTAACTCCCTACGTTTACATGCGAGGTTACCGGGGTATGTGACAAGTGGTATCAGAGCCAGGTTGCAATACTGGCGCCTTTGGGAATTGGTAAGCGGAAAGGATATTGAGGTACGCTATCAGTAGGCATTAACTCAGGTACGAGTTTAATCATTCACATATTCATTTATGTGGTACACTACTTTTGGCATGATAGGTGATTCATGTTTATAACTGCTTTGAGTAGTAAGTAATAAGTTGTTGCATAACTACGTTCATAACGTTAGATTCCTGATGAGGGAAAAGAAAATGAAACTTTTGTCGCACTTACGAACAATATTAAACACTCATTACACGTAAGAAAAATATTGAACACTCATTGAGGGAAGTGACAATCAACTACCAACTTTTGATTTGCACATATGACAATAAAAATAATGCATTTATTGAACTAGATTGAAATTACAATGAACGAAACATAATGAGCCAATGCATGAATATAAATTAGGGGAACATCCTTGAATAGGATGAAAAATTGTTTTAAAACGGACATTAGAAGAACCCCTTTAGATATTGAAAACATGCAATGAGTCAAGCAGCGAGACTTGATTGTCATAACTAACTTTGATTCAGTCTTGTCATGGATGCATGAAGACGATTGGTAGTTGAGATTGGTTAGTGTTGTATGACTAACCCATAGAACTTATATGCATTAATTCAATTGGACTAAGATTGTTACAATAGTGGTAAACAAGTGAAGGTTGATTGATGTCACATGCATGGAGTGTGTGTATGAAGATTTTTACTCTCTCTGTGCTATAGTCCAGTTGTGCATGAGAAGAGTTCTTAATTTTATTCACCATGAGAATGCATGATGAATAGTATATGCTTATGTCTTAATAGATTTAATGATGATTACCCTCTAATTAATTGAAATCCATGAGCATGGTATGTGCTTATGTTAATCATTACTTGTTGGGAGATAAAAACCATTGGAGCCTCGATCTAATCATGGTTGAATTTATCTCTACTATGGGAATGATGGATTTTTTTTTATGTATGTTGCATTCCAGTGTGAAGTTAATTGCAGAGGCATGTTCAGTGGGTAACATTTCTAGGACCCATTCGTGGTATAATTACATATGATAATTACTCATAAATAGACTACCTGTGTTAATACAGTTGTCAGTGAACTCTAACTACCTTCCCCAGCTATAGATGCTTCCAAAGGAAAAGGAAGCAAGGAGAAGGAAGAAGACCGTGCTGTAGGGACAGACGGAGATGGGAAAAAGAATCGCTAAGTCTGGTGATGACCAGATAGAGCAAGCTTTGGGTATCAGAATCTTGCAGAAAACTCTAAGTCTGGGAATGACTAGATAGCGCTTGATGTGCATGTGAGTATTCCCTTGACCATGCTTAAGGGGTTGGAAAATGATAACTATAGTGTGTTGATGTTAATGATTTCGTAATGTCTCCTGGAACTCATTATTCTGAAATGGTCACATAGTAGTGTTATGATATTTGTTGCATCTAGCACCAAGTAGTAGCTCTGGTGCATGTGTGACACTTAGGAGATTATGCTTCTAATTGCATAAGTGGAGCAATTGCTTCCGGTAAGGGTGGTTTAACTTGTTAGTTATGCATGTTGACCCAAGGATAAGATAAGTGTCTTGTTCACTTACTTGAAGAACACGTATGAATGTTTTATATGATTTCTTAGTAGAGAAAGTATTTGAATGCATGCAATAAAAGAATGGTTCTTTTATAGATTTTCTTGGTAAAGAAAATGGGTTAAGGCATGCAGTTAAAGATTGATTGTTTATATGTTTTCTTGGTAGAGAAAATATGATAATACTTGCAGTAAAAGAATTGGTTATTTTATATGCTTCTTAGTAAAGAGAATAGGTAGTTCCTCCTAGTAGGACTACATGTGAGTTTGGTGAGAGAAATGTTTGTCTCTTGTTGTTTTTTTTTTTTTTGGAATAAAATCCTTGCTAAATATAGCCAAAGTATCTTCTTGAGAAAAGAGGATGAGGCATGTAAATGTCCTGAGGGCATAGCATGGAAGGTGGCCAAGTTTTAAATATGTATCTTTATTGATAAAAGCTTCTTGGAAAATATATATATATATATATATATATATATATATATATATATATATATATATATATATATATATATATATATATATATATGTTAATTGCATTATGATACTAGCTAGTTTCTAAGTTCTAGTGAAATGATTATGCATTACATGCATGATAAAGATAGCTAAAGATGTGCTTCTAGGCACATAGATATTCACTTCTAACTTTTTGAAGGAAGAGTATAATATATATATATATATATATATATATATATATATATATATATATATATATATATAGATATGCATAAATATAGTTTCATTCTAAGAGTGTGCATACTTCATGCATGAAGATAAAGGATTTTATGAGAGTTCTTGAAAATGGAAATAGAGGTTCTTTCCTTAAAGACACATTAGAATAGTGTTCATACAAGAACCAAAATCCTTACTTGTTTCATGAAAAGAACTATGTGCATTAAAGTAAGGTAACCGGGTTAGGAGAACACATGTTGCATATTGGTAGCTATTGTGACTTTGGAATTATGAGTCTGGTTGTACTTAGAGGAAGTGTTCATGTTAGCTTCCTTGAAAATAATAATCTCTTGGAGAGATTGTCTTGTTGGATAAGCTGTGTTTATTGCTTGATTTTGATGCATAAAGGATAAGTAAACCTTGTTCTTGTATCTTGATTTTTATGCCGAAAGATAGATATCTTTAATAATTTCTTGAAAAGGAATCTTGAGAAATCCTCACATCGGAAGATAGAAGAATGAGGATTAAAATGACTTCCTTTAAGAAAGAGGTATGTGGTTTGTCGTATGAAATGATGGTGGTCTTCTAGTGAAGGGAATAAGTGTTGCATACATTAAAGAAGGGCTTATATGATAAGCGATAGTATGCACAAAGATTAGTCATTGTGACATAAGGGATATGTTCTTGTATGTTAGAGAAATTATGTTTAATTACACTAACGATGCATGACTAAAGCTAGCCATAATAAACGTAAGATAATACTCCAGTAATGACGATTTGGAGTAAGACCACAGACTATGGCAAAATTGGAAATGTTTAGATTATTAACTCAACTATTGTTGACATTTATGCATTAATGAATATTTGCATATGCTTTTATACATGACAATATTGTATGCATGAGAATTTTTGGAAATTGAATATGTGATAACTGATGCATATTTATAACTAACGTTGCTGATGGGATTAAGTAGGGGTAGCTTAATGGCAACAAGGAAACTCATCACATAAATTGTTGCAATGAGAATTGCAATCATAGATGAGAAAGAATGATGTTATATGATATGCATGAATTATGTTATTTGGGAAATTTGCATGCATACAACATGTATGATATTACAATCGTAAATGAGAAAGAATGTTGTTATATGATATGCATGAATTATGTTATTTGGAAAATTTGCATGCACACAACGTGTATGATGGATATGTTTCCCATCAATCTTGATGTTGTGGACCCATGTTGGGGGTTAAGTGTAAATGCATGGTATACATGCATGTTTGTTGTGCTAATGATAATGTTCCTATGGTTCATTGTGTAAATTACTTTGAGAAAGAGTAATAAAAGAAAAATTTAACATGCCAGACAGTTGCGGATAGTTGGGTTGATGACAATTACCTGCCTGGAGGGTTGATGGTACTTGTCTGCCCGGATTGTGAAAGGCTTGAATGCCTTGGGTGGATGACAGTTACCTGCCTGGAGGGTTGATGGTACTTGTCTGCCCGGATTGTGAAAGGCTTGAATGCCTTGGGTTGATGACAGTTACCTGCCTGGAGGGTTGATGGTACTTGTATGCTCGGATTGTGAAAGGCTTGAATGCCTTGGGTTGATGGCAGTTACCTGCCCGGAGGGGTTGATGGTACTTGTCTGCCCAGATTTACTCTCCCTGGAATTCTTGAGTTGTTTGGCCAGTGGAATTCCATGTTGGACCTGGTAAGGTCTCTATCAAAGAAACTGTCTGGATGTGAAAATGACTCGGTTTGGTTGTGGGAACCAGTTCCCATGGGTTGGGAATTCTTTAGTCTATTGTGATTCTCATGGCTAAAGGAATTAACTAATCAGCTATATGTTATGTTAAAAATGAATTTACATATAGTTTTGTTATGCACATTTAACAAGAAATGAGCTTAGTGCTCAATAAGGAGTAATTGGAAATTTTAATTCCTTTATTGTATTATTAATGTTGTGAACATCTTAGTGGGAGCTAAGATAGTTCTTGCTTGATGCAGTGATTGACTGTTTTGATGATTAGAGAGCTAGGTGCTCTTTTGGTACATCTAGAAGCACTTGTGAATGTCTTTAGTGAGAATTCGTTCAGTGTGCACGAGAGCAGTGATTCATCATTTGATGATTAGTGTTAGTGCTCTTTAAGTACTTGTAAAAACAATGTGATTTAGAAATCATCTAGCATTGCACAATTGATGGCTAGTCAAAAGTATTTCATTTGACTCAAAATATAGTGACTAATGTGATTGAATTGTTAGTCATATATTATAGGAATTACTTACCATGGAAGGTTGAAGAATTGTCCAACCACTATTAAATGTTTACATGAAGGTATTCATGATTTTCAAGAATAGATGGTAAGTAATGGTAAGTTGACACAGAGAATTGTTTATTATGAATGAATAAGGGCCAAGTGGTGGCGATTAGAAGTTGCATATTTTTGCAATTATGGACGCTTATGACTATTGATGCTTATAACTAATGATATTTCTTATGACTATATCATTACTATTTTGTTTGTCGTCTTTCCTTGGAATGAAATCGTTGATTTCAAAGAGAAAAGATCACATTTTGTGTGGTTTAGATGATTAAACCATGAGTAAAATATCAAGTTCCCAACGAGAGATGAACACCGAGGACGGTGTTCCTGTTAAGGGGGGGAGTATGTAACATCCCTACCAGGTAACTATTCATAATTAACAGTTATGAACTGATCCTTAACTTTCGGAACTGATTCTTGATATTAGAATTACTTTCAGTTAACGCATTTAAAGAAGACAGCATCGGATAAGCAGGGGGGTTGGTTTTGATATAGAAAACGGTAGCGTAAAACACCGCCTGTCACGCCAGTCGTAAGAAAAGGCGGAAGTTTCTCGTTGCGAGGACAAGAAAGAGTGGGGCAACTTAATGGAGGAATTTTTAGGTTTACGCTCACTGCTCATCCGGGGAAAGTGTATCATCCCTACCAGAATGTGATGAGATCGAAGATGGGAGGTGAAGGTTAGAAAGGGTATGGCAGTTCTACATTCGGGGGATTAGCATCTCGATGGAGTGCTCAGGTTCATGTGGTGCAACCATTGGCGGTAACTACATCCTTGCGTTCGAGTTGCAGAAGGCCAGTTAATCTAGAAACTCTACTTTCCTCAACGTTATGTCGCCACTTCCGATTCTGTGATCCATTACTTATGTCTGCAACGTAATGGTAGGGAATACATGTTAGCAGAGTTGGGTTTGTTACCCTTGTGTGCCATGCCGATTTCTGCAACATGGACGCATCCTGGAGGTTGCTTTCCTCTACTAACATCCTCGGAAATGCGGCGAGTACCTCCTTGAGGTTCTATGAGACTTGGGTTGAGGTTTTTAGATTCCAAACCAGACAAATATTGCTGAGTCCAAACCCAAAATGAGAGGTAGCTTCTCTGGGCAGTTTGCCTGAAAATTAGAAACGCAGAGCCATGGAATGGTTCTTCCTCTGCAAAACCGGTAAGTTCTCATGCGCCTTTGACTTTGAAATGAACTGCTGGTACAAGATTTCCAGCCCTTCAATTCCGCGGATGTCTATTATTATTGCCGCAGGCAGTGTTTTATGTTTGGGAAACCTCGTTACATAGTGCATACTTCAGGTTTGAGTTCTATGCAAGTTATATGCATGTTAGCCAAACTATGTGTTCTATGCATGTTATATGCATGATTAGTAAAACTATGTGTTCTATGCATGTTATATGCATGATTAGTAAAACTATGTGTTCTATGCATGTTATATGCATGATTAGTAAAACTATGTGTTCTATGCATGTTATATGCATGATTAGCAAAACTATGTGTTCTATGCATGTTATATGCATGTTAGCAAAACTATGATAAATTGTTGAAAAATAACTTTGTGAAAGGGATACATGCACAAGGGCGCAGAACAATGGTTATTTACTTGTGTATGTATACATAAGCATGATGTTATATGTTTTTAAAAAGGGAATATAGACCTGCAATACTAATGAAAGATCTCTTTAGAGGTTGATTAATGTTTGAATAATATTGTAACTAATCTTGTTGCCAAGATTGTTAATGACTGCATTGACAAGAAACGATGGCAGATGGTGCCAAAGGAAAGTGTTGTTTAACATTATGGCAGGAAAAGGATTATTGCTCCATGCGGATAAGTTTGAGTTGCAGGAACATACATTGTTAGAACAATCATGCCACAAGAATTATTGTATGTGGCGGTATGTAAGTGAAAGATTTACATGGAAATTGTATTAGCTTGTAGCTAGTTATGTGATAACTTAATGATAACTTATTGTAATGATTTTATAACAATGGTTAAGGGATGGAATCCCTTATAAGCCATTGAGTGAGGGGTGAAATCCCTCACGAGCGTTTAATAAGAAGATTAAACGTTTGCTGGTTTTCACCCTACGGGGTTTCCAGGGTATATCCGTGTTCTATGGTGTGAATGATGTGATTGCCTTATGTGTCCGTTGATGATGATGGTCCTTAATGATGATGGTTCTTTATTTGATGTGACAACCATAATGTCTTAGTACATGATTATCTAACATGGTTAAGGATATCAAGAAATGAATGCATGGATTCATTACACAGTTTATGTTATTACAGTGATGGTTAAAGGTCATGCCATGGTTATGAAACTTATTGTCTTGATGGCAATTTATTTGATGTGTTAATGAACACTATGTTTAATGGTAATGATGATTGTGGAGTAATGAATTGGTTATTTACTTGTGGTAATTTGTAAAGAAAAATTCTAACTCCCTACTTTTAAATGCGAGGTTACCGAGGTATGTGACAAAATCTTTTTGTAAATTCGTAATGATTTTATTTACTTAATAATTTATAATATATAAATAAGATTTTATTTAAAAAATAAATCTCTTTGTAAATTACTCATTCAACATATTTGTAACCTCACTAACTATAGACAACTATGCAAAATGATGATATATGAATAACTTAAATGTGTTAATATTTTCTTCCCCTAATAAACTCATTAATAAACTCATTCATAGTCATTCAAATAATTTTTTATTGATATATATTATAGATCAATTCACAATTGGAACTGTATTAAATCACAACAAACTACTTTATCCCCACACAGTTATCAGCAAGTTCCAGATTTTTAAATTATTTTATGGATTAAGACTGTCATTCCAAAAAATATCAAAGATAAAGAAGTATTAATAGATTCTCAGTCTTAAATAACTATAAACCCAAACCTATTTTTGTATACACAATTAACAAGTATATCTTGATATCTACTTTTGGTGGGCAATGCGTTACTTTTTGGACAAAGCAGCAGCTATGGTGCAAGACTCCTCAGAAGGGTATACTAATACACAGGGAAATATGAATTTGAATCCATAATAAGTCTACACAATAACTCACGTAGAATAAACACGTACATTAAGAATGGTGTCAAGCTGGTTCTCTTGCTTAATCTTTAAAATTGTTGCACTAAAACAGAATAAACACGTACATTAAGAATGGTGTCAAGCTGGTTCTCTTGCTTAATCTTTAAAATGGTTGCACTAGAAGTCTAAAACAGAGTACATCTTTGTTCATAAAGCAAGGTAAGGTAGCTCCAGGGATAGAAACGTCAGTTCACATCTCTAGGCCCAGGCTTTTCTTGTGGCCCTTTCCATGTTTTGTGGGCTTGTTCCCATAATTATATACGATTGTTAAAATTATTGCCTGTTCAAGAGGAAATGGTGAACTGTTCTTCAAAGAGTTGGGATTGGTATTTTCCTTTTTGTTATAAGCATGGTGACTGCAATGTTAATTGAAACGAAGAGGACACATGTAGAAAAATATCAAGTTTATTTTCCACCCTTCACTACTCAATTGATTCTAAATATAAATAATATCCTAATTAATAAATATTGTAAAATAATAATTTTAGTTTCTTTATAAATTAATACATCTATATTATAGCATATTTGAGAATTTAATTACATTTAATTTTCAATCATATTATAGTTTTATTTTATATTTAATTTTGGATTATATAAATTATGTTGGTGAGTTAAATTTATATTAAATTATGAATTAAATTGTAAATTATAGAATATTTTAAATTATGATATAAAAAGTTTTTAAAGGGGGTTTTTGATCTCTAAGGAAATTATGAAATGACCTTTAAATAAGCTCTAGGTAGCCAAGTTAGGTTGTGGGTCTTTTCCAAAGAGTGAAACTCCTCTCTACAAGGCATATCAAGAGTTTATTTGATAATAGGATTGAGTTTAAATAATCAAATTGTTGAACCTTGCGTTTTTTTCTTAGTGGACTTGCTTATGCACGTTGATTTCTCGGTTGCTTCTTTTGAAGACCTTATAAATCACCTCTATTCAAATGGAAAAAAAGTAAATTTAGTGTCCAAATTTATGTGGAAAAACTGGATTTTGAAGGTATTTTAGTCATTTGTCATTTGTTTGAAAGGATGTAGGAAAATGATCTAATCATTGATTATGGTAGTCTACTCATTAAGTGTATGGGAATTGGAAGATGGAATTTGTGGGCATTCTCTAATGAATGAAACACAATTTACACTCTAAGACTATGTCAATCCAATATGTTATTTCGATGTGTTTTAAAATCAAATTTGTATTATTTAAAGTTTGACATAATACTTTATTTATGATAACAAAAAAATTTATTTCTCAACGTGAATTAATAATAATGATAGTTATTTATTTAATTCAATAGTATCTTTAATAATAAAAAATATATGTTATTTATTTAATTCAATGCTATACTTAATAATAATGACAGTTATTTATTTAATTAATATTATCTTTGAATTTGTACCATTTTATTTGTTTTATTATTGATTTTAATTTTATAAGATAATTAGAATTAATATTATTTACATATGGATTAGTTTTTAAGTGGGAAATTTTGGAGTTTATGATGGATTTATGGTCAGAATCCACTGAAAAAATGTGTCCAAATCTTGATTTGTGTTGTATAAACTAGTTTTTTTTACTGCACATACGGATTCAACACCCTTAAAAGCCCCTAGGGCACTTTGATTGTGAAGAGTTCACTTGTCAAACTTGTCATTTCAATGAATCACTCTTGGATTCTAGATAAATTAGATCATAAAATAAACCTGAAAGCTATATAAAAAGTCACACTTAAAGAGTACAAAAAGTTGCACTTAAAGACTACTTGTTTGTATATTGCCTATTATGCTTTGAATTGACAGTGAATGAGTGTTATGTTAAGGCGTTCCATGTGAAAAGACCACCAATGGGTGTTCACCCAACAAAAAAAAATCTTTATAAACTCTCTAATAATTAAAAAATAGTTTCCTAGGTGGAAAAGGAGCTCATGATAAATAAGCATACATTTTTTAGTTTTCCCTCATGCTATTTGGCAAGTCCTTGGAAGAGACCTTTATTAGTATTTATCTGGATTCTAAAAGTTGACTTGCTTTGATTTCACACTCTTGCCCCCCCTCCCCCACACATACGTATCTGGGGTAAAATAAAGATTGTATTTTTTTATTCCTACGAAAAGAAACCCATATTCCCATTTATAAATAAAAGAAAATACATTGTGTAAATACACAATTTTCATGTGCATTCTATGTGGATCAACCATGATCCATCTGAGGCCATATCAATACAAAAGTAATCATATGAGTGTATGCCAAAGTATACTATCAATGTGTTCATAAAAAATATAACAAGAAAACAAATTCTTGTTTTAAACAATCATTGTGCCATGAAAAAAAACTCAAACATCAGTCTATAATATAAGCTATACAAAATGGTTTCTGATCAACAACATAGATATAAATATATGCATAAATTAAAAAATATTCCCATCCACATAGGGTCAATGGAAAGACTAGAACTGTTTAATGCCATGGAACTCTATCATAAGCCACAATCCATGATCCATGAGCAGGTCCTCTTTAGAAAGTCTCATTCCTCTCTCTGTAAATATGGCATCATGTGAAATATGTGAAAAATAATATGATATGCTAAATTTCCTCCACAGTATCAACAAGAAATAAATTTCTGCATAATTAAGTTTGTTTTAGCGAGTTAACAACAAGTCCCCAAAACACTGAAGTACGTAAGTTATTTTTCAACAAAAAAAGTGATAAGAGCATGACAAACATGAACCTTAGCCCAATTGTTTGACCCTCAACCCAAACCTATCATACATGAAAGGAATGATTTTCATTTTGGTGGAGAACAAATCCCCACCATAGGCAAGCTCACCCCCTTGAGATGCACCGTTGAAAAACCCCATGGACTTGATGGGTCAAGATCTTTAATGACAACAAGCCTACTGATTTGGGAAAGGCATGCCTATGAAAAATGAGAAACAATAACTAGAAACAATGTAAACTTTGAAACGGGAACTATAAACTCAAAATGGTAACGTTGGCCAAAGAACCCTAGAAAAACATGAAAAACAATGCTAAAAACGAAAAGTGTGTATATTGGAACGATGGTTTTTTTTTAGGGTCAATTTTCAACATTTTAAAAAAATGGTAGTAAAATCAATTTTTTTGTGCAAAAAACAGTTGTTTTTTGGTAGAATAACATTTTTATTTCCTAGGTATAATTTCAACATTTTTTTTTTAACATCATCGGTTGCTATATTACGTTTCGAAAAAAGGAGAAAATGGAGAATGCTCTCCTGTAGTACATGATTATTCGCTGAGTGGTGCTAGGAGTGAAGGATTTACAACAGGATCCTCCTGGTTCCCGCCACTTAGGCTTTGAGATGAAAGCTAAACTGAGGTATATCTGGACAAATTGAAAAACTAAAAGGCAACATTTGCAGAACATTTTCACTTAATATTAAGATGATTGTTATGCCTGACTATGATAGCTGAGGAGAAGCCTGATTTGCTAAATTAAAACGCCTGACTGATCCACGCCAATAAAGAGGAGGAGTCTGATTGTCTATTTGGAGAGTCAGGTTGATCGACGACAAAGAGGGAGAAGAGGACAAATCCTGAGGGGTCCGAGGCTCGATCCTGGTACGCTGTCGTGGGAACGCTGTTCTTGGAGCACTGTAATTGAGGAATGCTACCCAGATAGAGGATCCATGAGGGAGGGGTGGCCGAAAGCATCTAGGGGAAGGAGAATATGAGATAGGGGACATATACAGGTCCACATGACCGAGCGTTCAATTGAGCAGAAAGGGAAATAGGTGGGTTTATGGAAGAGATGGGACTGAAACGAGGATGCAGGAGCGAGGGGATATGAAGGAGGAGCGACCGCCTAGCTGAAGTCTCGTGCACATGAATTTTCTGAATGCGCCAGACTCCTTTGTTTATCTTAATCACGATGAGAGAGTTATATTTCTTCGATCCTTCCGCTGTGTCTGTACTTATAGGTTTATTGCAAAGCTGGTTGAGAAAAAAGTTGTAAATAGTCATGGCAAATGTTGGGAAGTCTCCACTCCGTTGCAAACTAAACAACCCTGAGGTCTGGCGCACACCTTATTGGCCTGTTTATCTGCATCTTTGTTTAAGCTGCACAAAACATGATGGAAGCGCAGATCTTTCATATGGTGAGCTAGGCTTTGACAGCGTCTTAAAGTCTGTTGGAGGCACACATTGAGGGGGTCTCTCTTCTAGACCATTGAACTAATGACCATTGCTGAATCTCCAAAGATGGAGGCTGCATCGATGCCAAGCTTCCCAAGCTGAAAAAGTCCCTGATATAGGGCCAGGGCTTCTACCCTGTTGTTGGAGATGTGTCCTAAACCCCATTCATATGATAAAACAGTTTCTCCATTTTCATCAAGGATCACTCCTCCAGCCCCTGCAGCCCTTGGATTCAACTTTGAAGCTCCGTCAAAAAAAGGTTGTACCTTTTGGAATGTTGGATCCAAGCAGCAAACTCATTTTCTTTGAGTCTTATTTTCTAGTTCTGAGGGACAGTGTTTTGCCTGTTGCTAGCTATGCTACCTGTGTGCCTGCTGTTGCTTTTGTCCAACAAATGACCAATGAAACTTCGTTCTTCTACACTAAGCTCGGTGATGTTTATTTCCCTCTGATTTTTGGCTGATATGGTATCAAGGGCGAGACCCCTTGCTTTGCTGTAGAGACTTCTAGTATTCGATCCCTTGTCCTTAAAAATTTTCAATTGCGAGCCAACCAAATATTCCATAACATGGTATAAGGGAGAAGGTCCCATACCCTCTTCGCTATGATGTTCTTCCTTCTCTGCCAGGGGAAATTCTTTTTCCATTTGTGCAAAATTTCTCCTATGGTGATTTGGCTGGTCCACAGAGTCTGGTTGTTCTGATACAAGTTTCCCCAACATTCAGTAGCAAAGGGGCAGCCAATAAAAAGGTGGTGGATGGTTTCCTCAGTAGCCAAGCAATTGGGATAGCGAGAAGGACCGATGATACCACGCCTTTGCAGATTTTCAGCTGTGAGAGTCTTGCCTTTAAGAAGAGTCCATATAAAAAAATTGATTTTTGGAAGGGCCTTGGACTTCCAAACAGCCTTCCAATGATTCCAAATTGGCATCGGATGATTTCTGCTGCAGAGGGATTGGTGAGCAGCCTTAATGGTATATAGAGATCCGGAAGGGTCCCATCTGAAGCCATCTAAATCATTCTTTTTAACAGGGGCTATGCTATGCAGATGGGACTGAAGGGCTGTCAAACTGGTTTTGAGATTGTTGGGAATAATAGGGAAGGACCATCCAGCCCAAAGAAGGGTTGAAGGATCCCACTGAGAGATCTGATCCAAATGGTGAATACCAGCTCTTTCAAAAAATGAGAGGATGGGGTTGACTCCTACTTGGGGATGTCTTTATCGAGGAGCTAGTGCCTTGGAAAATTTAAATATTTGATTTCTAGGACACTTTTCCACCATGTAGGAAGACCAGTTATGAGTCTCCAAACAATTTTGCCTTCGAAAGCTAAGTTCAGAAATCTGGGGGATCTGATGCCCAGACCACCTCGATCCTGGGGCTAAATTACTTGCGTCCACATGATCAAATTAAATTTCTTTTTGTCTTGTTTCCCTCCTTTCAACAAGAAATGTCGAAGGATGCCTTCCATTTCGTGGTGGAAGGAGGCAGGGGCTTGAAGAAGAGTGAAATGCTATAAAGGAAAAGAGGATATACCAGATTTGAGAAGGATGAGGCGGCCAGCTGGATTCAGCCATATTGAGCCCCACTGCTGGACTTTCCTTTTCATCTTATCGATTATAGTGTCCCAAACTTCTGCCCTCAAGGGCCCTGCGCTTACAGGAATGCCCAGTTATGAGAAATGAGTCTAGTCATAGTTGCATGAGACCCCAAATGTTGCAGCTATATTGTGGAGGACCTGCGCTGATGTGTTCCAACCGTAAATACAACTTTTCTGCTGATTAACCAGGCCGCCAGAGTAATCCATGAATTTGTCCAGAAGGACTTTGAAGCGCCTAGCTATTTTGATGGAAGCCCCCCCAATTAGCAGGGTGTCATCTGCAAATTGCGAATGATTTATATTCTTGAATCCATTCCCAAATTTTATTCCTGTTATGAGGCAAACTCTCCGATGGAAGTCCAGCGTTTTGCTAAATGATTCAGCCATCAGAATGAAAAGATAAGGTGAGAGGGGGTAGCCTTGTCTTAGACCTCGGGTGGATTGGAAAGCTTCACATGGTCTGCCATTAACGAGAGGGGTGATCCATGGTCTGGTAATACAGGACTTGATGAGGTTCAGAAAGCCTGCGTCAAATCCCATCTTCTTCAGGATGGCAAAGAGAAAGGAGTGCCTCACTCTATCAAAAGCATTGGCCAAATCCAGTTTGAGAACAAATCCTTTCTCATTCCTGGACTAGCTCAAATGTATGGCTTCTTGTACTAGAAGAATGGAGTCAGTTATATGACGGTTTTCTAAAACCCCCCCTCGGTTTTCAGAGATGATGGATGGGAGAAAGGGTTTGAGGTGGGAGGCGATGACTTTGGATAGAATTTTGTAGGAAGAATTACAAAGGGATATTGGACGGAATCTAGCAAATGAAGAGGGCCGGTTTTCTTTGGGTATGAGGGCCAGATGAGTGGCGCTGGTGTATCCCCCTACTTTGCACTTTCGTTGGGTCCACTTTAACATTTTTATCAAATCTTTTTTAATGATTCCCCAGAATGTTTGATAGAAGCATATGGGGAAGCCATCAAGACCTGGGGCTTTATCAGGCTAAAGAGCCCAAACCGATCTTCTGACTTCTTCCTCGTCAATCTCTTTGGTTAAAATATCATTTATTTGTTTGCTTATCCCCACAGGAAGATGTTGTAATAGCTCGGTATAATCCTCCTGATCTTTGGTTTCTATTAGAAGGTCTAAAAAATGCTCTGTTGCTATCCTTCGAATGGCATCCTGGCTTTCTTGCTTGTTTCCTTCAGCATCTATAATGGAGCTTACACTGTTCCTTATCTTTCTAGCAGTTGTTTGTCTATGAAAAAACGTTGTGTTTCTGTCTCCTCCCTGCAGCCACAATTGCCTCGATTTTAGCCTCCATTTTAATTCCTCTGCTCTTTTAACTCGGCATAGTTGTGAATAGAGGTCATTTTCTTGTTGTTTTCTTTATTTGGTGAGCCCAAACTCTTCTATCGCTCTTTGCATGCTATTGAGATTATTTTTAAGCTCCTTTTTTTCCTCTTCATGTTCTTTATAGCTTGTTTTGGCCCATTCTTTAATTTCCTATTTGGTTCTTTTTAGTTTGGACTCCTAGATGAAATCTAGGGGATCCTTTGACATGCTGACTCCAGGTTCTGAGAACAATTTCAGTTACTGCTGGTATGCGGTTCCAAATAGAGCTATACCTGAAGGGTATAGGCCCCAAATTGTTATGTTTTTCCAGCGTGAGCATGATAGGAAAATGGTCTGAGACAGGGCATGCCAAAACGCTGGCGTACCCAACTGAAAACCTAGAAAGCAGCGAAACGTTAATTAAAATTCTGTCTAATCGTTCCATAATGTTGCCTACGCCAATCCTGCGATTGCTCCATGTGTATCTCCGATTTTTGGGAACAATGTCCATTAGTTCATATTCTTGCATAATGTTTTCCAAATGGATTCTGTAGGGGTCAGAAATGAAACTGCCGCCTCTCTTTTCATTGGCGTGGAGGATTAGATTGAGATCACCTCCCAAAAAAAATGTTAGAGCACCCTTTTTCGTCAATATTGGACTTTAGATCGCATCAGCAGCAATCCTTGTCTCTGTAATGGTTGGGCACATAGATATTGTAAGTAATTACAGTTTGCATATCTTCTTTGTTTTCCAAGACTGTTTTGATCCATTGTTGGTTGATGGTTTCCGAATTGCAGTTCCATATGCTATGATTCCACATAGTGGCTATACCTCCTGAAGCTCCTCTTGCTTCACTAAATCTTCTTTTAAACTGTTTCTGCTGTTCAATGATACCATTCATTTCTCGCTGACCTTGCTTTGTTTCTTGCAGCAAAATAGTTACAGGCTTCTCGTGATGTATGAGATCTCTAAGGGCTACTATCTTGGAGGGGTGCCCAAATCCCCTGCTATTCCAAGACAGGATTTTTATCATTGCAAGTGTGATATCCGGGGTGGTGCTCGCGCCCCTTGTTCCTTGTTGTTTGTTTCTTTGTCATGCTGACCCAGGATGAAAGATTCTATGCGTGTCTGGGTTCCCATAGCGATGTCTTTCTGCACGTTCTCGTCCCGATGCTGCTTGGCAGATTTCCTGCCCGGACCAGGGTTCTTATAAGTATCACTAGATCCTCCATGATCTTTATAAGAGCTCCTGGTGATTCTGTTTATAGGAGGGTCCAGAGGGGTCTGTGAGGAGATGATCAGGGGAGGGGAGGTTTTGGAAGAACTTTGGGGGTGGTTATCATGAGAGGGAGGGTCAAGGGGATGGCCTTCTGGGAGAGAAAGAATAGAATAGGGGTTAGATGAAGGGGGCGGAAGAGGGGAGCGGGGGGGGGGGGGGGGGTGGGGGGGGATTTGGAGGGTGCAGGAGGAGAGGGGGAAGGATGATCTTCTGCTAAGGCTGATGGATCTGCTTCATGGGTGGCTTTAACCAGGGAGGCCGATTTCTTTTTTTTAACAACTTCCCATTGTTCCTCTTGAGGACCATTTTCTACATTAATAAGCTTAGTACATCGATTTGCAAAGTGATCGTACTTGTGACATACCTTGCACTTGAACGGGATCTGCTCGTAGTCAAGCTGTTGAATATGTCTCCAATCGTCCACTTTGAGCTTGATGGCTTTAGGGAGGCCTTTGCCGATATCCACTTTCACACAGATCCGAGCACAAGCTTGCATGTTGTCCTTTGGCTCGCTTCGGTCAACATATTTTCCCACTGTATTCTGTATGGTTCGAACCGAATCGTCCCCCCAGCAATGGAGGGGGAGATGAGGGAGCTGGACCCAAACTGGGATAGCGCTGGGAACATCGAGCTTAGGATCAAAATCAGGGATCCATTTGTTGAGATACAAGCCCCTGGAATCCATGAAATAGGGCCCGTTTCTGAAAATTAAATCCTTGTCTTCTTTGGATTCAAAGTGAAATGTAAAATACCCTTTCCCGCAGAATCTAATGGATATTTTCCCTTGTATCTTATCTTACCAGTTTCTCTCGACCCATCTCTAGATGGTTTTCGGAGAGGGCCAGAGGCCCGTGAACTATCCAATGAGTCCTTTTTCTGCTAGCGAAAGAGTGGCCAAGCAAGGTAGGGCAGGAGGCAAGTGAACTTCTTGAGGCCATCGAGCTTCTTAACAAATTTTGAAACAGCGGGTCATGGGCGCTGAGGAGGCAGTGATTTTACCAAGTTTGAGAATGACTGCTGAATGTCAATCCCCTTCGGTGGAGCCTCCAGAGGGGCCATGAGCGATGAACGAAGAACCAAACGGTTAAGTAGCAGGAACCGTTGGCCGCGCGCGCAGCGGCTCGAGACAATTTTCATAATTTCAACATTTTTTAGTATTGACGATAAAGATAAAATAATGGGATCTGAAACACATTAAAATTCTATCATTTTTCATCCATGTTGTTAAAAATATAATAACATGACACTAAAGATCGCTAAAATTCTAATTGTTTTCAACCATAACATTGAAGATACAAAAAAATTTGGAAACTTTTCAACCATAAAATAAAAAACCATGACATTATGAACAATTTACATGACTAAATTAATCAAAATTTCATTACTTGTAAATTGAATGAAACATACATTATATCTCTAAGTTATTGTTGCATTGTAGATATTCTAAACAATAAAAATCATCATAATTAAAACATATAATCGAACAAACATAAAAATGACTCATAACTTCATTTAACGCCATATGGAAATCAAAATTTTGATTTGAAGATATGATGCAAGCATCAGTTATATAAACTCTCTTAGACAATTATTCAAAATAAATCATATTTTCTAGCACACCATCAAAATTCACATCTTCAGATGAATGACTGGATGCAGATGAAGATGTTCCATATTCTTCTCCTTCATCAACTAGTGCCCCATCTGAGTCCACATGTATGCCCACCATTCCAAGTTTCAAAATTCTTCTGCATCTATGACTGATTTCAACAAACTTCCATCTCAACACTATTCCTTCTGCTAACAACCTCTTCAAAATCTCTATCATCTTGAAGAGAAGAGTTCCTCTCTTTGTTAAATTGAAGTCATAAACAAGTTTGTCAACATCCTCCAATTTTAAGAGATATGTGCGACAACGATTTATATTTGTACCCTTTCTTTTTCTCTTTCCACCAATTTTTTTGATCAACTACCATCTCTGGCCTATACACAACATTGAATGGGTGTGTATTTGTGGCATACCAATGTACTTCAACACCTGCAACATCTTCATTTTCTGTAATGGCCTTTATAACCTTAGCAACCCATAATGGATAGCCATTGGGATCTCCATCTTCTAGCACTGTGATCATTCAACCCTCCTTAATTTCCTGTACCGAATCCCTGTAAAGCTCTTCCATGGCTTCACGTTGTGCATGAGATCTTCTGAAACCAATATACATTTCTCTTTCCTCTACCTGTGAAGAATTAATAATACCTTGAGATTGTTGTTGTTCAACAATGTTTCTTTCCTCATGTTCATTTGACACATTTTGTGGCCAAATAAATGGATTTTTCAAAGGTATATCTTCATTTGTTGTTCTTGAAATGATATCACTTTGATTATTGAAAGAAGACTCCCACCAAACTGAATCAACAATATCAAAAGTACTCATATGTATATCTAATACATTTTTCTATTTCTTCTAGGCAATCAAAATAATTTATATCTCTATTCTGCTTGCGTGCATTATGAACTTCAGCAACTGATTGTAATAACAATATATTTGATGAAACTATTGGATGATCTGGAATGAACTTCAAAAATTCCAAACCTAATGACAGTGCCCATTCTGCAGTAGTTGAATACTTCTTGCCCCATATTAGTGTTTTCCCATCAATTTTTTTGATACGAAATTGATGTTGGAAGCTAATGTCATTAAGTTCTCCTCACCATGCGATCCCAGAATAAACCTTCGCATGTCAACAGTTTCTTCCAACACATCAAAAGTAGGCTCTCGTATGTATTATTTATTAATACATTCAATTAATGATGGCAAGCTCCCAACTTCCTTCCTCCTCAATGCGACTAAAAAACAACTAAACATCTTATCAATATGGTAATGAGTGTGCCCAACAAGAAGGAAACCAACCTTTACCTTTTGAAAAATTCTCAATTCAACAAGCATGTTTAGATATCCAAAAACATTTTGACTTTTGTTTTCGCGACAAGTGTTGTCCAATTGTAGATACAAAAATTCGGGAAGATTACCAGACCAATGAGAAAGCACATCATGAATTATGGTTATTGTTAGATTTGCATCATTATGAATATTTGGAGCTGTGAAGCATACGCTTGGCAACATTTTCCCATTGAATACCATACAACCGACCAAGTGATACTAAATAAAATTTTCCTCCTATAAATTTTTGGGTGTGCAAACAAAATGTGGTAGAAGTGTTTTCTTCTGGTCCATACCATCAATTATCAAACCCAAATATTTATTTGGATTATCATGACACTTCTTTCGATGCTTGTACAACTTTTTCCTTTCACTTGTTTATTTTTCGCGATGCTCTTGAAGTGCTTTGACAATGGAATCTACACAACATAAAAGAAAGCCATTGAGAAATACATTTTCATAGTTGATGACTATGCAATTTTAAAAGTTAAAGTTATGAATGCTTACCACTTTCTGTGATCCGGATTTAAACAGGAACGCAATAGATTACAGAGATAACCATAAATACAGAGATGTGATAACCATAAATACAGAGATGCAGCGGAAATAATACTTCATTAATGGAAAATACTGAAATATGCTTACAACCAGAAATGGAAATAAACCAGCTAGGGCGATGGTAGCTTATCTCTGAGAAGAGATGTGGTGGCTACATGCCTCTGAACTATTCTAAAACTATGTTACAATGAGGCTCGAAGGCCTATTTATTGTTGAGAAACAATGGAAAACCCTTCACATCCCGAAACCTAACCCTAGAATATGAAACACCAAATTGTGGGCCCCGGGTTGGGTAAATTGGTACATCAATTTCCCGGGGTCGTAACTTTGGCATACGATCTCCATTTGACGCGTACAATAGCTCGTTAGAAAGATCTGTCCGAGTACTACCACTTTGGGAGGTAACATCGGTCCATGGACCCATGTTGCCCCAGATTCCCCAAAAAACGTCGTTTAGGGCCTCAAAACGGCTCCGGAAGTTCAGGACCCGAAAAACTGCTAAAAATAGTAAACTGTGCTGCAATTTAGGAAACTGAAAAGACTAAAAGAGGCAATTGTGGGGGTCCAAATGGGATAGGTGGGTGGCCACCAACATCCACCTGGATCATTCCTCCCCCCTTAGGAAGCAATGGTCCCCATTGCGTTGAGTTCCTCCATCTGCTGAACTTGTCCTGCAATCTTTGATGTGTCCAGTGATGGTGGGAAGCATGGTCGACGATGGTCCACATTGAACATTTGGTGCAAGCGAAGGAATGGAGGAATGATGTGGTCCAAAGTATTGTTCCCCATAGCCTTGGTACTGCTGTAAGGACCATGTCGAAGTGGTCTGAGCTTCTGATGGGTTCTGGTAAGGCGTTCTTTCTGTCGATGCAACCAGACTTTGTTGCCCACCTGAAACTTGTGTGGTACCCATGTGGGTGAGGAGAAGTTGTTCCTATGTTTTGTCATGACCGTATCCCTTTGCTGCTGCTGTTGCATGGAGGAACCCTTTATAGGGGTCATGGATGTAGCAACGATCTTCCCCTTATTTTGGGAGTGAGCCAGACAGATGAATTTCCTGGTCTGTGAGATGAGCTTGTTGCCTTTCTTAGCAGTGATCAAAGAGGTGGCGGTAGGTGGGGCTACCTCCGATATCCTGTATAATGAATCACCCAAAGAAATAATGACAACGCGAGGCCTTGACTCATACACATCATGTCGCCTCCACAAGTATGGTTGGCCTAATAGTACATCACAAACATCCAGAGGTGTAACATCACACAATACCTCGTCTGTGAAGGGCTTGATGCTATAGGGAAGGCGGCACTGCTGGCAAACTTTGAGATCTCGTCCTTCGTGAAGCTACCCGATACTGTACGGCTGCGGGTGCGGTGTAGTCGGTAGGCCCAACCGCTTCACAGCCTCTGCTAAAATGAGGTTCTTTTGGCTGCCACTGTCAACAATGAATTGTAGCGGTGAACCCTTCACCCACATCTGTGAGTGGAAAAGACGCTCCCCTTCCTTTGCATTTTCGGGCTCATCTTTCTGGATCTTGGCGGTGGCAACAGTGGCGCTGGGATCCGCATCAATGATCTGCTTCCCTTTAACATTCCCCTTGTCGGGTTCTGGCTCAGGGTCGGAACATGCATCTGATTCGGAAGCCTTCAACTCAGCCACTAGCAACTGCTTGGTCCAACACTCACTTGTGTTATGAGTGGGACTCTTGTGGAACTCACACCACTTCCCTGTGTCCTTCTTCGGCTTCATGGTGTTGTTCTTTTCTTGCGGCTTTGACGGGTTGTCTTGGGTCACCCCGCCTTGGGTTTGTCCTTTGGGCTTCGGATTTGCAGATCCAAAGTCTTGCTTCTTCTATTTGAACTTTTGCTCGATTTTGACAGCGTATCGGTATGCTGTGCCGAGTGAGGAGATGTTCAAGAACCCCATCTCTTCCTGGATGTATCTGTGTAGGCAGCCACGATATTTGAGTACCATATGCAGCTCAGAATCTTTGATACCCAACTGTGTGCGAAGGGTATGAAAATTGTTTGTGAACTCCGGCACATCTTGGTCTCGTCCCTGCCGCAGTGTGGTCCATTTGATGTATTTGTCCTCATAGTTTCCAACAGGGTAGTACTGCTCCTTGATGGCATCCCAGAAGTCATTCCAAGTGGGTGCGGCTGAAAATAGTGAGCCTATACTTTCATCCTTCTGCTCACAGTAGGTTTCCCACCAGTCCTTGACATGGGGGGCTGCTTTGAGAAGAGCGAAAACAATCTTTTCCCGATTTGAAAATTCATGAACAGAAAAATACCATCTAGCAGATTTAACCATTTATCTACGACATCTGCGTCTATTTGACCCTCGAATATGGGGATTTCAAAATTAACTTGTACCTTGAAGGGTGTGGCATTTCCAGAGTCGTTGTTGGAAGCCGATGCGTCGCCTCTGGGTAGCCACTGAAGAATCTGCGCAAAGCTATCCATCATCGCGTTCCTTTGCCGCTCGAGCGCTTCTTCGAGCAAGATTTTGATAGGATCTCTTGCCCCCTCGTCTTTCTTCTCATCCGCCATGGGAGGCCGTCGGGATTTGCAAGGCTGGTCTTGCAAAGCTTCGACCATTTCAAGCCCTAACTCCTTATATCCTGACCTCGTTGGGGACATGCAAAGAAAAACAGAGAAAAAGCAGACTGCTCTGATACCACTGATCCAGATTTAAACAGGAACGCAATAGATTACAGAGATAACCATAAATACAGAGATGCGATAACCATAAATACAGAGATGCAGCGGAAATAATACTTCATTAATGGAAAATACTGAAATATGCTTACAACCAGAAATGGAAATAAACCAGCTAGGGTGATGGTAGCTTATCTCTGAGAAGAGATGTGGTGGCTACATGCCTATGAACTGTTCTAAAACTATGTTACAATGAGGCTCGAAGGCCTATTTATTGTTGAGAAATAATGGAAAACCCTTCACATCCAGAAACCTAACCCTAGAAGATGAAACGCCAAATACAAACATTGGGTTAACTTTGGCATACGATCTCTTTTGTTCGATATCTTCAAAAAATATTTGATATGTAATAAATCGTTTAGACCATTCCCTCAAAACTTCTGCATATTATTTGTAAATAAGTTGTAGGATTTCTCGTCTTGAAAAACTATATGGAATATTGTTGAATTTTTGTTCCATATCTTTTGGTATAAATTCTCCATGCTTTGAAAATAAAAAATAAATCTTTCATCCATGACATTGCAGTATTTGATAATGGCCCAAACTATTGTTTATGACATACTTTTGAATAAAATGTAGGATCCTTTTCCAAATTTTCTTGGATTCTTGACAGAAGAAAATTACCCATTGAATGAAACATTTTGAAAGCCTTTCTACAGATAAATAAAGACCCAATATGATAATCATAACTTGACAATGTAGATTGCATGCACCCCACTAAATATGAAATTTGCATGATTTTATTCATTGACAAATATCTCTTCCTTTTCTCTAATGCAAACTTGAAATCCATATGTTTCAAGCAATATTTTTGACAGCATTCACTTGAAATGAGAGCGTTGATAGAACTTCTTCTCGTCAGATATTCTGCTCTACCCCTTGTATAACTAGAACGTCTTGGATTGATACGAAAAGTTCTACTCCTACTCCTCGATACAATATTTCCTAGCAACATCTCCATCATTGGATCATCATTTGTATAAGCATTTTCATCATCATCATGAGGAATGTTATCCTCACTATGATCATCTGTGCTTTTGAAATGCTGGCATGGATGATATTCTTCATCTTTCCATTCTTCAGTGCTACCCTCACATTCCTTAGAATTAGGAATATACATGGAAAAAAGATACCAAGTTCTTCTTCAAACCAGGAACATACATAACATCTCGCAAAGTGAGGGGAGCACCCGACTCCCTCTGAAAGGTAATTGTACAAACCCGGTAGCACTATACCTCCCATCATCACCCATCTCAATATTCATATAGGGATCCTTCTCCTCCAAGTCACTAAAGAGCTCCTTGTTACTAGTCATGTGGAAAGAAGCTCCACTTTCTAGGTACCATGCACTACCCATCATTGATGACACTATGCATGTGATGAGGGTAAACTCCAATTCGAATTGTGAGATGAGAGCCTCAACTGTCGCTCCTCCTAAGGACTTCTTCTTGGACTTCTTGAGTGGAAAATTTGTAGAAAAATGTCCCAGCTCATGAAAATGAAAGCATTTGACTTTCAACAAGTCCTTCTTCTTTCATCCATGACAAGAATCTGGTTTGGAATGGGATGCCTTCCCCTTCCATTTCTTTTCCTTACCTTCCAAGGCACAATTTTCCTCATTATCAGTCTTTGATGAGGATCCATCTCTGGTGCTCCTCTGAATCTCTTCCTGTACAAAATTTGACCACAATCGTTCCCAATTTGGAAGCTTCTCCCTCCCACTGATAGAGTCCTAATAACTGTGCCAACACTTTGGGAGTCCTAGAAGATCTAGGCTCACCATATCATCCTCAAAAATAGCAATCCCAACACTTCCAAACTCATCATGACAATGAGTGAACTTGGTCAAGTATTTCATAATTGAGTCACCCTTCTCCATCTTGATCTTTCTGAGTTTTTCCTTCAGTGCCAACTTCCTATGGTCACTGCCATTCTGAAATAGGTCTATCAATGCCTTCCACATTGAGTATGGAGTTTCCTTTTCATGGAGACTCGAGACAATGTGGTATCGAACTCCCTCAATGATAATCTGCCTCGCCTTTTCCACACACTTTCTCCACTCAGCCAGATCTTTACCATACGATGCTGGAGGCTTAGGAATGTCTTGATCAATGAATTCCTTGAGGCCAATGTCTTCCAACACTGCTTCCATCCTGTCCTCCCATGTTATGTAATTCGAGATGCCTTCCAAGGCATACTCAAGTCGCAACCCATAGAAAAATATATTGTTGATCTGAAGTATGAACTACAAATTGGATTTTCACCTACACAACAAACTCGAAATATCCTCTTCTATATTGTCTTTAGCTATGATACACTGTAGATTTTTTTCTTTATATTCAACAACTCATGTGATATACTAAAACATAAGACAATAATTTACTCTACTCTTTACAACGGAAACCAATAAGGATCGATGAAAACAATAATCAAAAAGAGGAAGAATATCAATCGCACATAACACAATATTTATCTAGGGAAAGAAACTACTCAAAACCCCGACTATCTATATTGCATTAACCAAAATATCTGAGATGAAAATAAAATGTTTGTTCACAAGCCCGCTCTAGCCAACACTTAGCCAATTTCGTTTCCTGCCAAGCCCCTACTTCCTTGCACAATTCCTCATAGAATCAACCCATATTTGGTTGGGAAATCCTTCATAACTGTGCAATCCAAACTTAGGTCCTCAACTGATTACATTCACCATCTGTACAACTCGAAAAATTATACAACTGATAATACATCCCTGCACTGTACTCTCAACTGGGTCTTCCTCTGGACTGACATGCATGAGTTATTTGTCAGTGAATATTCAGTTAACTAGTGTGGTACTAGTTGATGCACTGGTGCACTAATCCACTATTAGACCTCTACTAGTTCATCCAATAGTTAGAACTAGTTTAACTGACTATAACTCAGTTAGATTGATTTATCTAATTACAACTCCAAAGAACTCAACCTGGGCCCCTAAAATTTAGGGATCACTCTACATGACTCTATATAGACTTCCAACTCGAAATTCCTAAGTCAATTAAATCAATTTAACTTAATTAACTATTACTAGTTGCTATGAGAATAGAATTACAATTTTAATTTAAGGACAGACTAAATTGGAATTTCTTGTTGTTATTTTTAACAATTTCAAATAACATTATTGTTCTATGCCAATGCTTGAAAAAATGGGCTAGCAATAAAATGGCTTGGGCCATGTCAACCAAAATATCGACCTTGTCTCTACTCTTATTACCAAAAATGATGAGAAATTCCTTTCCAAGGGAATAAACACCTGACAACTATCATGGAATTGAACTTTTCATCCATTACCATCATTTGGGGGCATGATTCTACTGATTGATTCATTTTTAGGTTGGCCCATGATTACATATTCATGAGAAGGGATAGAGGGTTTCTCTACATGAGAAATGTAGGATGTGAATGAAGGAAAAAAAATTATGAGGGATGGATTAACGACCATGGTTTGAATGTGTAGATTAACGAATTGAACCCTTGAGACAACTACCAAATCAAACCAGTAGATGGATACATAGGAGAGTGATCCTAGGGTTTTAAATGTCGCCTACTCAAAATTTCAAAGATGAGGGACAATGAAAAAACTATAGATAAATTGGCATAGGAAGAAATGAAATGTATTTACAAAATTAGAACTATATGCTACAATGGATTTGACAAGGGGCTTTTTCTACCTCATGGGCAAAGCTAACATACCATAACGGAAAACTTGATAGGCTAGAGACTAGGGATGTTTTTGAGTGGGATAGGAGTTCGACTAGTTTTGATACCATGTCAGAGGTAACTCCCAAGTGATTTATTTTCCATTATATATTAATAAAATTTAAACTCATATTACCCATTTGTTCACTATATGAGATTCAATTCATCTTCATCTTCTTGAATATTTACAATTTTATTATTTACATGGTCAAAAATATTGAATGATTATGTCCAATAGATGAAATGTGTATACTTATGTGCTTGTATCCTAAATGGACAATATGGTATTTGGGATGTTTACTTATAATATGAAAGGGTAAATCTGGTTGCAATGGATGTATAACATTCATATGCCTACTTTTGGATCTTCATGTGCCCTAATGATATGTTTTTAGGAGAATAAGACTGTCAGACTTTAGTCTTCGTTATTGTTAATGTTCTTGATTGTTTTAGGTCTTTATTATATAGTAATTTATGAATAAGTATACAAGGAAGGTTAACCACCTTAGTGTCTTGGAGGGCTAGGATGGTTGGTTGGTTATGAAAAGATCTTAGTGAGTGTTAATCAGGAAGCTAGGCCTTTATTGGTAAGGAAAGAGAAGCCCCAAGTATACTACAAATATTATAAGGTTTTTTCAAGGTACATATTTAGATGTAAGATTCAAAACCTTGATTGCAAGGTGCATGCTCAAGGGAAGGAGCCTTCTTGTAACATCTAAGGCAAAGTGTTATAGAGTTCAATAAAGAACTCTTGACCTGGTTGGGATGAAAATGCATGAAGGATTCAAATGGGGGTAAGATTTGAACAATGGCCTCTTTGAATCCTCAAATAAACACTTGATACGAGATCGTGAGAAGGATAATTTTGGACATCTTCATGGTTAGTGAAGAATTTTTCAATCTCATGCTTCTCTATATATACCATTTCCTTTTCAAATCCCTTTTCAACCCTTACAAAAGGATGAGAAACCCCCTCTATAAGCCTACTTTTCCTTGGATAATTTTGGGGATTGATCACATGGTTTTAAAAATTTTGAAAATTTGAGGATTAGAAATTTAGCCTTAGTCCTTAGTCACATGGGTCGATGGAGAGCTATTGTTAAGTCCTTATAATACTAGTATATTCCCCTTATTGTTATTGTTAGTGTATCCCCCTATTTTTATTGTTGTGCCCATATATCCCCCATGTTGTTTTATATTTGACCCCATAGAATCCCATTATTGTTATTATGATGCCCTTACATTATTATTGTTATGTAGGCTCTGATTATATTGTGACCCCTTAGACTCCTATATATACCAAGGAGGTATTATCAGTTGAATCATCCAAGAATTTTTCATTTATGTAATGTAACGGAGGTTTCCCCCTCAAAGAGGATAATTTTAAGTCGTTAATCTATCTTTTCTTCTAGTTTGTGAGCTGGTTGCATAACATTTGGTATCCAAGCTTTCGATTCTAGGGATTTGCTGCTTCAAATAGGCCATCGTGGAATTTTCACTATAACTTTTTTATACCAATCCTTAGAAGCTGAAATTGTGACCACATGGAGCTGAAATATTGGTGAACTGCTTTCCAAAATTTCAGAACTTGGTTCACTATATTTTTAGATATATGGTCTGAAGAAGTTAGGGTTTCTTCATGCTCTAGAATTCAGTCTCAAACAGGTGACCGAGGGAAAATCATCATAAATTTTGCTTCAAGCATCGGATTAGAATTTTGTAAAGAGTTACATAAACAAAACAGACTGTAGCATCTCATGTATCAATTTTCAGAGCTGAATTTTGAAACAATGCCACATGGAATTCCGTACAAGTTCGCTCTATTAAAAGATTACATAATTAGGTCATTGTGGGATATTTGGCATAAATGTATCTTGAAGAATCCAATCTTAGTCTGACTCATGGTAGTGGAAAGAAGACTCATAAGGTTACCATAGGATGGAATTAAAAAACTTGGAGATCAAAAATTACAGAGATGCAACAAATTCAATATCGAGATCCTAAAAAGAAAGAAAAAAGAATGTATTTTTTAAAATTTTGCATAGCTTTTGTTTGAAAAATCAGTTTGAAGTGATTCAAAGGGAATATTGAAGCATAGATATCGGTATTTGGTTCTAAAATGCCTCTGAAACAAAATAATTTTACATCCATTAAGCTATCATAGAAATATACTATGACTCATGAACAGGAATATTTGCAACATGATATATCAAAATTACGCGATCAACTGCAACAAATTTCACTCTCACAAAGAGAAACCATAGATGAACTAAAAGGGGACATGGATGGCTTAAAAAGGGGCATGGAAGTTTTGAAGGATGGTTTAAAATCTTACATGGAAGATTTGAAGGATGGTTTAAAAGTAGACGTCGAAGCAATGATGAATGTCAAGATGGAAGGATTGACAAAGTTGCTGCAAGAAAGTCTTCCCAATGGTGACAATATAATCCATGAAAATATTGATGAGGACAAAAGGAATATGAATTATGATTTTAGAGACTCGAGTGTCGGGTTTAAGACCCACCACATTCCAAATATCGATATGAGGAAGTTCATGGCAAGGATTTGGTAACATGGATACTAGAGATGGAGCAATATTTTGATCTTCATGATGTGCAACACACACAGAAGGTACACACTACAACTTTATATTTAGAACCAAATTAGTTGTATGGTATCAATGGCTTTGTTCTCATAAACCACTTGTCACTTGGTCAATTTTAACAGAGGAAATGATAGAACATTATGAGGATACAAAGGGAAACACCTTCTTTAGAGAATTGATAAATCTCAAACAAAATGGTTCAACGATGGAGCACATTGAGGACTTATAAAAATTGAATATCAGGGTAACTGATATTCCAAAGGAGCATATTATTGATGTCTTCATAGGGACATTGAATGATAACATTCAACATGAGGTTTGCCTTTGGGAACCTGATTCATTGGAGAAGGCATTCAGGGCGGCAAGAAAAGTTGAAAGAAATATTATGGAAACATGGAAGTCTACCACTCACAACTACAAATATGGAAGTGTTGCTTCTCCTAACCCTCCACAACCTACAAGGTTGACACCACACAAATTGGAGGAGAAAAGAGAAAAAGGGATTTGTTACAGTTTTGGTAGAAAATGCACTAAAGGTCATAAGTGTGCTGAGAAGAAATTATTCTACATAGATTGTGAAGAGGAGGAAGAAAAGAAACAAGAAACATAAAAGGAGAGGCATATATAATAGGAACCAACCCCAAAAAAAGAAGAAATGAATCTAACCATATCTTGTAATGCATTGGCAGGAATTACTACTCCTCAAACTCTCAAGATAAAAGGATATATCAAAAAGAAAAAGGTAATAGTGTTGATTGATTTGGGTAGTACCCATAATTTTATTCATTGTAAGATAGGCAATGAATTGTATTGCTTCCTATATCCAACACCAGAGTGTCAAATGATGCTTGCAAATGGAGGAACTATAAATTGCTCTGAAAAGTGCCATAATATCAAGCTAACCATGGGGGAATATGTATCAAATAGTCCAATATTTCCGTTCCAATGGGTGGTGTTGATGTTGTATAAGGAGTCCAATGGTTACAATATTTGGGGATGATAAATTTTAATTTTCAAGAACTTTTCTTGAATTTTTTTTGGGAAGGAAAGGAATTTGAATTAAGGGGTATCATATGGAAACAAGGAAATATAATCAACTCTAATGGAATGAAAAATATTATGAAGAAAAAAAATGGGGTGTAATTGAACAATTATGCACACTGGAGGTTCAAACATCGAAATCATCCATTACTCCAAATCTCCAAAAGTCTTGGACAATCATTTCAAGGTATTTGATACTCCCAAAGGCCTCCCACCTATTCATTATCATGATCATGTTATTCATTTGATTCCAGGAAGTGTTCCTCCAAACATTATACCTTATAGTTATCCCTATGCCCAAAAGAGAGAAATTGAATGTATGGTTGCAGAAATGCTAGAAGCTGGTATAATTCAACCCAATCAAAGTTATTTCTCTACTCCAGTAGTATTGGTGCACAAGAAGGATGGATCATGGCGTATGTGTCTGGATTATAGGGAGCTCAAAAAGATCACTATTAAAGATAAATTTCACATTCCTGTCATTGATGAATTTTTGGATGAATTACATGGATAAATTTACTTCACAAAGTTGGATCTTCGTTCAGGATATCAACAAATTAGAATGAATATTGAGGACATTCCAAAACAACATTCAAAACTCATGAGGGTCATTATGAATTTTTGGTCATGCTTTTTGGCATTACTAATGCACCTTCCACATTTCAAGGTTTGATGAATTCCATTTTCAAACCATTCCTTAGAAAATTTGTGTTAGTATTTTTTGATGATATAATAATCTATAACAAGTCTTGGAAGGATCATGTTCAACATGTTGACAGGGTGCTCAAACTATTGGAGGAGAAATAATTATATGGAAAAAAAATCCAAATGTTTCTTTGGAGTACATGAGGCGTAATATTTGGGTCATATTGTATCTCATAAGGGTGTTAAGGTAGAACCTAACACAATTAAATCCATTAAGGAATGGAAAACCCCCACAACCATAAAGAATCTTCATGGATTTCTCGGGTTGATAGGGTATTATCGTAATTTTGTTAAGAATTATTGGAGAATAGCAGCACCTCTAACAACATTACTGAAGAAAGATGAATTTTCTTGGACTCTAGAAGGCCAAGCATCGGCCTTAGCAACGTCAGAATTCACAAAAACCTTTATTGTGGAATGTGATGCCTCAGGAAATGGAATTGATGTTGTATTAATGCAAGAAGGAAGACCCATTGCTTTTGAAAGTTGTCCAATAAAAGGAAATTATTTACACAAACTTATTTATGAAAATGAAATTTTGGCAATAGTACATGCAAGGGATGAATGGAAGAATGATGAAGAGGTGTGGACACTCATTCAAAATTTGTAGTAAGATCCTAGTACATCTGAGACATTTAGCTAGAAATATGACTCATTATGGTACAAATATCACTTATATATTTGTAAGAATTCCCAATTCAAAAAAAGTATTCTTTTGGAATTGCACACCTCCCCCTTAGGAGGGCACTCAGGATTTTAAAAACTTACAACATAGTCAAGATGGAATTTTTTTTGGATGGCCTTAAATTTGATATTCAAAATTTTGTGGCAAAATGTTTGGTTTTCCAACAAACTAGAGTTGAGGGAATTAAGACCCCATGTTTGTTACAACCTCTAGTTATTCCAAGTCAACATTGGGGGGAGGTCTCAATGGATTTTATCACAGGTTTACAAAATTCTGAAGGAAAGAGTGTGATCATGGTGGTAGGTGATATACTTAACAAGTATGCACACTTTTGTGCATTATCTCATCCTTTTAAAGCCAGTACAGTTGCTACTGCATTTATGGAAATAATACAAAAGCTACATGGAAACCTGAAGGTTATTGTATGTGACAAAGATCCCATTTTCACTGGAAATTTTTGGACGAAATTATTTTCTTGTCTTGGTACTAAATTATCTCATTTCTCATCTTATCATCCTCAATCTAACGAGAAAACTGAGATAGTGAACAAATGTTTGGAAGGATATCTTCATTGCTTTGTATCCGATAAACAAACACAGTGGGTCAAGTGGTTACCTCTAGATGAATGGTGGTATAACACTTCTTTCTATACTGCAACAAAAATGACCCCATTTATGGCACTTTATGGATATCATCCAACATCCATCTTATCATCTTTAAGAGAAAATTATAAGGTTCAAGCATTAGAAGATCACATTGAGCATCAACAACAAGTTATGTAACTCTTAAAGGATAACCTCACTCTGGCACCTAATCAAATGAAACAACAAGCAAATCAACATCAAAGTGAAAGAAGTTTTCATGTAGGAAAATGGGTAATTTTACAGTTACAATCATACAAACAAATGTCCCTCAAGCAAGCTAAGAAGGATAATAAATTATCACCCAAGTATTATGGTCCCTACAAGGTGTTGCAAAAGATTAGTACTATGGAATACAAATTGGAGTTGCTTGCATCTTCTTGAGTACAACCAGTTTTCCATGTTTCATGCTTCAAGAAGGTTATCAATGTCAATATCCTAGTTGAAACAGTGTTGCCAAAACTTGACGAAGAAGGAAAAATCATCTTTGAATTTGAGCAGTCACGGAAACAAGAACCTGATGGCTATGAAATCGATTAATTTCAGAGTATCTCATTAAGTGGAAGAACTTACCCACTAAAGGTCCACATGTGAGGTTGAGAATTTTGATACAAAAACATCTGGAACTACTCAAGCATTGAGGACAACACTTTTTTGAAGGAGAGGGGCATGATAGGTCCCTATAATACTAGTGTATTCCCCTTATTGTTAGTTTTAGTATAGCCCCCTATTGTTATTGTTATGCCCATGTATCCCCCATGTTTGTTATTGTTGTGCCCCATAGAATCCCACTATTGTTATTGTTGTGCCCTTACATTATTATTGTTATGTAGGCTTTGATTATATTGTGACCCCTTAGACTCCTATATATACCAATGAGATCTTATCATTTGGATCATATTAGAATTGTTCATTTATGTAATGTAAAGGAGGTTTCCCCCTCGAAGAGGATAAGTTTTTAGTCATTGATCTATCTTTTCTTCTATTTTGTGAGTTGGTTGCATAACAACTATGAGTTAGATCTAGGTGAAAGAGGTGCCCAATTTTAAAAGGACAAGAGATAGAGAGTTGGATATCAAGGTATAGATCCTTCAATTATTAGGCCTCCAGAGATCGAGATATCAACTAGAAAGTTTTTACCTCGATATAAATAGATCACAAACATATTTGAGTTAAAGAGATTAATTTATGATATGTATTTCCTATTAATGGGTGTTGGGGCTATTGTATTTCAAGATGTTGTGATTTGCATGATACTACATAAATACTTGATACTGATAAATCCTAACACGACCATTGAATAATAAGGAATTTCCAATCAAATCACAGTGGTTATTGACTTTTGAAGACTGGATGTTGGAATGTCGACATATCAAGTTTCATCTATTGAACCATATTGTAAACATCGGTTACCACAAAACCATGATATTGATTGACTTGGTATGTCTATTTACTAATAGATATATTTACATTGGTCAATATATTAATTAATTACTCACCAATATATAAATTATAATTTTAACCTAGCCATTTTTTTTTGCTAATTTCGAAAATAAATTACTCAACAATCTATATATATATCTATTATATTAAATTTTTCTTTTTAATAAAAAATAACTAATTTGCTACTTTTAGCTAATTCTTAAACGATCTATAAATACTTATTTATATAGCATATAAAGCATATATGACATGAAAAAACAACACTGCAGGTGTTCAATTGGATTTGGGTTATATAACTTTTGGGATTGTGAAGTATTTAAAGGAGTTCATCTAATTATTTTGTTTTATCTTCAGGTTTCTTTTTAGTAATCTAGTGACACAATTAATTGTGATTTTCATTATTTAAATTGAGTTTTTGAATACATAAATAGATTCAACATTCTAAAACAAAATTGCAGAACAAGATGATGGAAACTGCACAATTTAAATTCACAATTTTAACAAATTTTTTCTCAACTTTATATAATATTAACAAAAAAAACACAACATAAAAAAATTAAATTATAGGTAAAAAAATAAACAAATTAATTTAAAGAAAAATAGTTTAACCGACTCACTTACAAACCTGAACTCAAACTCATTTATATTTAATTATGAAAAAATAATATCAAACTAATAATATAAACCTAAACCTGAACTCAAACTCATTTATATTTAATTATGAAAAAATAATATCAAAATAATAATATAAACCTATACCCTTATAGTTTCCATTAAAAAAAACATATTTTTTATTATAATATTCCAAACATGTATTCTATTTTAAAAATAACTACATGTATGCTATTTTAAAAGTAACTATTTTTAATTGGCAAAAAATAATTAGAATAAGTTAACCAGTGAAACAAATCCTTTATAGGAAGTTGAATTTTTTACTCAAAACATTTTGGCATTGTATTTTTTATTTTTTTAAATTTAAATTTCAGATGAAAATTTTAACTACCCACCTTTTAAAAATTACTCACCAATCTATAAATAATTTTATTAAATTTATTAAAAAAATAATAATTCAATTAACCAGGTTGGGTAATTCTGAAAATAAACTACTCAACAATCTATATATAATTTTCCATATTAAAATTTACCACTTTTAACTAATTCCAAACCTTAGTTACGGTCAACAAGCACTCTACCTTCAAAATTTAAAACTTCCTTATTTAACCGACCAGAAACTTTTTAATGGGCACGTCGCCATCTTATCATGTGGCCACGGTCTTTATATATATAGGCGCACCCTATTGACTAAAAAGTCGTTCAACCATCGACGATCCTCCACAGTCCGCGCCTCGATACAGGATTCAATTTGTGGCGTTTTGGTATTTCAGCGAATCAGATTTTAGGGTTGTCTCTGCACTATTACTTGGGAATTAGCTCACAAATTGGATTTTTTACAACACTTCTGTATTTGCCTCTTTAATACGGTCGGTAAGTCGCTTTCTCTATTACTCTCTTACTGCGATTATTTGCGTATGTGTTTTTGTATAATTCAGATTTTATGTTTTCATGACATGGATTGTGTGTAGGCAGTGCTTTAATATGGATTCAGAGCAGGGGAAGCTCTTCATTGGTGGGATATCATCGTACACAACAGAGGAACGATTGAAAGATTATTTCAGCAACTTTGGAGATGTCTTGGAAGTAGAGATTAAGAAGGACAGGATCACAGGCAGGCTGCGGGGATTTGGCTTTATTGTCTTTGCAGATCCAGCTGTGGCAGACAGGGTTCTCTTAGAAAAGCACAACATTGATGGCCGAATGGTAACTTGCCTTTCTGTTTTGTTCTCTTGATCAGTTTGAAGATGTTTTTACAAATGATGACTTTGTTCACATTTTTTTGTTTTTTTATCAAAAACATAGGTGGAGGTTAAAAAAGCAATTTCCAGAGATGAGCAGCATAGGAGCAATACAGTTGGTAATGGTAGCCGTGGCCAAAGCAGGACAAAGAAAATATTTGTGGGTGGCTTAGCACCTACTGTCACTGAGAATGACATGAGAAATTATTTTCAACAGTTTGGCACAATTATCCATGCAGCTATAATGTTTGATCCCATAACTCAAGCATCTAGAGGGTTTGGCTTCATCATCTATGACTCAGAAAATGCTGTGGCTTTAGTTCTACAAAATCCTTTTCATCAGCTCAATGGAAAGATGGTAGAAGTCAAACAAGCAATTCCCAAGGTGTTCCCTAATGGTAGACAAGGTAATTTCGGTGCCAGCAATGCCCACGGCTTCAATTCAACTCTTGTTCCTCCAGTGAACAGTAGCTATGGTTACTCTTCGTATGGAGCCAGTGGGTACAATACTCCTAACTATGGAAGTGGTGCAGGATATGGACCTGCATTCAATGGAGGTAATTATGATAACACTACTTTTATGAACAATAATCGTAGCTATGTTGGAGTTCCCATTAGCTATGGGGTCCCTACAACCATGGTTTATGGAAGCACAGATAGCTCTGCTGGATATGGAGGCAGTGGGAGTGGGAGTGGGAGTGGCAGTGGCAGTTATGTTGGATTCCCCATTAACTATGGGGTTCCTACACCCATAGTTTATGGAAGCACAGATAGTTCTGTTGGATATGGAGGCGGAGGGAGTGGGAGTAGGGATGGTGGGATAAGTCAGTATGGGGCACCTCAAGTTGACAATGGACACTCAAATGACAGCAACGCTGGTTATGCAGAACAAACCGGTGGATATGAAACAGGATTTGCTGCTCCACATGGCTAAGATCAATTCAGAATTTCAGAATTAAATATAAACTGCAGATTTTAATATGCTATTGTTATTTATGAATTTTGTATATTCTTTATTTTCAGTTTCATAATTTTTATTGTTATTTATAATTTCTGTATATTCTTTATTTTCAGTTTCATAACTTTATTTTGGGCTGTGTTTTTCAAATTTTTATTAGTTTTTTAATTTTATAATGATAAATTTTGTATCCGAGACATTGTCGTGATTCCATTAGAATTTTGTTTCGCTTTTATGTGGTTTTGATGACAAGTAACGTTTGATATTTGGGTGATTTTAGTTTTTATATGAAAGTAAGGTATAATGAGTTCTCCCTTTTTATTTGTTTATTTGATTAATATTTTAAGAATGAAATTAGAATAATTAATAATATTATGTTGTGATATTTTTATTTATGGATATCGATTGCATAAGTTAATTGGAATCAATATCTATAAGTTGCAATTAACAAATTTAAGATTAGAGTGACCTTATAACATAAGCTCATTTGTACTTCTCTAAGCCATTGTTTAAGTTGTACAAGTAGATCACGATTAAATGGGTTTCTTAACTCATTTATAAAGTTATATATTGAGTACTCTTTTTACAGCTTTCTTGCATAAAGTTAAATGGGTTTCTTAACCCGTTTATCAAGTTAAATATTGAGTACCTTCTTTGCAGCTTTCTTCTAGATAAATCATCCTCTATATGTGGACACAGACATCCGCATCTAAGTGCACATTGATTTGAAAGCCCCATTAGATTTAAGAACAATAAGAAAAATGATAATTAATTGGAAGTGTGAACAAAGATAACTTTGCTGATGCTTCTTTCATAAAGACTAACACTTAGGAGTTGTTTGTGGAGAGTTGGAAGGTTGGGTGGATAGAGTTGAGGTTGGGTGGAAGGTTGGGTGTTCTTATGAAATACTAGACTATTTGAAAGTTTGATGGAGCTCTGGTTGTCGGCATTGATCACTATTGCAACCTCTTGTTCTTCTCCAACATCAAGGAGAAGTCTCCTCAACCAAACTGCTATGCATGTTGCTGCATGCATAGCTTGATATTCAACTTCCGCAGAAGACAAGGATATTGTGTTCTGCTTTTTGTTGCTCCATGTAATGACCCCGGATCCAATGCATAAATGCATAGAATGTTATGGATCGTCTGTCATCTACATTTCCAGCCCAATTAGAGTCTGAAAAACCTGTCAATATAACATTACATGAATCAGTATAAACAATACCAAAATCTAAGGTTCCCTGGAGATACCTTAAAACACCTTTTGCTACAACCCAATGGTTCTCAAGGGGATTTGACATAAATTGGCTCAATGCACTCACTGCATAAGCCAAATCTGGCCTAGTTGTAGTCAAGTAGATTAGACTCCCAACCAGTTGTCTATACAAAGTCACATCTGCCTCCTTAGATCCATCATCATTCTGAAGCTTTAAATTCTGTTGTAAAGGTACTGTTGCAACTTTGCACCAATCCATTCTAAACTTTTCCAGTAAGCTCTTGAAATAATTACTCTGTAACAGAAAAGTTTTTCCACAATCCCTCCAAGCTTCCAAACCCAAATAGTAATGTAGCTCTCTAAGGTATTTCATCTTAAAGACTTGTGACATCTACTCTTTGATTTCTTTAATGAGATTATCAGTCCATACGGTGCTTTCTTTAACTTGCAACCTAAATATTCTTCACCCTGTTTGACAAACCCCTCAGGTTGCACTATGTAGACTTCTTCTTTTAAGTCCCCATTTAAAAAATCAGAATTACCATCTAGCTGGTGAATCATCCAATGGTGTTTGGTAGCTAGAGAAATTATCATTTTGATTTTGTTTAGTTTAGCTACAGGGGCAAATGTCTCATCATAATCTATACCTTCTTGTTGCGAATACCCCTTTGCAACCAACCTAACTTTATATTTATCAATGCTCTCATATGCTTTAAATTTAGGCTTATATAGCCATTTGCATCCTATGGGTTGTTTGCCTTCAAGTAGTTTAACTAAATCCCAAGTTTTGTTTTTGAGGATTGATTCATATTCCTCTTCCATAGCGACTCTCCATTCACTATATTAACTGGCTTCTTTACAAGTAGAGGGTTCAATAACATTAATCATACTAGTTATAAAAGAATTTTCCCTATATCTTGCTGGCAACTAAACCTTCCTACATCATCTTCTTTCCCTTCCTGTTGCTGTTGCTACTCATTGTTGTCACCTGATTCATCACTTCCTTCTTCCACCAACAAGGGCACATGCCATTCTTCATTAGCACTCTCATGGATTCCATCATTAACCTATTCATGAAACACTACATCTCTGCTCGTAAAAAATGTATGAGTAAAGGGATTAAACAAATTGTAAGCCTTAAATTTTGTACAATACCCAACAAAAATACATTTGATGGCCTTTGAATTTAGTTTATTTCTATCTTCCTTTGGGACTTGAGCAAAGGCTTTAGAGCCAAAGACTCTCAAATGCTTAACTGCAAGCTTATAGCCAAATAAAGCTTCAAAAGGAGTTTTGAAATCTAAACTTCTTTTTGGACTCCTATTATTTAGATATACAATAGTATTAATTGCTTCAGTCCAAAACCCATTAGAAAGATTCTTACCTTTTAACATATTGTGAGCACACTCCACAAGGGTTTTGTTCTTCCTCTCTGCAACCCCGTTTTGTTGAGGATTGTAGGGTACTGTAAACTGTCGTTATATCCCATTATCTTTGTATTATTTGAGGACATAAGCTTTCTTGTACTCTGCCCCTTGATCAAAGCAGAGAATCTTGATGCTTTTACCTATCTTCTTTTCAACCTTACTTTTGAACTCCTTGAAGTATTCAAAAGTGTGTCTCTTCTTCCTGAGGAAATACACCCAAGTAAATCTAGTACAGTCATCAATAAATAATAAAAAATAGTATGCACCGCCTAACAACCTTGTTTGCATAAGGCCGCATAAATCTGTGTGTACCAGCTCGAGTATATCTCTCCTCCTTCTATCAGCATTCACAAGAAATTCATCTTTGTGGAACTTTCCCAGTGCACATGCATCACAATCAATATGAACAAGTTTTAAAACAGGAAGACCTTCGACCATACCTCTTTTCAATAATAGCAGCAGATCATTAAAGTTAATATGGCCGAACCTCTAATGCCGCAAGTCGACTGTAGTCATGGCAGATGATGTCAGTCCCTGATGTGTTGCACTTTTGACATTTAGCTTATACAATCCTCCCATACGAATACTTGATGTAATAGGCTTCATATGATGCAATAGGTCTTTAATAACACAATATGATTTATAAAACTCTACCTTGAGATTCTAATCAGTTTTCGTAGAGACAGAGATTAGATTCTTTTTTATCCTGGGTACATATATAACATTATCAATATGTCTAATATTTCCATTAGGCAAAGCAACATAAATATTACAATAACTTTTTAATTTGGTACTCTCTATCATCGCCAATATAGATGTTTGCTCCACTGTTGGTCTCTTTGAAGTCTTCAAACCACTGTCTAATCCCTGTCATGTGGATGGATGCACCTGAGTCCACAAACCAGGTATTTTCATCATCATCCTTAGCCGAAAGCGCAGAGTCAGATATGAACAGTCTAAGTTTCTGACTTTGTGCCTCATTAGAAAAATGATCTACATGTTGTTTATGTCTCTTCCAGCCTTCATCAAACTTCTTCTTCATGCAATATCTGGCTATATGCCCAGTTCTACCACAATAAAAACATTTGGTCGCAGAGGAATTTATATTGAAAGACGTACCATGAGGTTGGGGCATCTTTCTCTATGGGGTTTCAAAGCTCTTCTGTGTTGCATTTGGCTTTCCTCTGAAGGGCTTCTTCTTCACCATTAAGGCCAAATCTGAACTCTAAGGTTTATGAGTCAGCTACCTTTCCTCCTCTTGCATGAGGATCCCTGACAATTCTTCAAACCCGGGGTATTTTTCTCTTGCATTCAACTCAGTGATGAAAATCTGATACTCGTTAGTCATACCATTCATGGTAATCATGAGCAAATCTATATCTGACACAGATTCACCGATAACACCCAGCTTGTTCTTGAGCTCCTTGATCCGCGAAATAAATGCTACAACTATCTCATTCTCCTCCATCTTGATGGATAGAATCTTGCTCTTCAAGAACAACAATCGATTGGTGTTATTGACCTCATAGAAATCCTTGAGTGTCTTCCAGATCTCTGGTGCAGTCTTGCTAATCACGAATACGGGGAATAACACAATATTTGACCGACAATTTCAGGAGCATTCTTACCTTAGTCTCCCACTTGTCCCTGTCTTGGATTGTTGTTGTTGTTCCTCCTGTAGTTAGGTTCAGCTTCACCTCATCATTATTCACAATTTCCCATGCATTGTGTCCCTCAAGCAGGGTTTGCAACTTAAATTTCCAACCAAAATAATTGGATCCATCCAGCTTGTTATTCTCATTGAGGTATGCTTCTACTAACTGATTATTCATCTTGAATAAAAAACTTCAACCCCAACAACTTAAAAAAACAACCCCAGATATTCAAAACTACTGCAAATGTCAGATCCAATGAAAACTGAGCCTAGATCCCCTTTTTTTTAAGAGATCACTTCAATTCTTTCTTAATAAAAAAATTCCCCATTTATCAAATAATAAGCCCCCCTTTTTTAATTAAAGAATTAAATTAAAAAAATACTTTTAATTTAAAATACTTTAATTAAATTCTTAATTTAAAAAAAATCCAAACTCCTTTTCTACTTGATCGTCGTCCTTTCAAAACGCAGCAACAATTATTTCTCCACCAGCCCAATCACTGCTTTTTTCTCATGTAATGATCTGATATCACATTGGAACCCACTGTGGGGAGGAGGAGGAGAAGCAAACTAAAAAAAAACTCTCTTCTCCGGCTGTGTAAGGGATCTCGACCTCTGTCAGTAGCAAAAAAAATAACACCCTCTTCAGACTTCGTTAGATTCAACATCAGCAAATAGATTCAGACTCAACGACTTCGACTCTTTTCAAAGCTTGAGCCCACGCGCAGTGTTCCTCAACCTTCTCCCACGATAGTATCTACGATCTCTCATAGGAAACATCGGCCACCAGGCAAGAGATCTAAATGAATTCCAGGCAAGGGATCTTGGCCTCCCCTTCCAATATCTCGACCTCCTCTGATACCACCATGACTTTCAAACGAAGGCTAAAGAAACTGTACAATTCATTCCCAAAAGAACAATCGTGGTGACAATATCACAATAGCAGGAAGTTTCAACGCGACTTCTCCTCGGCCTTATGTACACTTGTTCCCAATAAATCCATGTAACATGAAGACAACATCTCCTTGCAGCCTCCACACACCTCCAATCCACAGGATTCTCATCGTAGCAGCAGGCACGCTCAGCCTCAAGCTCCTTCACCCATTGATTGATAGCGGCTCAGCCTCCCACTATTGCGGCAGTGATCCCAAAATGCTGGTGCAGCACAAAAAAAATTGCAGCCTCCTCCTCGACAGTCTCAGCCTCCTCCACAACAGTCCTTCAGTGATCCAAAAATGGATTCAACTCCAAATAAACCAAATCCATGGCGGCCTCTACTTGTTTGCCACCTCTTCACCGCAGACTTCCCCCTCTTCATGGTCGGCGCAAGTCAAGAATGGTCTACTCGTGTCATTCTTGAAAATAAAAATCACGTAAGGCCATAACTGAATCAACGTGGCTATCGCCCTTAAAAATGCGTTGATCGCCCTCCAACCATGCCTGTCAAATTTATGCCTCCACTCAAGGTTACAAGCTATCCTCATCCTTGAAGCTCTGATACCATGTCAAAAATATAAGAATAAACTTTATTGAATCAAACCTAAGCAGCTCACAAGTGTGGGACACCACTTGGAGACTGCCTCTGCAGAACGCGCTCTATCTTACATGCATCACATGAGAGATATATATAATTTACACAGAAATTGGGAAGTTGAAACAACACCCTAGAAAATAGGAACAAACTCCTAATCTAATTTTTGGTTTGAACCGTCACTCCATTAAGACATTTTTTCATTAATCTCAACAAAAAACAATTTCCAAAAATGAGCAACATAGGAGCAATACAGTTGCTAATGGTAGTCATGGCCAAATTAGGACAAAGAAAATATTTGTGGGTGGCTTAGCACCTACGGTCACTGAGAATGACATGAGAAATTATTTTCAGTAGTTTGGGGCAATTATCCATGTGGCTGTAATGTTTAATACCATAACTCAAGCACCTAGAGGGTTTTGCTTCATCATCTATGACTCAGAAAATGCTGTGGATTTATTTCTACAAAATCCCTTTCATCAGCTCAATGGAAAGACAATAGAAGTCAAACAAGCAATTCCCAAGTTGTTCCCTAATGGTAGAGGAGGTAATTTTGGTGCCAACAATTATCACAACTTCAATTCAACTCTTGTTCCTCCAGTGAATAATAGTTATGGTTACTCTTCATATGGACCCAATGAGTACAATACTCCTAATTATGGAAGTGATGTAGGATATGGACCTGCCTTCAACGAAGGTAACTATGATAACACTAATTTTATGAACAATAATCATAGCTATGTTTGAGTCCGGAGTGGTGAAACTTGTGCAACTGGATGGAATATTGGTACCAGGATGGATGAATGGTGCACGCATGAAACCTTTCCACCAACACAACACCGAATTTTATAGTTGATGAGGTCTTTGAAAAGGGCCTATAGGTAGGTTTAGATTCAGTATGAATAATTCAGTCAAGCAGTCAGTCCGCTTACTTCTTTATTTTCAATACAATAATTCTCATGTGTCATTTCAGTTGCGGTACCTATGCCACCTCACCGCAATCGACAGTGGTCGGGGAGGTCAATCACACGTTTCACAAGTCTTATCCACCGTACTCAACGTCTTTTCCGTAATAATTAGGTAATAATACCCCTCTTAGGTAAATTTCAGTAGAATATTTTCTCGTTATGGAAAGAGTTAACTAATAAAAGCTGCCATTACAGTCACATTATTACCCATCCGCTCCACTTTGTAATTTTTCTGTCATACATCATCCGAGTCAGGTACATCTCAACCAGTGACAATTTAACATGAACGATTCTACATAGGGAAATTTGTCGTGGTAATTAGTTAGCGAGTCTAGTCAGAAATGTTGTGTCGAAGCTGGTCTACTTAATTTACATGGATATGTAGGAATTTTCAAAATTTCCAATTTAGGTGACATAATTGTTCGAGTCTCGGTTCAAACCTCAAAAATGTCGCTAAATCACTCCCTATCAGCCTCTTTTAACTGTTGTATATTAGCAACGCATAAGAATGACGAAGATAATCTCAGTTCTTGAAGAAAAATTAATTGAACGAATTATTGTTTTGGAATCATTATATGGGAAATATGACAAGGCAACGCTGGTAGACAATGACCTTTCAGATTGCTTCTAGTTTCCAGCACTCAAGAGAGGTATATACATAAGAAGTGCCAAAGGATGATGGCACAATGGCAACGAAGATCAAAGTAAAATTTTGGGCACTCTAGCGGTCAACATTGATTAATTTAAGGAGTCTTCTGGTCTTCAGACCATCTTTTGCTACAATGCAATGCACTAAACTTATGGTGAGTAGGGTGCATGGTGGTTCACTCTAGTTAGACAAGGAATATAAAATTCATGTGGAGGACATTCAGCACCTCACCAGAATCTTAGCAACAGGAGATGCAGTGTTGAAAACGTTCCAAACAGGTCAAAGCGAGATAAGAAAGAGGGGGAGAATGATTATTACAGCAAGTAAAACACCAAGCGCAGTGAAAAGGGCTTTAAAATAGATTTGATCAACAAATACCACATCAGATTCACCTACTACATCATTTCAATGAATGTAATGTGACACTTCTCTAGAAATGAGTGCACGTTAGACACCATATCAGTTGCGGAGCACTATTGCGAAGGAATTTTTGCTAAATTGGTCTACATTTCTGCTGAATGAGTTATTTGAATCTTGCGATGATGTCTACAAACGAAGCACAAAAATCATTTTCGAGTATTTGATTATGTCCTTGGTGATGTGGAAATGGTGCCCGCTAGTAGGGAGGGACCTCGTGGAAATCACAGATGAACAACCACTAGGGCTTAGGTACACACCATGGAGTACGTCTGGGGACCCTAGCAATAAAGAGATCAACAAGGTATGATTTAAAGAATGGTACCCGAAGATGATTGTGACCATAAGGGTGACAGGAAGAATCCCCAAGAGATTGCTCGATAAGTACTCACAAGAAATATGGTTTGGGGTAACACATGGCCAGACTTATATCAGGCCACAATTTTTCCACCCAGATACTTTCCAAATGAGGCCACAGAGGTTCACAATAGAAGAAGGAGCATTCCACACAAACATCAGATCGTGGCCAACAGTCCCCTACAAGATTAAAAATGACCAGTACAAATATTTGTTCAGGGGCATGCAACCACAACCGCTGATAAGAGACACGACCAAGATCAATAGGAAGAGGGGTCTAGAGGAGGAATTGCAGCTGATGGTTTGTCAAATGGAGCAACATATGAGCTCCATTAAGTAGACAATTACTAGCTTCAAGGGTTCATCAGGGATAACTTACCAGTCCATTTCTTTTCAAGGGTTTACTTTGCTCAATCCAATCATAACTACTCCCCTTGTTGTGGCTATCCCCCATTGCATCCCTCACTCTCAAAAAAAGCCACCTATACCCAAGCCCAAGCAGCCTAAAGGTACCAAGGTATCAACGATCAAGAAGCAAAAGACAATGTCTGTCGTTCCTGTTGTTGACCTCACTGGTGATGGACTCCAGTCAGCGTTGACCTTCCCAATTGCTGACAAAAACCCACAGTCCACCTCTACTGTTTCACCCGGGTCGCAAGATCCATCCCCCCATATATATTCCACCTCTGTGACCCTGTCTGACACAATCCTCCAGGCACCTGCATCGCCACGGAAGAAATGGAAGTCGATTCAGTTATCTAGTCCACCATGTCATTGAACAAGTGTAAAGGCCATACTACTGTTCAAAGATCCCTAATATCCCTATTTCTAGGGTTGAGTCCACTCTCGGCTGAGGAGCCACTCATCTCACAATAACACTCCACTGTGATTGAACCATTTGAGTCCTCATTTCTAATAAATTTCCTCGTTGTTCCAAAGCTAGTCATTATCCCTCCCACTCCTCAGTTTCTTGAAACCACGTAGCCTACAACTTCCTCTGAAGGCCACTTAGAAAAATCTATTGCTAGCATCCAACCCTTGCAAAGCAACTTCCCAGACCCATCAACAATGCAGCTCGAGAACCTTCAACACTAGTCATCTACACAACTGTTTGGATTTATCCAACAAGTAGCTCAGAGGGCTAAACAGATCCACAATGACCTGGTCATTGAGCACGAACAGTAGAAGCAACAACTTGTCGCTATCACCGCAGAGTGAGATCAGCTCTTAAAGACCAATCAACACTTACAATCATAGGCCGAGCAGGTGACATCAAAGCTACGAGAACTTTGGCCAATTGTGGCCGATTTAGTAATTGAAGCGCTCAAGGATTTTTCGGGTTGCACATTGGTCGACTGCAACGACCATATTCAAACAACATGCATGGAACTTGTGGCTACCAACAAGGAGATGAGGAACAGTTTATATATGGAAATATCAGCACTGCCTGATCCAGCTACAAGCTACATCATGAAGATTGAGCAAAAACTCCACACTACCGAGGCACTAAAAGCTTCGCTAACTGATGCGCTAGCGGATGGTTATGTGCTAATAGAGTATGTCAACGATTGGTTAGGCAGCCTAGCCATGAAAAACTAGCTAGTGTATCCAGTTTTCCAACAACTCTAGCAACGCATCACTGACAGCAAGACCTATAGGGAAAAAAGCCAACTAAATAAAATTGATGATGAGATCAGCTCCCTCGAGGCCAGGGTACAACAAATTGAGGAGGAATTAGCCAAGATGAAAAAGAAAATTTGTGATCTTAGGCCATTGGTCCGTAAGCATGTGATTTCTGTATGGGAAGTATGTGATGAGGTCGAAGAATAGTGGATCACCCTACAGAACACTCGACCCAATCAACCAGACTCCACAACAACAACCAAATTTCTCTAAAAGGTAGAAACCCTCACAGACGTTTGTAAGATGGCATTAGAAGATTATAATTTCTTCCACCAAGAAACAATTGTTGCAGTACCTGAGTTGGGGCTTTTGTTTGGAAAAGAATGCCAAAGTGTAGCAGAAGAAACCTCGCACAAAGCGGGACCAACACAGCCAAAGGCAGAAGCAACAACCCCACTTGGCACGAAAATGACAACAATGAAGAGACCCTAGGTTCAGGCTCAAGGGGCCAACAAGGCTTCAGTGTAGTCTAGGACAACGCTGACATTTTCACCTTACCCCGAGGTCAATCAGTCTCACCCGAGGTGTCTCGTGACCGAAGTTAGATGTGGCTAGATGGGGCATCAAGGAAATGAAAATAACATACAACAATAGCTCATCGCTCTCAATTATCTATAATATCCAAGACTACCACTCTACTCATACCATCGTAGGAAACTATCTAGCTACTAATCATTCATTTAAAAATTTAAATAACCCATAAGTAACACACCAGTACAATATGGAACCTAAACTGCTTCTTTCATTAACTAGAATATAAGGGAGTACACGACAGATTACAAAAGGCTCGAAGCCTATTCATCAAATACACAACGAGTACATTCTCAGAGAATGAAACTGAAAATAATGGACATAAGCAAAGCAATGGACAGTCCTCACCTTTCCACAACCGATCCATCTCTCAGGATCCTGCCCTTGCTCATCTATTTCATCACCAACTCCTTCCTCGTGCTATATTTTTAATCAAGTGCTCATTATTTAGCTCAAAAATCAAAGTTCTCATATTGGCTTAAAAACTGAGCGACTGAGCCTGTCTTGTCAAGATGATCGCAACGCAATTCATTTCATTGAAAACGACTTGTCTGGATGAAGAAGAAAAGACCTACTATTCGTTTTCCTAAACAACCAAAAAAATTGTAGAACAGGACAGAATGATGACATGGAAGTATAGTCAACATGATGGGAATCTTCTTTAGTTTTTTCCCAATGAGGTTGCGACAAGTGTCACTTTAGGATTCGCTAGTTTGGTTGTGTGAAGGTGAAATTGCCCAATGTCCCACAAGGTAGAATTACGGGTTCATGATGAATATTGTGTGGAAGTTATATATATATATATATATATATATATATATATATATATATATATATATATATATATATATATATATATATATATATATATATATATATATATATATATATATATATATATATATATATATATATATATATATATATATATATATATATATATATATATATATATATAGATATAGATATTATATATTTTATATGATTTAATATCATATATTATATTATATATATTATATATTTATACAAATATATTATAACTCCGAACTATATCCAAAGGCGAAATATATACAATTGCACATTTAAATTTCATATGGTATAGTCAAAGTCCAAAGGTATCGAATATTTAATGGGCGGCAAAATATATTAAGTGAAGGGAAGAAGGCGGGTTGAACACGTGACCTCCCCCTCCCAACTACGTTGCAATATCGTTGAACCATTGATAGACTTGTAAACGGTGGCCCAAAACATTATATTTATGCCTACAATGATGCCGACGACGGAGTGGAGGGAGCCAGCCCCACGGCCTAGCTCGCTCACCATATGACCACACTATATAACCATGGGCCAACACTAACGAATAAGTGCGCTTAGGCACTGCTAATCCCGATTTAAATTAATTAATCCATTTTTGTGTTGGCAGTAGTTTTGGAAGCATGCCAATTTTGGCAGAATTGCCAATTTTGGCGGTGCTAACTAGAGTCTTCTCCAGTTTTAGCGGAGTTTCCTAGGGAAACATTGAATGAAGCATATATTGAGAAATTTTCGACCAAATTGAGCTCAGAAAGAGGTGTTCTTGGCTAATTTGAACATTATGAACACATTGGTGCAAGTATCAGGAGCTATAGAGCTCTGTAAAAAACAATTTTTCCACATTGAGCTAATATAGAGGCCCAAGCCATGGAAGCTAGACCAAGGAGATGTAGCCTAGGAGGGGTGAAATCCTTCATCAAAACAATGTGTTAATGTGTCTCTTTGATGGTTTGTTGCACTGTATATGTTTGTTATTCAGTATTTGTTTCTGAAGCTATTTTTCTCATGAATGTCTTCTAAAACTTAAGGAAATTTACCTAATTGTATGCACAAACAGCTAATGAAACCTAAACACAAAGAGCAATAAGCATGCACATATTTATAAATATATAATTGTTATTAGCACATCGAAACTAATCATACAAAAATAGATCAAGTTGGTATTAGAGCAAAGCTTGAATTGCTTGATTGCTTGAGTTTGTGCAATTAGGGTTTTAATGGTTGCAAAATTGTAATGCTTACAAAGTTAAAGTTTCAGAGAAGAGAAGGGAAGCCATTGGTTGCAACTCCTGAGGTAATGCCCAGAAGAAGGAGAGCCACAAGGCCACAATCTCCACCACCCAAAGTTCCAATTCCAACTGTATTTTAATCTCCGCAAGTTTTGTCTTCAATTGAGATTGAAGAGGTGCAAGCATTACAAATTTCTGAGCCTAAATCCATAGCCATTATGTCGGGAGAAATAGAGCCTAAATGTCCCTCTTTAGAGGAGGAAGAATTCAAGAAAGCTTTCTATACTTTGACTGATATGGTTAAAGTCCTATATGAAGAGAGGAACACTAAAATTGTTGGAGAGAGTTCTAAACCTCCACATGGAGAAGGAAGCTCAAAGGACAAAAAAGATGAGAAGAAGGATTCCAAAGGGAATGGTGGAAAGCCACATCCATCTCCACCATCCTGATCATCTTCCTCATCATCTCCATCATCTCACACAACATCATCTTCCACTACCACCACTGAAACTAGTCATACTCATTCCAAAACCCCAAGAGGGAAGACTCTATTACTGAAATTGGACACAAAATTTGAACTTCCCATGCACAATGGAGAGGTGAATGTAGAAAAGTTTGACAATTGGATTCGACAGTTAGAGGTATACTGCAGAATTCAAAACCTTCAAGAACATGATATAAAGATCCAGTTGGCTTCATTGAGACTAGAAGGAGCTGCACTAGTTTGGTGGGAAGCAAAGACTCAAGAGGAAATGAGAATCCATGGTAAGATATCCATCACTTGGGTTGAATTTGTTTCTGCAATTAAAATATAGTTTTATCCTTTAGCCTATATGCAAAAAGACATTATGAGCTAGCATAATTTTAGGCAGCTTAAAGGCCAAACAGTCCAAGATTATACACAGGAGTTTAGGAAATGGGATTTTTTATTAGGAGTGAATTTGAATTCCCAAGACACACTGCTGAAATACATTGGGGGTTTACATTCCTATCTTAAAAACACTATTCTTATGTTCAATCCAACTAATTTGGATGAATTATGTGTGCAAGCCACACATCTGGAATCTAGAGGAAAGAACACTTATGAAGAGAGAAGGGGAGAAAGTTATCTATAAACATTGTTCAAAAGAGGGACATAATGAGGATCATTACTGGAAACTCCATCCAGAAATGAGACCAAATAAGTCCAACAATAAAAGGAAACAGAAAACCACTACTATCACTCAAGAAGATTTAGGTTCGAATCGGGTGATGAAAACAAAATCGCTATCATGGGAATCAAAGGAAAACAACATATTTCAAGAACTAGTTCACAAAATTGTAACACTACTACTACTCCAGATGAAAAGAGATGAATTGAGTTATTGCATGTTAGGGTCATATCTAAACACACCAATATTGACACTCTTCAATAGTGGCTCACAAGCAAATCTAATCTCTGAAGACTTAATCAACAAATTGAATCTTGAAATTGTACCTCACCATAAACCATACCCTTCGGGATGGATAACAAGAGACACTGGTTTACAGGTTACAAGAAAATGTGTGTTTAAGTACCGCTTGATATTTCAGGTGTGGTGTTGGGTAGTCCATACTTTTATGACTAGAAAGCAATCTTGTACCACCATAAAAACAAGTATCACTTGTTCAAGGATGGTGTGGAGTATATAGTGAGAACCCATCGCAAAAAGTTAAACGTATCAGTTGTTAATGTAGGTTAGGCAAAAAGACTAGTGAATTCAAGTAAAAGTTTAGTACTTCTCATGTTCAAGCCAAATGATGATATTGTTTATGAAAATTTGGTTCCATTTAATGCAAGTATGAATTCTGATTTGGTTGGTTCATTTCATTAGAGTGTTGAAGTATTTTAGGTTGTGGAAGAATCATCCTTCAAGGAGAAAGAAACTTCACATGAAATATCTTTGCAACAAGAGGTTTCTCTTTGCGATGTTAGCATGCAAGGGTTGACAAAATTTCAAAGTGTAGAGACACCAATGCAATGCAAAAGTTTGTTAAACAATGGGATCATGCAATCATCTCTTATGCCGTGTTGTGCACCAATGGTTATGGTGTCAAAGAGGAATGGTAAGCATTTCAAGTAAGAGGACAAAAGGAGTCTTTTTCGTCAAAGAAAAGTTGTAAAAAGAGGTCAGTGCAAGAATATACATAACACAAAAAAAAATGGTTTGTATGGCTTTTAATGTTGTATGTTCTTTGTAGAACTCCTATTACATACATGTATTTGAATTATGGCAAGAAAGATTCCTTTATTGAAGAAATTGTCCACTTTGGTGACATAAATATGTTCAGAAAGTTTTCTTATGCACATGTCATCTATGGAGGAAAATTGTTTGATGTTTTGAAGATATCAAATTACAAGTTTGGTTTCACTTCTTTGATGCATTTGGGCCATGATATTGGAGGAGGTAAGTTGAAGGCAAACCTCTCCAAGTTGGATTCCATTATTGATTGGTCAATGCCCAATATCATCATTTAGATAAGAGGTTTATTGGGAGCAACCCAATGTTGGAGGAGAGTTGTTGTTGACATTTCTTCTTTTGAAGCTCCTTGGAATGCATTGTCATGTGTGTACAAAGTCTTCCAGTGGGGGGAAAACAATAAAAGGCATGTGTTGCTTCAAACAAAAAGACCAGTTCTATTCTTTTTTACGCTCTTTCAAAATTGAAAGGTTCATTTGAGTTTCAAGTTTATGTAAACAACTTCACCATCTTATTTCATTTAGAAGATTTCCATGGTGTAAATATTAAGTTGCAGTGATCCATGTACTCACATTGGATGGATACTTGTTAAAATTTTCACTTGGTTCAAAGGTACAAAAGAGGTATAAGCAGCAGGTTTATTTTTATGCCTTTTAGGCCTATTGGTTATATAATTGTTGTATTCATGCGTCATTATGTTTTACATGAAAGTTAAGTTCAAAAAATTTCATACTTTCAAGATGTACAATCAGGCTTGAGTCATGTAAACCAAGTAGTGAAATTTTTCATCCATTTGCATTATATTTTGTTATGTCATCTTGGTAAGAAGGATGTTTCTTTTGATGGTGACCTAGACAAAACCATGAGTTTCTATTAACAAATGAAAATGGTGCAACAAATAGTGCAAGATCAACTTGAAAGGGCAAAGACAAGTATAGGTATTATGTCAATCATAGGTTTCAAGTTGACAGTGCAAGCTGGTGTCAGTTTTGAAAAAATAGGATTCAAGTTGTTGAACAAGGAGAGAATGTTCAGATTTCACATTCTGAATGAATTCCTACAGAATTTCTGAATCAGTTTCAACAAGACACCATCTATGACATAAGAATGGGGTCCTCAAGGCAAGTGAATGTTGATTTCCTTAGAGAGGAGCTCAAGGAAACAAATTCATCAAAAGCCAATTGAATCGAGCTTGGAAAGGTGAGGGGGTTGTACCTTCATCTACTTGTCATATAATAGTGATATTTTGGGGTCCAAAAGGCTTCTAGTGGGGAGGAATGATCATGTGCTCATTATTTAGCTCAAAAATAAAAATTCTCAGATATCCTCGAAAACTGAACGACTATGTCTGTCTCGTCAAGACGATCGCAATGCAATTTGTTTCACTGAAAACTAAGTCCAGATGAAGGAGAAAAGGCCTGCTATTCATTTTCCTAAACAACTAAAAAAATTGAAGAACATGGCAGTACAGTCAGCATGTTGGGAATCTTCCTCAGTTTTTTCCCAATGAGATTGTGACAAGTGTCACTTCAGGATTCGCCAGTTTGGTTATGTGAAGGTGAAATTTCCCAATGTCCTCCAAGGTGGAATTATGTATTCATGATGAATATTATGTGGAAGTTGTATTCTATATCCAAAGGAAAAATATATACAATGGTGCATTTAACTGTCATATGGTATAGTCAAAGTCCAAAGGTATTGAATATTTAATGGGCGATAAAATATATGAAGGGACGGGCGGAGGGCAGGTCGAACCCGTGACCTCCCCCTCCCAACTATGTTACAATATCGTTGAACTATCGGCGAACTTGTAAACGGTGGCCCAAAACATTATATTTATGCCTAGAATGATGTTGACAGTGGAGCAGAGGGAGCCAGCCCCGCGGGCCAGCTCCCTCACCATACGACCACGCTATATAACCATGGGCCAGCACTAATGGATAAGCGCACTTAGGGCATTTCTAATCTTGATTTAAATTAATTAATCCATTTTAATGTTGGCAACATTTTTGGAGGCATGCCAATTTTAGCGGAATTGCCAATTTTGGCAGTGCTAACTAGAGTTTTTTCTAGTTCTAGCGGAGTTTCCTAGCGAAACATTGAATGAAGCATATATTGAGAATTTTTTTATCAAATTGAGCTCAGAAAGAGGTGTTCTTGGCTAATTTGGACATTCTGAACACATTAGTACAGGTATCAGGAGCCATAGAGCTTTCTTAACAACATTGTTTCCACATTGAGCTAATACAAAGGCCCAAGCCATGGAAGCTGGACCAAGGAGATGTAGCCCAAGAGGGGTGAAATCCTTCATCAAAACACTGTGTTAATGTGGCCCTTTGATGGTTTTCTACACTGTACATGTTTTTTGTTCAATATTTGTTTCTGAATCTATTTTTCTCATGAAAGTATTTTAAAACTTAGGGAAATTTACCTGATTGTATGCACAAACAACTAATGAAACCTCAACACAAGGAGAAATAAGCATGCACATATTTATAAATATGTAATTGTTATTAGCACAACGAAAATAATCATACAAAAATAGATCAATTTTTACTTTTATCATTTGCTCTACATTCCCACTGCTAGTTATGCGAGTCAGCTGACTGTGCCCTCGGCTGCCTTCTATTTCCCTTAGGTCAGCTGCTTCTATACTCTTCCACCACCTTTCTGCAACTACCCGTTCACTCTCAGTTTCTGCCCCTTTCCATTGGCTGTCAGCCCTACAACCCAAACTGTTATCCCAGCCGCCTGTTTTGGGTCTTTCTTCCCGCCAAAATCTAAAGTTAAAAATGAAGGCCCCAACAAAACTCCTGGGGCACTTCGATTGTGAAGAGTTCACTTGTCAAACTTATGATTTCAATGAATCATTGTTCGATTCTTAACAAATTAGATCATAAAATAAACCTGAAAAGTTTCCAAAAAGTCACACTTAAAGACTACTAGTTCATATATTTCCTATTACGCTTTGAATTGACAATGATTGGGTGTTCTGTTAAGGCACTCTATGCGAAAATACCATCGGTGGGTGTTCACCCATAAAAAAATTCTTCATAAAATCTTTAATAATTAAAAAATATTTTCCTAGGTGGAAAAAGAGCTCATGATAAATAAGTGTACATTTTTTTAGTTTTCCCTCATACTATTAAAAAATGGCAAGTTCTTGGAAGAGACTTTTATTAGTCCTTATCTGGATTATAAAATTTGACTTTCTTTGATTTCACACAGACACACACACACACACATATGGTAAATTAAAGATTGTATTCTTTTTATTTCCTGTGAAAAGAAACCAATATTACCATTTATAAATAAAAGAAAATGCATTTTGTAAATAGATAATTTTCATGTGCATTCTATGTGGATCAACCCCAATCCATCTAAGGCCATCTCAATATAAAAATAATCATACGAGTGTATGCCAAAGTATAGTATCAGTTTAGTTCATAAAAACCATAGCAAGAAAACAAATTCTTGTTTTAAACAATCATTGTGCCATGAAAAAGAAACCTAAACATCAGTCTATAATATAAGATATACAAAATGGTTGTTGAGCAACAACACATATATAAATATATGAATAATTAATAAAGATGCCAATCCACATAGGGACGATGGAAAAACTACAATTGCTCAGTGCCACGAAACTCTGTCACAAGCCAGAATCCTTGATCCATGAGCATACACTAAATGTCCTCCACAATAAAAATAAGTAATAAATTTCTACAAAATTATATTCTTTTTAGCAAGTTAACAGCAACCAAAGAGTCCCCAAAGCACTGAAGATGTCTAACTTCTTTTTCAATAATGAAAATGATAAAAACACGACAAGCATGAACCTTAGGTGGAGGAAAATGTTGGAGAGTTGATTGATGATACAAGAAATACACAATCTAGAAAAACCTAATGCATGCAAACAATTGACTTATATTGGTAGATGAAGACTATGATGGGAAAAGTCCTGGTGGAGCAAAGTAAAGTCCAAGATGAAACACTTCTTTGCACGGATGCCCTGTAACAACATATTAGACAACAAAGGTTCGATGTTGATCGAGAAACTTGTCAATATGGAACTCTACAATAGTGAGGATGATGGAAAAGCTCCAACTCCCACCCAAGTGGTTTCTCCTATAGGTTAATCATGGTCTATGTTATATCATTTTTTAGTTTTAGGAGATTTTGTAGGCAATCCTGCATTGTTGTTAGTTTCTATTACATTTTATTTCCAAGCTTTTATATAGATGTAAACTATTCTACTTAGAGAAACATAATAAAACATTTGGCATATTAACTTTTGTGATTTCATACTTATTACCTATGCTACTACTTTGGTTTCCCTAGTGGCAAAAGAATATACATAGATTTGTAATTTTTTCATTTTGATCAAGTAATACAAGGTCAACCCAACTTACAAAAAAAAGATTGACTATGATATGTATATCAATAAACATTTTATAGTTAAATAATTTCATAAACAACACTGATATGTACAATTGTATGTTTTATGAACAACTTCTTTCATCAAAACTTTAAAATCCAAATAAAATCTTTATATGTAATGTTTTAGTGTAACTATTTCATTAATGTTGTATAGATTGAGTGAGCCTACTCGTTAAGATCATGTGCTTCCTTGTTAGATGTCATAAGTTCAAATCTAAAGGGCAGTGGGTTGGAATGAAATGAATTATATGTCATTATGAAAATAATTATTTAATTTTTAATCATTTATTTTTTATCTGAATTGGATCATTATATTGTTTGTCATACATCTCGATGCATTTGGAGTGGAAAAAGTGGAGGACTTAGCTCACAGGACCGTTTTTACCGGCAAGATCCAGTTTGGCGAAATGGGGTATGAAACCTTTCAGGAACATTTTGAGGCATCAAACGATGCCTTTTGGAGGTAAAAATTTGTCATGAAATCTCATCACTTTTTCATGTTATTCTACATAGAGATCTTTCCAACAGTGCAATAACTGCGTCAATCGGAGTCCGTATGCAAATGTTATGCCACTCAAAAGTTGACCTTCATGTTTTCATGCATATAGTTCGGGAGGATGCCGTGTCAGCCCCCATTATTCATGGAAAATACGTTAGCCACATGTTTGTGATGTAAAATACTCTATAAGATTCTATTTTGTAACTCTAGTTAAGAGTTGATGTAGTCAAACTTAACCACTAGTAAGCTATCAGGTTGTGTTATAACCGAGCCACTAGGAGGAAGAGTCATTTCATTCTTTCAAGAGAATTTTGTTCCATAGTTGAGATAGCCAAGAGAGATAGGAGGTAGAGCACACAGAGAGGATCTGTGCACTGTACCAGTCCATGGGCCACAGACATTACTTCTTTGTATCTACAGCCATATTTCCAAACAGATAGAGAGAGTGAAGTGGCCTCACCTTCCAGCTAGGTTTTCTCCCGAAAGGTTTTCCCAAAGAGCATATCTCATGTATTATGTGTGTGTGAGCTTATTTTGTCAATCTCTACTTTTCTGCTTGATTTACTTTTACATGCATGCACTAATTATAGTCAATTTTACGAATCTAGAAATTAAATAAAACTATAATAGTGTAGGATCTCATATTTTTAATATAATATTATCAAATCTGTTGTGACAAACTGTTGAGTGGAATAGCCACGACAATTTATGAATCAATTTTTCATAATTAACCATTTGAAATTTACATGATTTTAATTATATTTTTTTGTTTGCTAGTTTATGTGTGTTGTGAGTTGACTCACACAAATGACTTGTGCTTCGAGTGTCCATGGACCAGGGGCATCTAAGTCATCGAAATAATCTGAGGATCACACCTGACCTGGCCCACACCAACTCTTGACCTGGCCCACACCAATAATCTTTACACCACATGGCACCTTAACAGAATAACCTGTTACCATCTTCTCTACACTTCTTGGGCTACATGGTTTTAGTTCTTTAAAGAAAAGGTTTTTTTTAATTATCTGTCATTAGTATTTAATATTGAGAGTTATTATGGATCTTAGGCTGGAATATGATCCCTCAATCATGTTATTATTGACCAATTAATATTATCATTATAATTTAAAATAGTTAATGTTAAATAATTATTAACATTATTATTATTATTATTAAAATTAGTTAAGAAATTAATTAATTAATTAATTAATTAATAATTATTAATGCTATTAATAACATTAATTAAGGAAATAAGTTATTATTAAATATTAATTAATTTAGAATAATTAACTTTTTATTTTGTTTGCTAGGTAATGTGAGTTCTGAGATGACTGGCATGCCTAACTTGTGGCTTGAGTAGCCCCAACCCAGGGGCATATAAGCCATCAAAATCACTCGGGATTTGCACTCAACCTACGCCACACCAACCCTTAACATGGCTGGATTTTTTCCCTTAGAGTTTAGAACTGGTGACCTTTACACCATGGAGTACCTTAACAGACCACCATGTCATGTTATCACTATGCCCTATGGGCTTCTAATAATTAGTTGATTATAATGTATGAATATAAATATTAATTTAATATTATTATAAATAGATATAATGAATAATATGATTAATTTAATAATATTATAAATTAATAATATTATTAATTTGGTTTAATTAATATTAATATTAATTTATCAATTATAATAAATAAATAAGTAATAATATTCTACACTCGAAATGGAAGGTTTTCACCTTGAGAGATTTGACCCCTCTTAGGGCATGATAGATCTAGAGTTAGATTGATATAGGTCAGTATCAATGTTTTACAATCCTTTTATTGGTACTAGGATTTATAAAAGAAAAAATGTTATATTTATATAATAATACATCAAATTGGTGCATGAGACTTCAATTTACTGATTTGATTGCGAAAATTTGTAAATGTGGTCTGGATTGTTAGCTCAAGTGGTTGGGAGCATGGTTTTCCTCAAATCCATCCGAGTTAAATTCCAAGGGACATGTTTTGTTTGTTGGGATAAGTCTTGAAGAGTAGTTTCCCCCTTGCTAAAATTTACAAGGTTGACTTTCATTTTTAGGTCGAGTGGTTGGGAGCATGGTTTGTTCTCCCATCCCCTCTTGTTCAATTCCAAGGGACATGTTTGGAATGTTGTGATAAGGCTTGAAGAATAGGCTCCCAACCCACCTGACGTCTTGACTATTGCTAAGTCATAGGTTATTGGTGTATCTGATGAATTGTAAGATGTTGGATATACTCTTGGTGTTATAATAACAGCTTGAGGATTGGGCCCTAGGCCTCACTTAGAATACTACAACTTGTAACATATTCACCATGGTTAAAAAAACAAACACAATGGTGGCTTAGGTGGTTGGGAAAATGGTTTGTTTTCCCCTCCACCTAGGATCAATTTCCATAGAGGGACATGTGGGCATGTTGTGATAAGTCTCTAATAATATGCACCCTACTCATATGTTGATGTCTCGGCTCTTTAGTCATAAGTTATGCCTTTTTCTAAGTCATATGTTATTGATCTCTTTAGTCATAAGTTATGCCTCTTTCTAAGTCATATGTTATTGATATATTAGCTTGTACTCTTTTGGATATATTCTTGGTGTAGTCATATGTTGATGTCTCGGCTCTTTAGTCATAAGTTTTGATTGTGGACCTTATCTAGATTACTCCAACGTGTTACCAATTCGCCATGGCTTAATGTTTACTTTTTTACAAAGATGTACATGCTCTAACCCCCTTGGATTTAAACCGATGACCCTTTATAACAAAACACATGTTCTTAACCATTAAACCCACTCAAACTATACATGCATATAGAACTTTAACCTTCCCTTGTATTATGGTCTATAATTTTTTGGCTTGCCATCAATAACCTATTAACATGCATGTATGAGCTTGTCATCAATAAACCATCAACATACACTTGGGCTCCAACCAAACCTATCAAGCACATTTAGGAGTTTGTCATCAATGACCTATTGAGATAGCCTGTCCTTTTAATGAATATCGAATACTCCACTTATATTCGGGAATGGCGTACTCATTAAAGTAAATTCCAAGCTAGTGTCGATATCTAAAATGGTGTTTAATTGGACTTGGCTTATAGAAATTTGAGGATCTTGAAGCATGTACAGGAGGCAGAGTATGATTATTCTATGTTTTGATTTTTTTTGTCATAATCTAGTGATACAATTTGTGGCAATATTGTGATTTTTAGTTGTTTATATTGAGCTTTGGAATGCATAAATGGATTCAACAGTATAAAAAAATGTAGAGCAAGATTGTGGAGACTACTTAGCTCAAACTTATAATTCCAACAAATTCTTACTAAACTTTTAGTAACAAGGACCAAAAAATATACCGAAGAAAACCAAAACATAAAAAATTGAACTATACATTTAGAAAAAAGTGAATTTGTTTAAAGAAAAATAATTTTACCAACTCCCATAAAAGCCTAAACCCATTTATATTTAAATTATGAAAATAATAAACTAAAATAATTATATAAACCAAAAAACTAACCCATTTATATTTAAAATGCGAAAACAATAGACTAAAATAATTATATAAACCAATAAACTAGTTGTTTGGCATGAATATATATATATATGTATGGTATTTTAAAAGCAAATGTTTTTAATGGATACAAAATAATTATGATGGGTTGACCAGGAAACAAACCCTTTTAGAGTTTAATATTTTACTCAAAACACACACATATATAGAAAATTAAAATTTTGAATAAAAAATTAACTATTCATCTTTTACTAATTACTCACCAATCCATAAATTATAATTTTATTAAATTTAATTCTTAACAAAAAAAATCATTTAAATTTTTTTTGCTAATTCCAAAAATAAATTACTCAACAATGGATATATGATTATTATATTATAATTTTTTTAAGTAAAAAAAAACAATTTACTACTTTTAACTAATTATGAAACAATCTATAAATAATTATTTAAAACATATATGAGATGAAAAAACACGAGGATAGGCGTTCAATTGGATTTGGATTAGATAATTTTTGGGATTGTGAAGTATTTAAAGGAGTTTATCTAATTATTTTATTTTATGTTTTGGTTTTTTTGTTGTAACTTAGTAACATAATTGATTGTGATTTTTCATTGTTTAAATTGAGTTTTTGAATGTATAAATAGATTCAACACTCTAAAAAAATATAGCAAAATTATGGAGACTCCATAACTTAAATTCTCATTTCTAACAAATTTTTGCTTAACTTTATACAATATTAACAAACAAAAAAAACCAAAACATAGAAAAATTAAACTATACTAAAAGAAAATTAATTTAACCGACTCACCAATAAAGCTAAACTCATTTATATTTAATCAAAATAATAATATAAACCTAAAACCTTATAATTTCACATGAAAATATTTATTTTTTATTATAATATTCCAAACATATATTCTATTTTAAAATTAACTATTTTTAATTCCAAAAAATAATTAGAATAAGTTGACCAGTGAAACAAAACCTTTTTAGAGAGTTGAATTTTTTATTTGACATTGTATTTTTTATTTTTTATTTGACATTGTAGTTTTTTAATTTTATAATGATGAATTTTGTATCCGAGACATTGTCATGATTCCATTAGAGTTTTGTTTTGCTTTTGTGTGGTTTTGATGAGAAGTAACGTTGGATACGTGGGTGATTTTGTTTTTATATGCCGATAAGGTATTCTTGTTAGTTATTTTAAGAACAGTTTGATATATAGTCAGATTTACATTATATATAAAAATATATAATGAATTATATTTATTTATTTATTTATTTAATGAATTAATTAATATTCTTAATTTTTTTTATTGATTAATATTTTAAAAATGAAATTAGGATAATTAATAATATTATGTTTTTATATTTTTATTTATGTTTTAATTTTTAAATTTTTCATTATGTAAAGTTTCTCTATCAATATTTTGATTTATTGTATTTAGTGATAATTCTTTTACTTATAAATATTGATTTTATAAACTGTTGGAACCAATATCCATGAATTGCAATCAATTGTATCTTATTTACCAGGATAAAATGTTGGAACCAATGTCCATAAATTACAATCAATTATAAATTATTACAAAGATAAATCTTTTTGTAAATTCGTAATGATTTTATTTACTTAATAATTTATAATATATATAAATAAGATTTTATTTACAAAAATAAATCTCTTTGTAAATTACTCATTCAACATATTTGTAACCTCTCTAACTATAGATAACTATGCAAAATGATGATATACCAATAACTTAAATGTGTTAATATTTTCTTCCCCTAATAGACCCATTCATAGTCGTTCAAATAATGTTTTATTGATATATATTATAGATCAATTCACAATTGGAACTCTATTAAATCACAACAAACTACTTTATCCCCACACAGTTTTCAACAAGTTCCAGATTTTTAAATCATTTTATGGATTAAGAGTGTTATTCCAAAAAAAAATATCAAAGATAAAGAAGTATTAGTAGATTCTCAGTCTTAAATAACTATAAACCCAAACCTATTTGTGTATACACAATTAACAATTATATCTTGATATCTACTTTTGGTGGGCAATGCGCTACTTTTTGGACAAAGCAGCAGCTATGGTGCAAGACTCCTCAGAAGGGTATACTAATACACAGGGAAATATGAATTCGAATCCATAATAAGTCTACACAATAAGCTGGTTCTCTTGCTTAATCTTTAAAATGGTTGCACTAAAACAGAGTACATCTTTGTTCATAAAGCAAGGTAAGGTAGCTCCATGGATAGAAACGTCGGTTCACATTTCTAGGCCCAGGCTTTTCCTGTGGCCCTTTCCATGCTTTGTGGGCTTGTTCCCATAATTATATACGATTGTTAAAATTATTGCCTGTTCAACAGGAAATGGTGAACTGTTCTTCAAAGGGTTGGGATTGGTATTTTCCTTTTTTGTTATAACCATGGTGACTGCAATGTTAATTGAAACGAAGAGGACACATGTCGAAAAATATCAAGTTTATTCGACAGCTCTAGAATTATAATTCTTTTTAGTGATTAGAATTATAATTTTTTTTAGTGATTATTTATTTAACTTTAAAAGGTATTTACTTGAAAAGGATCGCAGGAATAATTCACTTAGCTTACTACCTACCCATTTTCAAAATCATAGTAAGTTTTATGCCATAAGATCACTCATATCAATTTTATTTACAATGTTTTACTAGATTATGAATATACACAATATCCAAATTTATATATATCAAGATTTTAAATATAAATAATATCCTAATCAATAATTTTAGTTTCTTTATAAATTAATACATCTATATTATAGCATATTAATTTTGGATTATATAAATTATGTTGGTGAGTAAATTTATATTAAATTATGAATTAAATTGTAAATTATAGAATATTTTAAATTATGATATAAAAAGTTTTTAAAGGGGGTTTTTGATCTCTAAGGAGATTAAGAAATGACCTTTAAATGAGCTCTAGGTAGCCAAGTTAGGTTGTGGGTCTTTTCCAAAGAGTGAAACTCCTCTCTACAAGGCATATCAAGAGTTTATTTGATATTAGGATTGAGTTTAAATAATCAAATTGTTGAAGACCTTATAAATCACCTCTATTCAAATGGAAAAAAAGTAAATTTAGTGTCCAAATTTATGTGGAAAAACTGCATTTTGAAGGTATTTTAGTCATTTGTCATTTGTTTGAAAGGATGTAGGAAAATGATCCAATCATTGATTATGGTAGTCTACTCATTAAGTGTATGGGAATTGGAAGATGGAATTTGTGGGCATTCTCTAATGAATGAAACACAATTTACACTCTAAGACTATGCCAATCCAATATGTTATTTCGATGTGTTTTAAAATCAAATTTGTATTATTTAAAGTTTGACATAATACTTTATTTATGATAACAAAAAAATTTATTTCTCAAAGTGAATTAATAATAATGATAGTTATTTATTTAATTCAATATTATCTTTAATAATAAAAAATATATGTTATTTATTTAATTCAATGCTATACTTAATAATAATGACAGTTATTTATTTAATTAATACTATCTTTGAATTTGTACCATTTTATTTGTTTTATTATTTATTTTAATTTTATAAGATAATTAGGATTAATATTATTTACATATGGATTAGTTTTTAAGTGGGAAATTTTGGAGTTTATGATGGATTTATGGTCAGAATCCAACGAAAAAATGTGTCCAAATCTTGATTTGTGTTGTATAAACTAGTTTTTTTTACTGCACATACGGATTCAACACCCTTAAAAGCCCCTGGGGCACTTTGATTGTGAAGAGTTCACTTGTCAAACTTGTGATTTCAATGAATCACTCTTGGATTCTAGACAAATTAGATCATAAAATAAACCTGAAAGCTATATAAAAAGTCACACTTAAAGAGTACAAAAAGTTGCACTTAAAGACTACTTGTTTGTATATTGCCTATTATGCTTTGAATTGACAATGAATGAGTGTTATGTTAAGGCGTTCCATGTGAAAAGACCACCAATGAGTGTTCACCCAACAAAAAAAAATCTTTATAAACTCTCTAATAACTAAAAAATAGTTTCCTAGGTGGAAAAGGAGCTCATGATAAATAAGCATACATTTTTTAGTTTTCCCTCATGCTATTTGGCAAGTCCTTGGAAGAGACCTTTATTAGTATTTATCTGGATTTTAAAAGTTGACTTGATTTGATTTCACACTCTTGCCCCCCCTCCCCCACACATACATATCTGGGGTAAAATAAAGATTGTATTTTTTTATTCCTACGAAAAGAAACCCATATTCCCATTTATAAATAAAAGAAAATACATTATGCAAATACACAATTTTCATGTGCATTCTATGTGGATCAACCATGATCCATCTGAGGCCATATCAATACAAAAGTAATCATATGAGTGTATGCCAAAGTATACTATCAATGTGTTCATAAAAAATATAACAAGAAAATAAATTCTTGTTTTAAACAATCATTGTGCCATGAAAAAAACTCAAACATCAGTCTATAATATAAGCTATACAAAATGGTTTCTGATCAACAACATATATATAAATATATGCATAAATTAAAAAATGTTCCCATCCACATAGGGTCGATGGAAAGACTAGAACTGTTTAATGCCATGGAACTCTATCATAAGCCACAATCCATGATCCATGAGCAGGTCCTCTTTAGAAAGTCTCATTCCTCTCTCTGTAAATATGATATGCTAAATTTCCTCCACAGTATCAACAAGAAATAAATTTCTGCATAATTAAGTTTTTTTTAGCGAGTTAACAACAAGTCCCCAAAACCCTGAAGTACGTAAGTTATTTTTCAACAACAAAAGTGATAAGAGCATGAAAAACATGAACCTTAGCCCAATTGTTTGACCCTCAATCCAAACCTATCATACATGAAAGGAATGATTTTCATTTTGGTGGAGAACAAATCCCCACCATAGGCAGGCTCACCCCCTTGAGATGCACCGTTGAAAAAACCCCATGGACTTGATGGGTCAAGATCTTTAATGACAACAAGCCTACTGATTTGGGAAAGGCATGCCTATGAAAAATGAGAAACAATAACTAGAAACAATGTAAACTTTGAAACGGGAACTATAAACTCAAAATGACAACGTTGGCCAAAGAACCCTAGAAAAACATGAAAAACAATGCTAAAAACGAAAAGTGTGTATATTGGAATGATGGTTTTTTTTTAGGGTCAATTTTCAACATTTTAAAAAAATGGCAGTAAAACCGATTTTTTTGTGCAAAAAACAGTTGTTTTTTGGTAGAATAACATTTTTATTTCCTAGGTATAATTTCAACATTTTTTTTTTTAACATCATCGGTTGCTATATTACGTTTCGAAAAAAGGAGAAAATGGAGACTGCTCTCCTGTAGTACATGATTATTCGCCGAGTGGTTCTAGGAGTGAAGGATTTACAACAGGATCCTCCTGGTTCCCGCCACTTAGGCTTTGAGATGAAAGCTAAACTGAGGTATATCCGGACAAATTGAAAAACTAAAAGGCAACATTTGTAGAACATTTTCACTTAATATTAAGATGATTGTTATGCCTGACTATGATAGCTGAGGAGAAGCCTGATTTGCCAAATTGAAACGCCTGACTGATCCACACCAATAAAGAGGAGGAGCCTTATTGTCTATTTGGAGAGACAGGTTGATCTACGACAAAGAGGGAGAAGAGGACAAATCCTGAGGGGTCCGAGGCTCGATCCTGGTACGCTGCCGTGGGAACGCTGTTTTTGGAGCACTGTAATTGAGGAATGCTACACGGATAGAGGATCCATGAGGGAGGGGTGTTCGAAAGCATCTAGGGGAAGGGGAATATGAGATAGGGGACATATACAGGTCCACATGACCGAGCGTTCAATTGAGAAGAAAGGGAAATAGGTGGGCTTATGGAAGAGATGGGACTGAAACGAGGATGCAGGAGCGAGGGGATTTGAAGGAGGAGCGACCGCCTAGCTGAAGTCTCGTGCACATGAATTTTCTGAATGCGCCAGACTCCTTTGTCTATCTTAATCACGATGAGAGAGTTATATTTCTTCGATCCTTCCGCTGTGTCTGTACTTATAGGTTTATTGCAAATCCGGTTGAGAGAAAAGTTGTAAACAATCATGGCAAATGTTAGGAAGTCTCCACTCCGTTGCAAACTAAACAACCCTGAGGTCTGGCGCACGCCTTATTGGCCTGTTTATCTGCATCTTTGTTTAAGCTGCGCAAAACATGATGGAAGCGCAGATCTTTCATATGGTGAGCTAGGCTTTGACAGCGGCTTAAAGTCTGCTGGAGGCACACATTGAGGGGGTCTCTCTTCTGGACCATTGAACTAATGACCATTGCTGAATCTCCAAAGATGGAGGCTGCATCGATGCCAAGCTTCCCAAGCTGAAGAAGTCCCTGATATAGGGCCAGGGCTTCTGCCCTGTTGTTGGAGATGTGTCCTAAACCCCATTCATATGATAAAACAATTTCTCCATTTTCATCAAGGATCACTCCTCCAGCCCCTGCAGCCCTTGGATTCGACTTTGAACCTCCGTAAAAAAAAAGGCTGTACCTTTTGGAATGTTGGATCCAAGCAGCAAACTCATTTTCTTTGAGTCTTACTTTCCAGTTCTCAGGGACAGTGTTTTGCCTGTTGCTAGCTATGCTACCTGTGTGCTTGCTGTTGCTTTTGTCCAACAAATGACCAATGAAAATTCGTTCTTCTACACTAAGCTCGGTGATGTCTATTCCCCTCTGATTTTTGGCTGATATGGTTTCAAGGGCGAGACCCCTTGCTTTGCTGCAGAGACTTCTAGTATTCGATCCCTTGTCCTTAAAAACTTTTCAATTGCGAGCCAACCAAATATTCCATAACATGATATAAGGGAGAAGGTCCCATACCCTCTTCGCTATGTTGTTCTTCCTTCTCTGCCAGGGGAAATTCTTTTTCCATTTGTGCAAAATTTCTCCTATGGTGATTTGGCTGGTCCACGGAGTCTGGTTGTTCTGATACAAGTTTCCCTAACATTCAGTAGCAAAGGGGCATCCAATAAAAAGGTGGTGGATGGTTTCCTCCATAGCCAAGCAATTGGGATAGCGAGAAGGGCCGATGATACCACGCCTTTGCAGATTTTCAACGGTGAGAGTCTTGCCTTTAAGAAGAGTCCATATAAAAAATTTGATTTTTGGAAGGGCCTTGGACTTCCAAACATCCTTCCAATGATTCCAAATTGGCATCGGATGATTGCTGCTGCAGAGGGATTGGTGAGCAGCCTTAATGGTATATAGAGATCTGGAAGGGTCCCATCTGAAGCCATCTAAATCATTTTTTTTAACAGGGACTATGCTATGCAGGTGGGACTGAAGGGCTGTAAAACTGGTTTTGAGATTGTTGGGAATAACAGGGAAGGACCATCCAGCCCAAAGAAGGGTTGAAGGATCCCACTGAGAGATCTGATCCAAATGGTGAATACCAGCTCTTTCGAAAAATGAGAGGATGGGGTTGACTCCTACTTGGGGATGTCTTGATCGAGGAGCTGGTGCCTTAGAAAATTTAAATATTTGATTTCTAGGACACTTTTCCACCATGCAGGAAGACCAATTATGAGTCTCCAAACAATTTTGCCTTCGAAATCTAAGTTGAGAAATCTGGGGGATCTGATGCCCAGACCACCTCGATCCTGGGGCTAAATTAGTTGCGTCCATATGATCAAATTAAATTTCTTTTTGTCCTGTTTCCCTCCTTTCCACAAGAAATGTCGAAGGATGCCTTCCATTTCGTGGTGGAAGGAGGCAGGGGCTTGAAGAAGAGTGAAATGCTATAAAGGAAAAGAGGATATACCAGATTTGAGAAGGATGAGGCGGCCAACTGGATTCAGCCATATTGAGCCCCAATGCTGGACTTTCCTTTTCATCTTCTCGATTATAGTGTCCCAAACTTCTGCCCTCAAGGGCCCTGCGCTTACAGGAATGCCCAGATATGAGAAATAAGTCTAGTCATAGTTGCATGAGACCCCAAATGTTGCAGCTATATTGTGGAGGACCTGCGCTGATGTGTTCCAACCGTAAATACAACTTTTTTGCTGATTAACCAGGCCGCCAGAGTAATCCATGAATTTTTCCAGAAGGACTTTGAAGCGCCTAGCTATTTTGATGGAAGCCCCCCCAATTAGCAGGGTGTCATCTGCAAATTGCGAATGATTTATATTCTTGACTCCATTCCCAAATTTTATTCCTGTTATGAGGCAAACTCTCTGATGGAAGTCCAGTGTTTTGCTAAATGATTCAGCCATCAAAATGAAAAGATAAGGTGAGAGGGGGCAACCTTGTCTTAGACCTCGGGTGGATTGGAAAGCTTCACCTGGTATGCCATTAACGAGAGGGGTGATCCATGGTCCGGTAATATAGGCCTTGATGAGGTTCATAAAGCCTGCGTCAAATCCCATCTTCTTCAGGATGGCAAAGAGAAAGGAGTGCCTCACTCTATCAAAAGCATTGGCCAAATCCAGTTTGAGAACAAATCCTTTCTCATTCCTGGACTGGCTCGAATGTATGGCTTCTTGTACTAGAAGAATGGAGTCAGTTATATGACGGTTTTCTAAAAACCCACCTAGGTTTTCAGAGATGAGGGATGGGAGAAAGGGTTTGAGGTGGGAGGCGATGACTTTGGACAAAATTTTGTACGAAGAATTACAAAGGGATATTGGACGGAATCTAGCAAATGAAGAGGGTCGGTTTTCTTTGGGTATGAGGGCCAGATGAGTGGCGTTGGTGTATCCCCCTACTTTGCACTTTCGTTGGGTCCACTTTAACATTTTTATCAAATCTTTTTTAATGATTCCCCAGAATGTTTAACAGAAGCATATGGGGAAGCCATCAAGACCTGGGGCTTTATCAGGCTGAAGAGCCCAAACCGATCTTCTGACTTCTTCCTCGTCAATCTCTTTGGTTAAACTATCATTTATTTGTTTGCTTATCCCCACAGGAAGATGTTGTAATAGCTCGGTATAATCCTCCTGATCTTTGGTTTCTGTTAGAAGGTCTCAAAAATGCTCTGTTGCTATCCTTCGAATGGCATCCTGGTTTTCTTGCTTGTTTCCTTCAACATCTATAATGGAGCTTACATTGTTCCTTATCTTTCTAGCAGTTGTTTGTCTATGAAAAAACGTTGTGTTTCTGTCTCCTCCCTGCAGCCACAATTGCCTCGATTTTAGCCTCCATTTTAATTCCTCTGCACTTTTAACTCGGCATAGTTGTGAATAGAGGTCATTTTCTTGTTGTTTTCTTTCTTTGGTGAGCCCAAACTCTTCTATCGCTCTTTGCATGCTATTGAGATTATTTTTAAGCTCCTTTTTTTCCTCTTCAGGTTCTTTATAGCTTGTTTTGGCCCATTCTTTAATTTCCTATTTTGTTCTTTTTAGTTTGGACTCCCAGATGAATCCAGGGGATCCTTCGACATGCTGACTCCAGGTTCTGAGAACAATTTCAGTTACTGCTGGTATGTTGTTCCAAAGAGAGCTATACCTGAAGGGTATAGGCCCCAAATTGTGATGTTTTTCCAGCGTGAGCATGATAGGAAAATGGTCTGAGACAGGGCATGTCAAAACGCTGGCGTACACAACTGAAAACCTGGAAAGCAGCGAAACATTAATTAAAATTCTGTCTAATCGTTCCATAATGTTGCCTACGCCAATCCTGCGATTGCTCCATGTGTATCTCCGGTTTTTGGGAACAATGTCCATTAGTTCATATTCTTGCATAATGTTTTCCAAATGGATTCTGTAGGGGTCAGAAATGAAACTGCCGCCTCTCTTTTCATTGGCGTGGAGGGTTAGATTGAGATCGCCTCCCAAAATAATGTTAGAGCACCCTTCTTCGTCAATATTGGACTTTAGATCGTGTCAGCAGCAATCCTTGTCTCTATAATGGTTGGGCACATAGATATTGTAAATAATTACAGTTTGCATATCTTCTTTGTTTTCCAAGACTGTTTTGATCCAGTGTTGGTTGATGGTTTCCGAATTGGAGTTCCATATGCTATGATTCCACATAGTGGCTATACCTCCTGAAGCTCCTCTTGCTTCACTGAAGCTTCCTTTAAACTGTTTTTGCTATTCAATAATACCATTCATTTCCCGCTGACCTTGCTTTGTTTCTTGCAGCAAAATAATTCCAGGCTTCTCGTGATGTATGAGATCTCTAAGGGCTACTATCTTGGAGGGGTGCCCAAATCCCCTGCTATTCCAAGACAAGATTTTTATCATTTCAAGTGTGATATCCGGGGTGGTGCTCGCCCCCCTTGTTCCTTGTTGTCTGTTTCTTTGTCATGCTGACCCAGGATGAAAGATTCTATGCGTGTCTGGGTTCCCATAGCGATGTATTTCTGCGCGTTCTCGTCCCGATGCTGCTTGGCAGATTTCCTGCCCAGACCAGGCTTCTTATAAGTATCACTAGATCCTAAATGATCTTTATAAGAGCTCCTGGTGATTCTGTTTATAGGAGGGTCCAGAGGGAGCTGTGAGGAGATGATCAGGGGCGGGGAGGTTTTGGAAGAACTTTGGGGGTGGCTATCATGAGAGGGAGGGTCAAGGGGATGGCCTTCTGGGAGAGAAAGAATAGAAAAGGGGTTAGATGAAGGGGGCGGAAGAGGGGAGCGGGGTGTGGGGGATTTGGAGGGTGTAGGAGGAGAGGGGGAAGGATGATCTTCTGCTGAGGCTGATGGATCTGCTTCATGGGTGGCTTTAACCAGGGAGGCCGATTTCTTTTTTTTAACAACTTCCCATTGTTCCTCTTGAGGACAATTTTCTACATTAATAAGCTTAGTACATCGATTTGCAAAGTGGTCATACTTGTGACATACCTTGCACTTGAACGGGATTTGCTCGTAGTCCAGCTGCTGAATATGTCTCCAATCGTCCACTTTGAGCTTGATGGCTTTAGGGAGGCCTTTGTCGATATCCACTTCCACACAGATCCGAGCACAAGCTTGCATGTTGTCCTTTGGCTCGCTTCGGTCAACATATTTGCCCACTGTATTCCGTATGGCTCGAACCGAATCGTCCCCCTAGCAATGGAGGGGGAGATGAGGGAGCTAGACCCAAACTGCGATAGCGCTGGGAACATCGAGCTTAGGATCAAAATCAGGGATCCATTTGTTGAGATACAAGCCCCTGGAATCCATGAAATAGGGCCCGTTTCTGAAAATTAAATCCTTGTCTTCTTTGGATTCAAAGTGAAATGTAAAATACCCTTTCCCGTAGAATCTAATGGATATTTTCCCTTGTATCTTATCTTACCAGTTTCTCTCAACCCATCTCTGGACGGTTTTCGGAGAGGGCCAGAGGCCCGTGAACTGTCCAATGAGTCCTTTTTCTGCCAGCGAAAGAGTGGCCAAGCAAGGTAGGGCAAGAGGCAAGTGAACTTCTTGAGGCCATCGAGCTTCTTAACAAATTTTGAAACAACGGGTCATGGGTGCTGAGGAGGCAGTGATTTTACCAAGTTTGAGAATGCCTGCTGAATGTCAATCCCCTTCGGTGGAGCCTCCGGAGGGGCCATGAGTGATGAACGAAGAACCAAACGGTTACGTAGAAGGAACCCTTGGCCGCGCGCGCAGCAGCTCGAGACAATTTTCATAATTTCAAAATTTTTTAGTATTGACGATAAAGATAAAATAATGGGATCTGAAACACATTAAAATTCTATCAGTTTTCATCCATGTTGTTAAACATATAATAACATGACACTAAAGATCGCTAAAATTCTAATTTTTTTCAACCATAACATTGAAGATACAAAAAAATTTGGAAACTTTTCAACCATAAAATAAAAAACCATGACATTATGAACAAATTACATGACTAAATTAATCAAAATTTCATTACTTGTAAATTGAATGAAACATACATTATATCTCTAAGTTATTGTTGCATTGTAGATATTCTAAACAATAAAAATCATCATAATTAAAACATATAATCGAACAAACATAAAAATGACTCATAACTTCATTTAACGCCATATGGAAATCAAAATTTTGATTTGAAGATACGATGCAAACATCAGTTATATAAACTCTCTTAGACAATTATTCAAAATAAATCATATTTTCTAGCACACCATCAAAATTCACATCTTCAGATGAATGACTGGATGCAGATGAAGATGTTCCATATTCTTCTCCTTCATCAACTAGTGCCCCATCTGAGTCCACATGTATGCCCAACATTCCAAGTTTCAAAATTATTTTGCATCTATGACTGATTTCAACAAACTTCCATCTCAACACTATTCCTTCTGCTAACAACCTCTTCAAAATATCTATCATCTTGAAGAGAAGAGTTCCTCTCTTTGTTAAATTGAAGTCATAAACAAGTTTGTCAACATCCTCCAATTTTAAGAGATATGTGCGACAACGATTTATATTTGTACCCTTTCTTTTTCTCTTTCCACCAATTTTTTTGATTAACTACCATCTCTGGCCTATACACAACATTGAATGGGTGTGTATTTGTGGCATACCAATGTACTTCAACACCTGCAACATCTTCATTTTCTTTAATGGCCTTTATAACCTTAGCAACCCATAATGGATAGCCATTGGGATCTCCATCTTCTAGCACTACGATCATTCAACCCTCCTTAATTTCCTGTACCGAATCCCTGTAAAGCTCTTCCATGGCTTCACATTGTGCATGAGATCTTCTGAAACCAATATAAATTTCTCTTTCCTCTACCTGTGAAGAATTAATAATACCTTGAGATTGTTGTTGTTCAAAAATGTTTCTTTCCTCATGTTCATTTGACACATTTTGTGGCCAAATAAATGGATTTTTCAAAGGTATATCTTCATTTGTTGTTCATGAAATGATATCACTTTGATTATTGAAAGAAGACTCCCACCAAACTGAATCAACAATATCAAAAGTACTCATATGTATATCTAATACATTTTTCTATTTCTTCTAGGCAATCAAAATAATTTATATCTCTATTCTGCTTGCGTGCATTATGAACTTCAGAAAATGATTGTAATAATAATATATTTGATGAAAATATTGGATGATCTGGAATGAACTTCAAAAATTCCAAACCTAATGACAGTGCCCATTTTGCAGTAGTTGAATACTTCTTGCCCAATATTAGTGTTTTCCCATCAATTTTTTTGATACAAAATTGATGTTGGAAGCTAATGTCATTAAGTTCTCCTCACCATGCGATCCCAGAATAAACCTTCGCATGTCAACAGTTTCTTCCAACACATCAAAAGTAGGCTCTCGTATGTATTATTTCTTAATACATTCAATTAATGATGGCAAGCTCCCAACTTCCTTCCTCCTCAATGCGACTAAAAAACAACTAAACATCTTATCAATATGGTAATGAGTGTGCCCAACAAGAAGGAAACCAACCTTTACCTTTTGAAAAATTCTCAATTCAACAAGCATGTTTAGATATCCAAAAATAGTTTGACTTTTGTTTTCGCGACAAGTGTTGTCCAATTGTAGATACAAAAATTCGGGAAGATTACCAAACCAATGAGAAAGCACATCATGAATTATGGTTATTGTTAGATTTGCATCATTATGAATATTTGGAGCTGTGAAGCATACGCTTGGCAACATTTTCCCATTGAATACCATACAACCGACCAAGTGATACTAAATAAAATTTTCCTCCTATAAATTTTTGGGTGTGCGAACAAAATGTGGTAGAAGTGTTTTCTTCTGGTCCATACCATCAATTATCAAACCCAAATATTTATTTGGATTATCATGACACTTCTTCCGATGCTTGTACAACTTTTTCCTTTCACTTGTTTATTGTTCGCGATGCTCTTGAAGTGCTTTGACAATGGAATCTACACAACATAAAAGAAAGTCACTGAGAAATACATTTTCATAGTTGATGACTATGCAATTTTAAAAGTTAAAGTTATGAATGCTTACCACTTTCTGACCCTTCAAGAGAAGCACATGTATTGCAAATCCCCATCCTTGTCTTCTTAGGAATACAAACATTGTTGAATTCTTTGTTCCATATCTTCAAAAAATATTGATATGTAATAAATTGACCATGTCCCTCAACACCTTATGCATATTATTTGTATAAGTTGTAGATTTCTCATCTTGAAAAACTATATGGAATATTTATTTTCTATCTATTTGGCATAAATTCTCCATGCTTTGAAAATAAATCTTTCATCCATGACATTGCAGTATTTGATAATGGCCCAAACTATTGTTTATGACGTACTTTTGAATAAAATGTGGGATCCTTTTCCAAATTTTCTTGGATTCTTGACAGAACAAAATTACCCATTGAATGAAACATTTTGAAATCCTTTCTACAGATAAATAAAGACCCAATATGATAATCATAACTTGATAATGTAGATTGCATGCACCCCACTAAATATGAAATTTGCATGATTTTATTCATTGACAAATATCTCATCCTTTTCTCTAATGCAAACTTGAAATCCATATGTTTCAAGCAATATTTTTGACAACATTCACTTGACATGAGAGCGTTGATAGAACTTCTTCTCGTCAGATATTATGCTCTACCCCTTGTATAACTAGAACGTCTTGGATTGATACGAAAAGTTCTACTCCTACTCGTCGATACAATATTTCCTAGCAACATCTCCATCATTGGATCATCATTTGTATAAGCATTTTCATCATCATTATGAGGAATGTTATCCTCACTATGATCATCTGTGCTTTTGAAATGCTGGCATGGATGATATTCTTCATCTTTCCATTCTTCAGTGCTACCCTCACATTCCTTAGAATTAGGAATATACATGGAAAAAAGATACCAATTTCTTCTTCAAACCAGGAACATACATAACATCTCGCAAAGTGAGGGGAGCACTCGACTCCCTCTGAAAGGTAATTGTACAAACCCGGTAGCACTATACCTCCCATCATCACCCATCTCAATATTCATATAGGGATCCTTCTCCTCCAAGTCACTAAAGAGCTCCTTGTTACTAGTCATGTGGAAAGAAGCTCCACTTTCTAGGTACCATGCACTACCCATCATTGATGACACTATGCATGTGATGAGGGTAAAATCCAATTTGAATTGTGAGATGAGAGCCTCAACTGTCGCTCCTCCTAAGGACTTCTTCTTGGACTTCTTGAGTGGCAAATTTGTAGCAAAATGTCCCAGCTCATGATAATGAAAGCATTTGACTTTCAACATGTCCTTCTTCTTTCCTCCATGACAAGAATCTGGTTTGGAATGAGATGCCTTCCCCTTCCATTTCTTTTCCTTACCTTCCAAGGCACAATTTTCCTCATTATCAGTCTTTGATGAGGATCCATCTCTGGTGCTTCTCTGAATCTCTTCTTGTACAAAATTTGACCACAATCGTTCCCAATTTGGAAGCTTCTCCCTCCCACTGATAGAGTCCTAATAACTGTGCCAACACTTTGGGAGTCCTAGAAGATCTAGGCTCACCATATCATCCTCAAAAATAGCAATCCCAACACTTCCAAACTCATCATGACAATGAGTGAACTTGGTCAAGTATTTCATAATTGAGTCACCCTTCTCCATCTTGATCTTTCTGAGTTTTTCCTTCAGTGCCAACTTCCTATGGTCACTGCCATTCTGAAATAGGTCTATCAATGTCTTCCACATGTATGGAGTTTCCTTTTCATGGAGACTCGAGACAATGTGGTATCGAACTCCGTCAAGGATAATCTGCCTCGCCTTTTCCACACACTTTCTCCACTCATCCAAATCTTTACCATATAATGCTGGAGGCTTAGGAATGTCTTGATCAATGAATTCCTTGAGGCCAATGTCTTCCAACACTGCTTCCATCCTGTCCTCCCATGTTATGTAATTCGAGATGCCTTCCAAGGCATACTCAAGTCGCAACCCGTAGAAAAACATATTGTTGATCTGAAGTATGAACTACAAATTGGATTTTCACCTACACAACAAACTCGAAATATCCTCTTCTATATTGTCTTTAGCTATGATACGATGTAGATTTTTTTCTTTATATTCAACAACTCATGTGATATACTAAAACATAAGACAATAATTTACTCTACTCTTTACAACGGAAACCAATAAGGATCGATGAAAACAATAATCAGAAAGAGGAAGAATATCAATCGCACATAACACAATATTTATCTAGGGAAAGAAACTACTCAAAACCCCGACTATCTATATTGCATTAACCAAAATATCTGAGATGAAAATAAAATGTTTGTTCACACTAGAACAATCCCTCCACAAGTATGATCTAACTCTCTACCTCACAAGCCCGCTCTAGCCAACACTTAGCCAATTTCGTTTCCTGCTAAGCCCCTACTTCCTTTCCCAATTCCTCATAGAATCAACCCATATTTAGTTGGGAAATCCTTCATAACTGTGCAATCCAAACTTAGGTCCTCAACTGATTACATTCACCATCTGTACAACTCGAAAAATTATACAACTGATAGTACACTATCCCTGCACTCTACTCTCAACTGAGTCTTCCTCTGGACTGACATGCATGAGTTATTTGTCAGTGAATCTTCAGTTAACTAGTGTGGTACTAGTTGATGCACTGGTGCACTAATCCACTACTAGACCTCTACTAGTTCATCTAATAGTTAGAACTAGTTTAACTGACTATAACTCAGTTAGACTGATTTATCTAATTACAACTCCAAAGAACTCAACCTGGGCCCCTAAAATTTAGGGATCACTCTACATGACTCTATATAGACTTCCAACTCGAAATTCCTAAGTCAATTAAATCAATTTAACTTAATTAACTATTACTAGTTGCTATGAGAATAGAATTACAATTTTAATTTAAGGACAGACTAAATTGGAATTTCTTGTTGTTATTTTTAACAATTTCAAATAACATTATTGTTCTATGCCAATGCTTGAAAAAATGGGCTAGCAATAAAATGGCTTGGGCCATGTCAACCAAAATATCGACCTTGTCTCTACTCTTATTACCAAAAATGATGAGAAATTCCTTTCCAAGGGAATAAACACCTGAAAACTATCATGGAATTGAACTTTTCATCCATTACCATCATTTGGGGGCATGATTCTACTGATGAATTCATTTTTAGGTTGGCCCATGATTACATATTCATGAGAAGGGATAGAGGGTTTCTCTACATGAGAAATGTAGGATGTGAATGAAGGAAAAAAAATTACGAGGGATGGATTAACGACCATGGTTTGAATGTGTAGATTAACGAATTGAACCCTTGAGACAACTACCAAATCAAACTAGTAGATGGATACATAGGAGAGTGAGCCTAGGGTTTTAAATGTCGCCTACTCAAAATTTCAAAGATGAGGGACAATGAAAAAACTATAGATAAATTGGCATAGGAAGAAATGAAATGTATTTACAAAATTAGAACTATGTGCTACAATGGATTTGACAAGGGGCTTTTTCTACCTCATGGGCAAAGCTAACATACCATAATGGAAAACTTGATAGGCTAGAGACTAGGGATGTTTTTGACTGGGATAGGAGTTCGACTAGTTTTGATACCATGTCAGAGGTAACTCCCAAGTGATTTATTTTCCATTATATATTAATAAAATTTAAACTCATATTACTCAATATTGGTTCACTATATGAGATTCAATTCATCTTCATCTTCTTGAATATTTACAATTTTATTATTTACATGGTCAAAAATATTGAATGATTATGTCCAATAGATGAAATGTGTATACTTATGTGCTTGTATCCTAAATGGACAATATGGTATTTGGGATGTTTACTTATAATATGAAAGGGTAAATCTGGTTGCAATGGATGTATAACATTCATATGCCTACTTTTGGATCTTCATGTGCCCTAATGATATGTTTTTAGGAGAATAAGATTGTCAGACTTTAGTCTTCGTTATTGTTAATGTTCTTGATTGTTTTAGGTCTTTATTATATAGTAATTTATGAATAAGTATACAAGGAAGGTTAACCACCTTAGTCTCTTGGAGGGCTAGGATGGTTGGTTGGTTATGAAAAGCTCTTAGTGAGTGTTAATCAGGAAGCTAGGCCTTTATTGGTAAGGAAAGAGAAGCCCCAAGTATACTACAAATATTATAAGGTTTTTTCAAGGTACATATTTAGATGTAAGATTCAAAACCTTGATTGCAAGGTGCATGCTCAAGGGAAGGAGCCTTCTTGTAACATCTAAGGCAAAGTGTTATAGAGTTCAATAAAGAACTCTTGACCTGGTTGGGATGAAAATGCATGAAGGATTCAAATGGGGTTAAGATTTGAACAATGGCCTCTTTGAATCCTCAAATAAACACTTGATACGAGATCGTGAGAAGGATAATTTTGGACATCTTCATGGTTAGTGAAGAATTTTTCAATCTCGTGCTTCTTTATATATACCATTTCCTTTTAAAATCCCTTTTCAACCCTTACAAAAGGATGAGAAACCCCCTCTATAAGCCTACTTTTCCTTGGATAATTTTGGCGATTGATCACATGGTTTTAAAAATTTGAAAAATTGAGGATTAGAAATTTAGCCTTAGTCCTTAGTCACATGGGTCGATGGAGAGCTATTGTTAGGTCCTTATAATACTAGTATATTCCCCTTATTGTTATTGTTAGTGTATCCCCCTATTTTGATTGTTGTGCCCATATATCCCCCATGTTGTTTTATATTTGACCCCATAGAATCCCATTATTGTTATTATGATGCCCTTACATTATTATTGTTATGTAGGCTCTGATTATATTGTGACCCCTTAGACTACTATATATACCAAGGAGGTATTATCAGTTGAATCATCCAAGAATTTTTCATTTATGTAATGTAACGGAGGTTTCCCCCTCAAAGAGGATAATTTTTAAGTCGTTAATCTATCTTTTCTTCTATTTTGTGAGCTGGTTGCATAACATTTGGTATCAAAGCTTTCGATTCTAGGGCTTTGCTGCTTCAAATAGGCCATCGTGGAATTTTCACTATAACTTTTTTATACTGATCCTTAGAAGCTGAAATTGTGACCAGATGGAGCTGAAATATTGGTGAACTGCTTTCCAAAATTTCAGAACTTGGTTCACTATATTTTTAGATATATGGTCTGAAGAAGTTAGGGTTTCTTCATGCTCTAGAATTCAGTCTCAAATAGGTGACCAAGGGAAAATCGTCATAAATTTTGCTTCAAGCATCAGATTAGAATTTTGTGAAGAGTTACATAAACAAAACAGATTGTAGCATCTCATGTATCAATTTTCAGAGCTGAAGTTTGAAACAATGCCACATGGAATTCTGTACAAGTTCGCTCTATTAAAAGATTACATAATTAGGTCATTGTGGGATATTTGGCATAAATGTATCTTGAAGAATCCAATCTTGGTCTGACTCGTGGTAGTGGAAAGAAGACTCATAAGGTTACCATAGGATGGAATTAAAAAACTTGGAGATCAAAAATTACGGAGATACAACAAATTCAATATCGAGATCCTAAAAAGAAAGAAAAAATAATGTATTTTTTAAAATTTTGCATAGCTTTTGTTTGAAAAATCAGTTTGAAGTGATTCAAAGGGAATATTGAAGCATAGATATCGGTATTTGTTTCTAAAATGCCTCTGAAACAAAATAATTTTACATCCATTAAGCTATCAGAGAAATATACTATGACTCATGAACAGGAATATTTGCAACATGATATATCAAAATTACGCGATCAACTGCAACAAATTTCACTCTCACAAAGAGAAACCAAACATGAACTAAAAGGGGACATGGATGGCTTAAAAAGGGGCATGGAAGTTTTGAAGGATGGTTTAAAATCTTACATGGAAGATTTGAAGGATGGTTTAAAAGTAGACGTCGAAGCAATGATGAATGTCAAGATGGAAGGATTGACAAAGTTGCTGCAAGAAAGTCTTCCCAATGGTGACAATATAATCCATGAAAATATTGATGAGGACAAAAGGAATATGAATTATGATTTTAGAGACTCGAGTGTCGGGTTTAAGACCCACCACATTACAAATATCGATATGAGGAAGTTCATGGGAAGGATTTGGTAACATGGATACTAGAGATGGAGCAATATTTTGATCTTCATGATGTGCAACACACACAGAAGGTACACACTACAACTTTATATTTAGAACCAAATTAGTTGTATGGTATCAATGGCTTTGTTCTCATAAACCACTTGTCACTTGGTCAATTTTAACAGAGGAAATGATAGAACATTATGAGGATACAAAGGGAAACACCTTCTTTAGAGAATTGATAAATCTCAAACAAAATGGTTCAACGATGGAGCACATTGAGGACTTATAAAAATTGAATATCAGGGTAACTGATATTCCAAAGGAGCATATGATTCATGTCTTCATAGGGACATTGAATGATAACATTCAACATGAGGTTTGCCTTTGGGAACCTGATTCATTGGAGAAGGCATTCAGGGTGGCAAGAAAAGTTGAAAGAAATATTATGGAAACATGGAAGTCTACCACTCACAACTACAGATATGGAAGTGTTGCTTCTCCTAACCCTCCACAACCTACAAGGTTGACACCACACAAATTGGAGGAGAAAAGAGAAAAAGGGATTTGTTACAGTTTTGGTAGAAAATGCACTAAAGGTCATAAGTGTGCCGAGAATAAATTATTCTACATAGATTGTGAAGAGGAGAAGAAAAGAAACAAGAAACATAAAAGGAGAGGCGTATATACTAGGAACCAACCCCAAAAAAAGAAGAAATGAATCTGACCATATCTTGTAATGCATTGGCTGGAATTACTACTCCTCAAACTCTCAAGATAAAAGGATATATCAAAAAGAAAAAGGTAATAGTGTTGATTGATTTGGGTAGGACCCATAATTTTATTCTTTGTAAGATAGGAAATGAATTGTATTGCTTCCTATATCCAACACCAGAGTGTCAAATGATGCTTGCAAATGGAGGAACTATAAATTGCTCTGAAAAGTGCCATAATATCAAGCTAACTATGGGGGAATATGTATCAAATAGTCCAATCTTTCCGTTCCAATGGGTGGTGTTGATATTGTATAAGGAGTCCAATGGTTACAATATTTGGGGATGATAAATTTTAATTTTCAAGAACTTTTCTTGAATTTTTTTTGGGAAGGAAAGGAAGTTGAATTAAGGGGTATCATATGGAAACAAGGAAATATAATCAACTCTAATGGAATGAAAAATATTATGAAGAAAAAAAATGGGGTGTAATTGAACAATTATGCACACTGGAGGTTCAAACATCGAAATCATCCATTACTCCAAATCTCCAAAAGTCTTGGACAATCATTTCAAGGTATTTGATACTCCCAAAGGCCTCCCACCTATTCATTATCATGATCATGTTATTCATTTGATTCCAGGAAGTGTTCCTCCAAACATTATACCTTATAGTTATCCCTATGCCCAAAAGAGAGAAATTGCATGTATGGTTGCAAAAATGCTAGAAGCTAGTATAATTCAACCCAATCAAAGTTATTTCTCTACTCCAGTAGTATTGGTGCACAAGAAGGATGGATCATGGCGTATGTGTCTGGATTATAGGGAGCTCAACAAGATCACTATTAAAGATAAATTTCACATTCCTGTCATTGATGAATTTTTGGATGAATTACATGGATAAATTTACTTCACAAAGTTGGATCTTCGTTCAGGATATCAACAAATTAGAATGAATATTGAGGACATTCCAAAACAACATTCAAAACTCATGAGGGTCATTATGAATTTTTGGTCATGCTTTTTGGCATTACTAATGCACCTTCCACATTTCAAGGTTTGATGAATTCCATTTTCAAACCCTTCCTTAGAAAATTTGTGTTAGTATTTTTTGATGATATACTAATCTACAACAAGTCTTGGAAGGATCATGTTCAACATGTTGACAGGGTGCTCAAACTATTGGAGGAGAAATAATTATATGGAAAAAAATCCAAATGTTTCTTTGGAGTACATGAGGCGTAATATTTGGGTCATATTGTATCTCATAAGGGTGTTAAGGTAGAACCTAACACAATTAAATCCATTAAGGAATGGAAAACCCCCACAACCATAAAGAATCTTCATGGATTTCTCGGGTTGATAGGGTATTATCGTAATTTTGTTAAGAATTATTGGAGAATAGCAGCACCTCTAACAACATTACTGAAGAAAGATGAATTTTCTTGGACTCCAGAAGGCCAAGCATCGGTCTTAGCAACGTCAGAATTCACAAAAACCTTTATTGTGGAATGTGATGCCTCAGGAAATGGAATTGGTGTTGTATTAATGCAAGAAGGAAGACCCATTGCTTTTGAAAGTTGTCCAATAAAAGGAAATTATTTACACAAACTTATTTATGAAAATGAAATTTTGGCAATAGTACATGCAAGGGATGAATGGAAGAATGATGAAGAGGTGTGGACACTCATTCAAAATTTGTAGTAAGATCCTAGTACATCTGAGACATTTAGCTAGAAATATGACTCATTATGGTAGAAATATCGCTTATATATTTGTAAGAATTCCCAACTCAAAAAAAGTATTCTTTTGGAATTGCACACCTCCCCCTTAGGAGGGCACTCAGGATTTTAAAAAATTATAACATAGTCAAGATGGAATTTTTTTTGGATGGCCTTAAATTTGATATTCCAAATTTTGTGGAAAAATGTTTGGTTTTCCAACAAACTAGAGTTGAGGGAATTAAGACCCCGTGTTTGTTACAACCTCTAGCTATTCCAAGTCAACATTGAGAGGAGGTCTCAATGGATTTTATCACAGGTTTACAAAATTCTGAAGGAAAGAGTGTGATCATGGTGGTAGGTGATATAATTAACAAGTATGCACACTTTTGTGCATTATCTCATCCTTTTAAAGCCAGTACAGTTGCTACTGCATTTATGGAAATAATAAAAAAGCTACATGGAAACCTGAAGGTTATTGTATGTGACAAAGATCCCATTTTCACTAGAAATTTTTGGACGAAATTATTTTCTTGCCTTGGTACTAAATTATCTCATTTCTCAACTTATCATCCTCAATCTAACGAGAAAACTGAGATAGTGAACAAATGTTTGGAAGGATATCTTCATTGCTTTGTATCCGATAAACAAACACAATGGGTCAAGTGGTTACCTCTAGATGAATGGTGGTATAACACTTCTTTCTATACTGCAACAAAAATGACCCCATTTATGGCACTTTATGGATATCATCCAACATCCATCTTATCATCTTTAAGAGAAAATTATAAGGTTCAAGCATTAGAAGATCACATTGAGCATGAACAACAAGTTATGCAACTCTTAAAGGATAACCTCACTCTGGCACCTAATCAAATGAAACAACAAGCAAATCAACATCAAAGTGAAAGAAGTTTTCATGTAGGAAAATGGGTGTTTTTACAGTTACAATCATACAAACAAATGTCCCTCAAGCAAGCTAAGAAGGATAATAAATTATCACCCAAGTATTATGGTCCCTACAAGGTGTTGCAAAAGATTAGTACTATGGAATACAAATTGGAGTTGCTTGCATCTTCTTGAGTACAACCAGTTTTCCATGTTTCATGCTTCAAGAAGGTTATCAATGTCAATATCCTAGTTGAAACAGTGTTGCCAAAACTTGACAAAGAAGGAAAAATCATCTTTGAATTTGAGCAGTCACGGAAACAAGAACCTGATGGCTATGAAATCGATTAATTTCAGAGTATCTCATTAAGTGGAAGAACTTACCACTAAAGGTCCACTTGTGAGGATGAGAATTTTGATACAGAAACATCTGGAACTACTCAAGCATTGAGGACAACACTTTTTTGAAGGAGAGGGGCATGATAGGTCCCTATAATACTAGTGTATTCCCCTTATTGTTAGTTTTAGTATAGCCCCCTATTGTTATTGTTATGCCCATGTATCCCCCATGTTTGTTATTGTTGTGCCCCATAGAATCCCACTATTGTTATTGTTGTGACCTTACATTATTATTGTTATGTAGGCTTTGATTATATTGTGACCCCTTAGACTCCTATATATACCAAGGAGGTCTTATCATTTGGATCATATTAGAATTGTTCATTTATGTAATGTAAAGGAGGTTTCCCCCTTGAAGAGGATAAGTTTTTAGTCGTTGATCTATCTTTTCTTCTATTTTGTGAGTTGGTTGCATAACAACTATGAGTTAGATCTAGGTGAAAGAGGTGCCCAATTTTAAAAAGACAAGAGATAGAGAGTTGGATATCAAGGTATAGATCCTTGAATTATTAGGCCTCCAGAGATCGAGATATCAACTAGAAAGTTTTTACCTCGATATAAATAGATCACAAACATATTTGAGTTAAAGAGATTAATTTATGATATGTATTTCCTATTAATGGGTGTTGGGGCTATTGTATTTCAAGATGTTGTGATGTGCATGATACTACATAAATACTTGATACTGATAAATCCTAACACGACCATTGAATAATAAGGAATTTCCAATCAAATCACAGTGGTTATTGACTTTTGAAGACTGGATGTTGGAATGTCGGCATATCAAGTTTCATCTATTGAACCATATTGTAAACATTGGTTACCACAAAACCATGATATTGATTGACTTGGTATGTCTATTTACTAATAGATATATTTACATTAGTCAATATATTAATTAATTACTCACCAATATATAAATTATAATTTTAACCTAGCCATTTTTTTTGCTAATTTCGAAAATAAATTACTCAACAATCTATATATATCTGTTATATTAAATTTTTCCTTTTAATAAAAAATAACTAATTTGCTACTTTTAGCTAATTCTTAAATGATCTATAAATACTTATTTATATAGTATATAAAGCATATATGACATGAAAAAACAAGACTGCAAGTGTTCAATTGGATTTGGGTTATATAACTTTTGGGATTGTGAAGTATTTAAAGGAGTTCATCTAATTATTTTGTTTTATGTTCACGTTTTTTTTAGTAATCTAGTGACACAATTAATTGTGATTTTCATTGTTTAAATTGAGTTTTTGAATACATAAATAGATTCAACATTCTAAACAAAATTGCAGAACAAGATGATGGAAACTGCACAATTTAAATTCACAATTCTAACAAATTTTTTCTCAACTTTATATAATATTAACAAAAAAAACACAACATAAAAAATTAAACTATAGGTAAAAAAATAAATAAATTAATTTAAAGAAAAATAGTTTAACTGACTCACTTACAAACCTGAACACAAACTCATTTATATTTAATTATGAAAAAATACTATCAAAATAATAATATAAACCTAAACCCTTATAGTTTCCATTAAAAAAAACATATTTTTTATTATAATATTCCAAACATGTATTCTATTTTAAAAGTAACTACATGTATTCTATTTTAAAAGTAACTATTTTTAATTGGCAAAAAATAATTAGAATAAGTTAACCAGTGAAACAAATCCTTTATAGGAAGTTGAATTTTTACTCAAAATATTTTGGCAGTGTATTTTTTATTTTTTAAATTTAAATTTCAAATGAAAATTTTAACTACCCACCTTTTAAAAATTACTCACCAATCTATAAATAATTTTATTAAATTTATTAAAAAAAAAAATAATTCAATTAACCAGGTTGGGTAATTCTGAAAATAAACTACTCAACAATCTATATATAATTTTCCATATTAAAATTTACCACTTTTAACTAATTCCAAACCTTAGTTACTGTCAACGAGCACTCTACCTTCCAAATTTAAAACTTCCTTATTTTAATGGGCACGTCGCCATCTTATCATGTGGCCACGCTCTTTATATATATAGGCGCACTCTATTGACTAAAAAGTTGTTCAAGCATCGGACGATCCTCCACAGTCCGCGCCTCGATAGAGGATTCAATTTGTGGCGTTTTGGTATTTAAGCGAATCAGATTTTAGGGTTGTCCCTGCACTATTACTTGGGAATTAGCTCAACAAATTTGGATTTTTTACAACAGTTCTGTATTTGCCTCTTTAATACGGTCGGTAAGTCGCTTTCTCTATTACTCTCTTACTGCGATTATTTGCGTATGTGTTTTTGTATAATTCAGATTTTATGTTTTCATGACATGGATTGTGTGTAGGCAGTGCTTTAATATGGATTCAGAGCAGGGGAAGCTCTTCATTGGTGGGATATCATCGGACACAACAGAGGAACGATTGAAAGATTATTTCAGCAACTTTGGAGATGTCCTGGAAGTAGAGATTAAGAAGGACAGGATCACAGGCAGGCTGCGGGGATTAAGAAGTAACGTTTGATATTTGGTGATTTTAGTTTTTATATGAAAGTAAGGTATAATGAATTCTCCCTTTCTATTTATTTATTTGATTAATATTTTAAGAATGAAATTAGAATAATTAACAATATTATGTTGTGATATTTTTATTTATGGATATTGATTCCATAAGTTATTGGAATCAATATCTATAAGTTGCAATCAACAAATTTAAGATTAGAGTGACCTTGTAACATAAGGTTATTTGTACTTCTCTAAGTCATTAGTTAAGTTGTACAAGTAGATTACGATTAAATGGGTTTCTTAATTCATTTATAAAGTTATATATTGAGTATTTTTTTGCAACTTTCTTGTAGATCAAGTTAAATGAGTTTCTTAACTCGTTTATAAAGTTAAATATTGAGTACCTTCTTTGTAAATTACTTATTCAACATATTTCTAACCTCTATAATGATATGTAACTATGTAAAATGACAATGATGTGTCAATAGCTTAAATGTGTTAATATTTTCTTCTCCTACTTGACTCATTCCTTCATCTACATTTCCAGCCCAATCAAAGTCTTAAAAACCTGTCGATATAACATTACATTAATTAGTATAAACAATACCAAAATCTAAGGTTCCTTGGAGATACCTTAAAACACCTTTTGCTGCAACCCAATGGCTCTCAAGGGGCTTTGACATAAATTGGCTCAATGCATTGACTACATAAGCCAAATTTGGCCTAGTTGTAGTCATGTAGATTAGACTCCCAACCAGTTGTCTATACAAAGTCGCATTTGCCACCTTAGATCCATGATCATCCTGAAGCTTTAAATTCTGTTGTAAAGGTATTGTTGCAGCTTTGCACCGATCCATTCTAAACTTTTCCAGTAAGCTCTTGAAATAATTAATCTGTAACAGAAAAGTTTTTCCAGAATCCCTCCAGACTTCCAAACCCAAATAGTAATGTAGCTCTCCAAGGTATTTCATCTCAAAGACTTGTGACATCCGCTCCTTGATTTCTTTAATGAGATTATCAGTCCATATGGTGCTTTTTTCAACCTGCAACCTAAATATTCTTCACCATGTTTGACAAACCCCTCAGGTTGCACTATGTAGACTTCTTTTAAGTCCCCATTTAAAAAGCAGATTTAACATCTAGCTGGTGAATCGTCCAATGGTGTTTGGTAGCTAGAGAAATTATCATTCTGATTGTGTTTAGTTTAGCTATAGGGGCAAATGTCTCATCATAATCTATACCTTCTTGTTGCGAATACCCCTTTGCAACCAGCCTAACTTTATATTTATCAATGCTCTCATATGCTTTAAATTTAGGCTTATATAACCATTTGCATCCTATGGGTTGTTTGCCTTCAAGTAGTTTAACTAAATCCCAAGTTTTGTTTTTGAGGATTGATTCATATTCCTCTTCCATAGCGACCCTCCATTCACTATATTAACTGGCTTCTTTGCAAGTAGAGGGTTCAATAACATTAATCATACTAGTTGTAGAAGCATTTTCCCTATATATTGCTGGCAACTAAACCTTACTACATCATCTTCTTTCCCTTCCTGCTGCTGTTGCTGCTCATTGTTGTCACTTGATTCATCACTTCCTTCTTCCACCAATAAGGGCACTTGCCATTCTTCATTAGCACTCTCATGGATTCCATCATTAACCTATTCATGAAACACTACATCTCTGCTCGCAAAAAATTTATGAGTAAAGGGATTAAACAATTTGTAAGCTTTAAATTATGTACAATACCCAACAAAAATACATTTGATGGCCTTTGAATTCAATTTATTTCTATCTTCCTTTGGGACTTGAGCAAAGGCTTTAGAGCCAAAGACTCTCAAATGCTTAACTGTAGGCTTATAGCCAAATAAAGCTTCAAAAGGAGTTTTGAAATCTAAACTTCTTTTTGGACTCCTATTCTTTAGATATACATCAGTATTAATTGCTTCAGCCCAAAACCCATTAGAAAGATTCTTACATTTTAACATACTGCGAGCACACTCTACAAGGGTTCTGTTCTTCCTCTCTGCAACCCCATTTTGTTGAGGACTATGGGGTACTATAAACTGTTGTTATATCCCATTATCTTTGCATTATTTGAGGACATAAGCTTTCTTGTACTCTCCCCCTTGATCAGAGTAGAGAATCTTGATGCTTTTACCTATCTGCTTTTCAACCATACTTTTGAACTCCTCGAAGTATTCAAAAGTGTGTCTCTCTTTCCTGAGGAAATACCCCCAAGTAAATCTAGTACAGTCATTAATAAACAATAAAAAATAGTATGCACCACCTAACGACCTTGTCTACATAGGCCTGCATAAATCTGTGTGTACCATCTCGAGTATATCTTTCCTCCTTCTATCAACATTCACAAGAAATTCATCTTTGTGCAACTTTCCCAGTGCACATGCATCACAATCAATATGAACAGGTTTTAAAACAAGAAGACCTTCAACCATACCTCTTTTCAATAATAGCAGCAAATCATTAAAGTTAATATGGCTGAACCTTTGATGCCATAAGTCCACTGTAGTCATGGCAGATGATGTCAATGCCTGATGTGTTGCACTTTTGACATTTAGCTTGTATAATCCTCCCAAGCATGTCATCTGGATCAAGGTTGAAACTCTTCAACTCATTAACAAAAGATGCAGAGTCCTTGACAAAGGATTCTATATGGCCAAAAGGGGCTTAAGCTTATGGGCTAAATATTTAGCAAGAATATAAGTTGGCCCTCCTATCGTGTTGACAATGGGTCTCAGAGGAGACCCTTCCTTATGAATCTTTGGCAGACCATAGATTCTAGGGGTAAGAGGGCAACTTTCAATACGCTTATGACTAAACGAGCTGATCGAGCTACTAGCCTTTATAGCAAGAGCCACAATGTTGGAAATCTTCTTCAGGGGATCCTTGTTGAGTTTCCTGTAGCTCCCGCTATTATGGAGGTGGTCCAACATCTTCTAACGGTAATCATCTTTATCAAGAATAACCACAGCACCACCTTTGTCGGCTTTGAGAACAACAATATTCTTATTATTGTTTAACGATTTGAGAGCATCAAACTTAGGTTTGTTGATCTTGTTCTTGGGGGGTTTTGTCTTTCTAAGGACAACTGGACAGTCTTGATGAATGATATCTTTAGTGGCGTTTGGTAAATCTCTAATACCATATTCAATGTCACAGATGATATCGTCAACCGGGATATTTCTAGGAGAAAGAGAAAAATTTAAACCTTTCTCCAAAAGACTAAAGATAGGGGGATCAAAAGAAAAGTTAGACAGATTGACAACCCTATTACTAGAAGAGGAAAGAAAATTAGAACATATAATATTATCCAAACCTAGATTCTTATTACCAATCCTATTATTATTACAATTATCAGAATTGAAAACAGAGTCACTAACCTCATTAATAATATTATTATTATTAAGCCCAGTGATATTATTATTATACAAATTATTATTGCTAATCCTAATATTATTGTTCCTATCTGAGGTGAAAATACAGTCACTATTATTATTACTAGTAAACCAATTATTATTATTATTTTTATTATTCAATTGAATATTATTATTAATAGAACCACTTCCACTATTTTCGAAACCAACAGAAACCAAAGAAGAATTAACGGAAAACGAACCTAAGGGAATATGACCTGGTGAATCCGAGACTGTTCTAGCTTCACCTTCGATGGCAAGAGGGTGAGAAACACTGACAACCCAAGATCGGAGAGCAGATATTTGATTAGAATTAATTCTGCTTCTGGAAGGACCACGAAAGCAACTATACTCATTAGGCTGCGAGATGAATTTCTTCGAGAGCTTACTAAACTTCTTTGACTTCTTTAATTTCCATATTTCTTCCAGACGAGTAGATTTCAGAGCCGAGCATACCTCAATCCTTAACCAAAGGGGAGCAGGGATCTAATTTGAAAGTTCCAAATGGAGAGATAACAAATTAGGAGAAATGAAATCCAAAACCTTTCTCACCCTGCCAATCTCCAAACAAACCAATGCCATGCTAGCATTAAGAAAAATACGACAGCCATTAGAATTATTAAGAGGGTGCTTAATCTGAGCAAATGGAGGAACAAGGGAAGAGTCTCTACATCATTTTAGAAACATATATGTCTTCAACCTGGAAACCCTTACGCGAGACTGTTCAAAGTGATGAACTTTAATAGCAATGGCTCTTCTGTATAGGGAAGTAATTTCTGTATTCAAGATTCTGTGATCCATAATGAATTAAGCAAAGTCTTTCAGTAGAAATCACATAAGAGAAATTTTTGGCCGACGCGTTTCGAACCAACAAGTGTGGTTCATCATCAGGACCAAATGAAGAGGCAGACCATGGCAAAGGTTTAAATAGAGAGCAATGTAGAGACATAATTTCAAGTAATGACTATATTTGAACAATAATATTTAAATTATGATATTAATTTATTAATATATTAAAAACAAATATTATTCAGTAATGACTATATTAAACAACTAGTTTTTGAAAAAATATTTAAATAATGATATTATTTCATTATTTCATTAATTTATTAAAAATATTAATAGATAACGACTATATTAAATGGCTAGTTTTTGAAAAATAATATTTAAATTAATTTATTAAAAAAAAAAAACTTTAAAGAAGTTGAGTCAAGATCCTAATCGAGACAAGATAATTTGATAATTAATTAATGGAAATAAAATAAACTAAATTAAAAATAATTAATGAAAAAATAAATAAAATAAAACAAAAATATATACAAGTCAAAAGAAATATATAAATAAATAAACATAAAAATAAAACTAAATAAATAAAAATAGAAACACACACACACACACACACACACACACACATATATATATCTAAAGTAATCCATAAATAAAATGGGGTCAAGAATAAAATATGGGGCTCAGGCCCATTAAACAAATAAAAAATACTAAAAGGAGTTAAGAATGAATATGATGATAAAATACATAAAAAACATGAAGGATCAAGAAAATAAACACTAATGAAGAATAAATCAATAAAAAATACTATAAAAAGGATGCCAATACCTCCATAGATAAACAAACAAACAAAATAAATCGGAAAAAGAAGCCTAAAAAACTAGGAGAACAGGACACGGACCCAACTTCTACTAATATTCCAACCATCATCTCTATTCAAATTATTGGGTCTTTTTTCAATTTCTAGGGCCTCCCTCAATTTACGATGATGGAAATGACTAACCCTAACGACGACTTGAGCCTCCTCAATGCAAATGTGATGCTTAGATTTATCTGCATGCTCCACCAAAGTAAGAATGTGCATTCTTACTTGCTTTCATGGTCGTGGTTACTTTGCAAACTATTTTGCGACTTAGTTAATGATTCTTTCTATGATTGTGTGTGTATTTATTAGGATAGTACTATTACTTTTCTTCTAAAGGATCACTTTCTTTTTACTCATCTATGAAAGTACATTATACATATTTCAATTGTGTGTTTCACATGGCTTACTTGTGTATCTCAAAGTATATGTGCACTCTCGTATGTGTTAATCGCAGTCAAGGAAAATCTCTAAGAATAAATGGTAGTCGGGCCTTTGTTCCAGATGGGGCTCCTATCCCAAATGGTGTGAGGTCTTATTGGGAATTCATACCGGGGAGACCCCCTACTATTGGTGGTATCCAATTTATATCCCTCACCTAGGTTCAATTCCTTGCAACTCATATGATGATGAGACATATGTCAATGAAAAATGTGGCATATATATATGTAATATGGTTCTAATAAAAATAAAAATAAGAGTATCTCTATATATAAAGATATGGAATTTATATAAATATATACAATATTACTAAGAATCAACATAGATCCATCTTAACTCATGGCTACAAAGCATAAATAAGAATCAAATATTTAGAGGTCAAAGCATTTCCAGATTTTGCACGAAAAAAAAGGTACCTCCCAAATGATTGATTTTCTCTTAGAACTTAATAAAATTTATAAACTCATCCAACTCATTGGTTCACTATGCGAGAGTCAATTCATATTCATCTTCTAGAATATTTATAATTTTATTATTTATATGGACACAAATCCTAAAGGATTATGTTGAACCTCCCTCCCTTAAGCTGATAGGGTGTTTGTGAACCCAAACATCATTATGAAAATTTTAAACTTTTCTATTCTAAGCACTTTAGTGAAGATGTCTATAATTTGCTCATTTCTAGAATATTTTATTAAATCAATAGTCTTGGCATCTACATGATGTAAATCAAATGATAATTTATGTTGATGTGTTTGGTTTGATCACAAAATCTAGGATTCTTATCCAACTTCATTATATAAGTATTTTCAACCAGAAGAGGAGTAGAATTCACTTGTTTCTCCTACAAATCTTCAAGTATGTTCTTAAGCCACATAATCTTATTTCTTTTTAAACTACCACATATTTTTCCTCTATTGTGGAATTTGCTAGAAATTATTATTTGCATGACCTCAAGGATGAAACTTCTGATCTAAGACTCATGAGATAGCATGAAGTCAACTCAAAATTTTCTTTGTCTTTGTCAAGGTTGAAATAAGAATTCCAATCAGAATGAAGTCATCCACCCATGAATATTGAGTCCAAAGTCTTCAGTTCCTTTCAAGTAATCTAGAACTCTTTTTATAGGATACCATTGGCCTTCACAAGACTTTTAGATAGATTGGGAATAGATTCCAACAATAACTAAAATATCTGGTCTAGTAGTAGTGAGGTAGATAATGTTTTCCACGAGTTGTTTGTACTTGATTGCATTCTCAAATTTATTCCCTTCTTTTGATGCAAAATTCAAATTATGTTCCATTGGAGTAAAGAAACATTGCATTTAGTCATGCAAAACCTATTCAACAATTATCCAATGTACTTATTTTTGGAGACGAATATATACCTTGGATGTTGAGTCACTTCAATGCCCAAGTAGTAGTGAATATTTCCCAAATCTATTATTTCAAAGACCTTCTTCAACTATTTATTTATGTATGCAATATAGTTTTCATTGTTCCCTATTATCAATAGATTATCCACATATATAATAAGATATAAAACAAATTCTCCAAACTTCTTGGCAAAAAGCGTTGCATCATCAATATTAAATTGTTTAAAATTCATTTTCAAAAGATGCTCAATTAAATTTTCATACTATGCTCCCTTCAAAACAAAAAAAATTGTTAAGCCATGAATAAATTATCTTTCAAATATCCATTCAAGAAAGAAATCTTCACATCCTTTTTGAGCTACCAAGGCAAAGAGAGTCCATATGGTGTCCCATTTTTCTATAGGGGCAAATTTCTTTTCGTAATCAATGCCTTCTTTTTGTGAAAATACTTTTTCCATGAGCCTTTATTTGTGGTTTTTAAGTGATCCATATGATTTATACTTATTCTCGTATACCCACTTGCATCCAACTGGTTTGGTTCCGAAAGGGGGGTCCACCAACTTCCATTTTGCATTATTTATGAGAGTATCATACTCCTACATTGCTTCTTTCCATTCATAATGAGAAGCATCTTATTTAAAGGAAGTTGGTCTAAATTTAGTAGATAAATTCAATTCAAAATCATGTGAAACATCCATATAAATTACATCAACTAAATTAGAATTATCTACATCACCTCCATCTTGTCTAGTGGAATCTCTGGTTCCTATCTTTCCGACCTCATCAATATGAACACTTTCAAGTGTTTTGGTGGGCCATTTTTGGGGACCTTTCTAGGATGGTACAAGTTGCTCCATCGATTGTGATGGGGTTGCATCAAGATTTAGCCTCTCAATACTCTCAATCACATCAATCAAATGATATTTTTTATTTGATGAAGTTACTAGAACTTCATGAGGGGATGGTAGTGCTTCAGAAGGAAATTCTAGAGATTGATCCAAGATATGGATCCCCCGTTCAATATGTTGAATCTCATTATCAAATATATGATATGTATTTTAATGAGTGAATCTATCCAAATGATCAAACTATTGCTCAACAATGTTATTAGTCTTGGAATATTGAAGAATCAAGCTTGCTTCTTTGTTCCTTGGGAATCAAGGTTTAACAGGTGGAATCAAAGACCTTGAGATGCCTTAACAAAGGAATGTGACCATACCACATATCATAAGGATTTTGAGACAATAATTTTGACACATTTTTTGACACACACTGCTCATAGAACTGCATCAGCCCAAAACATCGTCCCAAAATATAGTCTTGTTCATTCTTTCAACTACACCATTTTGTTGAGGATTTTTATGGAACTTTGATTTGATGTTGAACCCCATGTTAGAAAATATAGTTTCAAATTCATTAGAGGTATATTCTCTTCCATTATCAGTATGAAGAAAGCCAATATGTGATTGTGCTTCATTTTCAATCCACACATGAAAATTTATGAAAGTTTCCAAAGCTTGAGATTACTTTTCAACAAATACAACCAACACATTTTGGTGTAATAATCAATATTCATCATATATTTATTGCCATTAGTAGAAGGAACATGTATAGGGCCAAACAAATGAGAATGTATCAATCCAATTTTTCTATATGCTCTAGAAGTGGAATCATGAAAGGGTTTTTTTCTATGCTTTCCAAGGATATAGGCATCACATTGCTTTAGTTTCCTAGGAAGGAAAATCAAAGACGCCGTCCTTTTTTAATAAATGAAGGTTGTCATAATTAATATGTCCAAATATAGAATGCCATAGAAGAGTAGATGGAAATGTACCTTGATCATTATTTGAGATGTATGCATAATTCTGTGTACGAGCATATTTTCGTTTTAGATTTAGTAGTATTTCCTTCTCCACTCTAATTCTAACAAATATGTTTTAGATACTTTTTTTATTTCTATTTTTCCATCAAATATATGAATAGAGTGGCCTTGCTCGCAACTGTGAATAGGGAAAAACATATTTCTTCCCAGCTCTTGAACATAAAGTACATGATGTAGAATATAATTAGGAAATCTAGGTAGTTTAAGGTTGATGGTTCCAAGCTAAGGGCTTAAGACTTGATTTATATGTAAAACACAATGTTCCATCAACATTATCATTGAAATATTTAAAGAAGTATCTAGAAAGCTCATGTGGCATGTTCCACCTATATTAAGCATCCATGTGTAACCACCCTCTTCCCACATTTACCCAAGTAACTAGCCAACCATGGTAAACATGTGATGAGGGAGGCCACTATGTATGGATTCAACCTCCTTGGTGACCTTGACGAAATGGAATCGACAGAACACATCAACCATACCTTCCACATCAACAACAACACCCCAAGAGACATCTCAGCCACTCAGACATCCTGCCCCTAGGTCCCATTGATATTTTAGACCTCCTGACCTCTGGACGCTCTCATTCTATCAACATGCCAACGTCTAGGGACCTCTGGATGCTCTCACAAGCCTGCAAGCCAGCATCTAGGGACTTTTCCTAGCAGACCTATGCCAACGTCCACAGAATTCAAGGCACTTTTCTAGCCCATAAATCTGACAACTGCCCAAAACTTGTTATAACTTTCAGAATCCATCAAAGACAGATGACAAGAATTCTAAACCAAAAATAAACCTTAGGACTATGCTTGACCATCCCAAACCGGGATTGACATTTCATCAAATACTTGACATCATTGCAACCTACAAGTTTATGATACAAGACAAAGCATGAATGGATGAAAACTGTTATGAAACATGACTAGAAGGATCACCACCTTCTCCATTGAAATATTATAGCATCAAATACGTGTTGCATCCATAAATTTAACAATTACAAGTAAATAAATGAGATAACCATGACATGAACTAGTCAATTAACCCAGCTTATAACCAACATAAAACCATGTAAATAACATAGATATAAAAACCATTAAATCCACATATAAATAAGTGCAAAATAAAGAGAAGTTAGCTTTCATTAATCATAGGAAAATTCAACTAGGTTCGGGACTTCCATGTGCCACCCGACCATAGACATGGTTGAACCAACTCTTTCTTTCAGCTAGTCACCCCCATCCCATATTCCAAGCATGAATGTGGGATCTCATGAGTAAACCAATCCAAAAACAATCTAGGGAATCTAGAGGTTAAACCACCTCCACCCTCACCAAATAATGATCACACCAAAACCACTCCTCTAATCAAAACTGAACCGAACTTGGAATTCCATTCAGGATCCATCGCTATCCTTGAGGAATTTTCCATCTCCTTGTCTCTCAGGGTTTATTGCAATCCAATCTCTGATCACTAGGCCCTAAACCGAGACTAGTCTCTCAAGCTTTACTACAATCCAAACTCGGATCACTAGGCCCTAAAATCGAGACTTATCCCTCAGGATTTACCGTGTATCCTGCCAAAACTAGTCAAGGGATTCCTAAGCCTTTGGGAAAGAACCTTGAGACCACCTCCACCTCGGATTCCGAAACCCATCTGAAAAACCAAAGCTCAAAACCGAGATAAACATCCCACCATACCATGACATCTAGAAAAAGGCAAGGCTAGGATGAAAACCACTATCATAACCTAGCAAAACCATGCCATCGATAACAAGAAAACCATACACCAACATGCAAATACATGCATATCAAAACCAGCTAGGAAATCACACATGCAATATGTTACCTGTAAGTATTCCTGCTGAAGCTACCTGATCCTTCTGTTCCTTCCTTGATCCTTCCTTCCCTTCCTTTCCCCTTGCTTTCTTTTCCTTCCTTGATCCAAAGCTAGAGTGCTCCAAGAAAACTCTAAGTGACCAAGAGTGAAAGGGAGAGAGAATAATGAGAGAGCTCCAAAAACTGAACTGACAAAAGGTTACCAAATGATCATCAGAAGCCTTTTTATTAATGAGGCCTCTATTTTCTTCATTTTCCATTATTTTCCTCCTCACATGCAACCTGTGACCTTTCACCTTAATTTTCTCCTAATTTCCTTTATTTTCATAAATAAATGTGCCAAAAATGAAATTTTTCCTTTTAATGCCTTTGCCTTAGTCTTTTCCAATTTCCTTAGACAAAAACACATATAGTGATTCCCACTAGGATATATTTTCCCAACATTCAGCTTGGAATAAGTGTCCCTTAACTATGGTCTTATTTTTCCTTTATTGAATTTTATTACATGAAATTTTCACCAAGGCTGTTACAGAACCCTCCCCTTTGGGGAACACCATCCTCGGTGTTAAACCACATTAAGACCTTAACAAACGGGTGAAAATAAAACATACTACCTATGGAGATTTATAACTTAGCTCATTGCAATATTTACAATGAAAGACCTGCTCAAAAGCAAAACATCATGACAACATGACAAGATAAAAACCATATCGCTTATTGGAGAATTATGGATTAGCTCATGGAAGTATTTACATCCATATACATATATACATATACCAAAACATCAAAAAAACATATACCAACATCAAACCAAATCTGCTTTGCCTCAACCGGAAAATAATGAAGGATACAGGGCTCATATTTGATCCGCCATCTCCCATGTAGCTTCTTCAGGCCCAAAGTGCTTCCATTACACTTTAACTTTCTCTATGGCTATGTTCCTGAGCATGAGATTCTTCCGCTGCAATATGAACTGAGGTTCTAGTTGGAACTCTCCTTCTTGCTCCACCTACAATACCGACCAATCAGTAACATGATCAACATCCTTTATATACCTCTTAAGCAATGGAATATGGAAAAAAATCATGGAATTTCACTATTGGAGGTAGTGCAAGTTGATAGGCCACTGGTCCAATCCTCTCAAGGATCTCAAAAGCCTCGAAATATCGTGGTGTCGACTTGGCACATGATCCAATCCTTAAAGATCTATTCTTGGGCTTGATGCGCAAATACACATGCTCCCCAACCTAAAACTCCTTGAACACCTTGTGCCGATCTTCATAACTCTTCTATCTATCTTGTGTTGCCTTTAGATTCTTCTTTATAACCTGCATTTCCTACTCCATGTCTGCCAAAATATTTGGTCCAATAAGTGCCCTATTCACTGGATCACTCTATCTAATGGGAGTATTACAACTCCATCCATACATTGCCTCGAAAGGACTCATCCTCAATGACTCATGATAACCATTTTTGTATGAAAACTCAACCAATGGAAGATAATATTCCCATTTCCTCTGCTGGTGCATCACATACATCCTTAGCATATCCTCCAATATTTGTTGACCCTCTCTGTTTGTCCATATGTATGTGGATGATAAACTGAAGGCCAACTCTGTACCCAAACCTGCAAATATCTCCTTCCAAAACTTGGAAGTGAACTTTTCATCCATGTCCAACACAATCTTCTTTGGAACACCATGTAATCTCACTATCTCTCTCATGAAAACTTGTGCTACCTCACTGGATGAATATGCAATCTTCACTAGAATGAAGTGAGCTACCTTGCTCAGCCTATCGAGCATGACCATAATAAAATCATTCTGTCTCATTATCCTCGGAAGACCTGTAATGAAATCCATGGAAATGACCTCCCATTTCCATTCTGGAATTTCTATAGGTTGTAGTAAACCACCTAGATTCTTACATTCTCCCTTTACCTGCTGAAAATCTAAGCATCTAGCCACGAACTCTGCCACTTCCTTATTCAGATTCAGAGAATAGTAGAACTTCTTCATCGTCGTCAATGTCTTATGATATCCTAAGTGACCTAAATATGGATTGACGTGAATCTCCCTTAGGATAAGCTTCTTGAGCTCACTGCAATTCGATACATAGATCTTGCCCCTGAATCTCACCAAACCATCTGCTATGAGATAATAGTTTGCATCCTAATCACCTATACCTATACTTACACTTATACATGTACCTACACCTATGCCTATACTTGAACTTGCACCTGTACCTATACTTTGTTGTAACCTATGCATGATCTCCATGTACTTGTCATCCCATTGTCCTACCTGCAAGATCCTATCTTGTAACTCTCTCCCATAAGATCTCATAGTTGTTATATGATTTACCTGTACCTTCCTGCTAAGAGCATCTGCAACCCGATTCTCCTTTCCTTTGATGTATCTGATCTCGAATTCGAACTCACTGAGGGTGGTCAACCATCTAGCTTTCCTGGCATTCATATTTGGCTGGTCAAACACATACCTCAACCCACTTTGGTCGCTCATCAGTGCAAACCTCTTGCCAAGAAGATAGTGCCTCCACATCTTCAATGCATGTATGATTGTTGCTAACTCAAGATCATGCATCAGATAGTTTTTCTCGTGCTCATTCAGTTTCCATGACTCATAGCACACTACCTATCCTTCTTGCATGAGAACTCCACCAAGTCCTCTCTTGCAAGCATCTATATACACTATGAACTTCTTGTCCATATCTGCAATCTTTAGCACTAGTGCATGTGTCAAAAACTACTTGAGCTGCTCAAAACTAGCTACACATTATTCTCTCCATTTGAACTTCTTACCTTTCTTTTGCAATGGTCTGATAGTATATGCAATGCGTGAGTAGTTCCTGATGAACCTCTTGTAGTAGCCTGCCAATCCCATGACTAATCTCACCTCATCCACGTTCTTAGGAGTTTCCCACTCCATGATGGCCCTTATCTTTTCTGGATCTACTGTTATGCCTTCTTTTGAAATGGCATGTCCCAAGTAACGCATCTCTGTCTGAAATAAGCTGCACTTGCTAAGCTTAGCATACAATTGATGCTCTCTTAGAAATCTCAACACTGTTGCTAAATTCTCAGCATGTTCTTCCTCATTTTTAGAATATACCAGTATGTCATAAATGAATACAATAACAATCTTGTCCAAATAAGGACGCAACACACTATTAATCAAACACATAAATGTAGCTGGAGCATTAGTCAAATCGAATGGAACTACAACAAACTCATAATGCCCATAACTCATCCTGAACGCAGTCTTGAAGATATCCTCTTCCTTGATGTGTACCTGATGGTATCTCGATCTCAAGTTGATCTTAGAGAAAACTGCTTCTCCCTTCAATTGATCAAACAAATCATCGATCCTTGGCAATGGATACATGTTCTTGATCATTACCTTGTTCAGATGCCTGTAGTCAATACAAAATTTGAGAGTACCATCTTTCTTCTTTACGAACAACACTGGTCCACCCCAAGGCAATACACTTTGCCTAATGCATCCCTTGCCAAGTATCTCCTTTAACTACAACTGCAAATCTAACAACTCAGCTTTGCTCATTCAATAAGGCACCTTTGATGTCAGAGTTTCCCCTGGCACCAACTCAGTAGAAAATTCTACCTCTCGTGAGGTGGAAACTCTGTAATGTCCTCAGGAAATACATCCTCAAACTGTTGTAGAACTGGGTATCTTCTCAAAACATCTACATTCCCAACTTACTTACCTTTGTCACTAGAAATGTGCACTACAAATATCACACAACCTTTTCTACAACTACGCTTAGCCTGCATAGCGGTAACCATGCTCAATAATGTAGGCTTCTTCTTCCCTTGCAAAGTTATCTTTTCCCCACTATCATCCACACACTCAATGGCCTTGTTGAAGCAATCCACTTTGGTCTTGTGAAGATATAACCAATCCATACCCAAAATCATACTATACGAACCCAATGGTAATACATTCAAATGTGTTGCTATAGGCATACCATTTAACTCAAATGCATAAGTTCTCACCCAATGATGAACTCTCTTCTTTGTACATGTAGCCAACTGCACCAAACAAGATTCTACATGCACTTCTTTTCTCAAAACACACTTATCCACCAGGTCTAGATTTATATAACTATAGTTCGATCCAGGATCAATCAAAATAGAAACAACTTGATCATAAAGCTTACTGTCCATCTCAATGATAGATTCTTGATGATCCACCTGCATGTTGTCCACAACTACATAAATACGAGGAATTCTATGACCAACATCACCAATTGTATGAGCCTCCTAAGCAGTGTAGATATGGGGTCTACCACCACTCTGATACTGGGGAAAATCCATCTTACGAAGATCCTTACCGAATATCCAACACTGTAATGGTTTTCTACCACCGCCTCTAGCATGTTGCTCTCCATCTCCTTTCTCAGTTGTATTGAACCTCTTGTAAGGAAATACATTTTATTCCTCACTTTCATCTTGAGTTCTTCCCCGCTTTGGTGGCCATTTTCCTTTAGCTTTCTCATTTCTTTTCAAGTCATGCTTAGGCTCAACTTTGCGCTTCGACTACTCATAACAATGTTTCAACTTTTGGATGGCCTCCTCTAGTGATCGAAATTCATTAAACTCAATCCAGTCTCTGTATGATACTGGCAGTCCACTAATGAATCTATGAACCTTGGCCTTCTCCTCCTTGAGGTAAGGCACAAATCTCAACATCTCCAACAACCTGCTAGTATGCTCATCATATGTCATGGAACCTATCCACAAATCATAAAATTCCTTAACTCTGTCATCAAGGTATATTTCCGACAAATACTTCTTCTTGAAGAGCCTCTCAAACTCATGCCAAGTCAAATCATACTCATGTATACATTTAACATTCTTCACATGTTACCACCAAATATCTGCTTTACCTTTGAGACTGAAAGTGGCTATCTTTTCTTTCATGTTTTCTAAATAGTCATGCAATCTGAAGAACTTCCTCATACAAAGAAATCATGCCTCTGCATCTTGTGATTTCTTCATCTTTTCATCAAAGGTAGGTGACTTTTCTTTCTTAAACTCATTCAAAAAGTATCCCCTATCACTCCTCCTGGAAGGATGATAATGATGATGATCGTGATGCATGTTTGAACCAGAACTAGAATAATACTTGTGTCCATCACCTCTCCTATCTGGAGTGTCCAAAAACCTGCCATATCTGATCATGTTGTCTCTATCCAAACTGTGACCACCATAATACCTACTACCATATGCCCCATTAGTTCTATCCTCCTGCTCATGGCTGATCCGAAGTGATCCATGTCACTGTAATTCTGACAAACTCTAAAGTAGTATTGCATTAACCTCTCCTTTCCTTCTCTTGTCCCTGCATGATTTTGTCATTGTCTGCCTTACAACTCCTTATTTCTTCCTTCAAGCTACTCATCGTATATTCCAAATTAGAAGAGAGACCAACACCACACTACTCATTTTATTCATAGGGAGAGTCTTTATAGTCTACCATCTTGCTAGCCATTTGATCTCTTTCCTAAAAGGCATACTATATTAGCTAAACCAAATCAAAATAAGCCAACATACCTTAGCATAGTTTGGGGAGGATATCTCATCCGCAAGATCATCAAATCAATGTGATACATGTATAACATAATCATAACAACTTATAGACATATGATACATAAGCACATAACCATGTAACCATTAGTCTAGATAGAGTCTAGTCATCAATGCACGACCATATCAACTACACACATACCATGACTACATACATGAAAATAAAAACCATAACAACATTGTATACTTGAAGAGATGCAAACATTAACATGCATAAGCAATGCGTAATTGACCACACACCCACATGAACACATATAATCAAGCATGAACGATGATACTTGTAACCAAAACTACAAGAATGATACATGTAAGTGACATAGAAAAACATGTAGCAATTCATACACTCATGACAACATGCTTCACACAACGACATGCTTATCCCCATGGTGACATCACTACGATTGTAACCAACACCATGCATATGAAACAAGCACATAGACCACAAGGATGACAGACACATGTACAACTGACATGAATGCATGACAAACACATTCACCCAAGGAGAGCACAATTACTACACTCTAATACCAATCTATAACCATGCTCTTCCCACATCTACCTAGGTAACTAACCAACCGAGGTAAACCTGCGACAAGATAGGTCACCATGTAGGGATTCAACCTCCTTGTTGACCTTAAGGAAATGGAATTGACGGAACGCTTTAACCATGCCTTCCACATCAACAACAACATCCCCAGGAGACATCTCAACTACTCAGACATCTTGCCCCTGGGTCCCACTGATATTTTATACCTCTTGACCTCTGGACACTCTCATGCTATAGGAATTCCAGCATCCAGGGATCTCTGGATGCTCTCACGGGTATGCAAGCCAACGTCCAAGGACTTTTCCCAGCAGACCTATGCCAACATCCATGGAATTCAAGGCAATTTTCTAGCCTAGAATTCCATCCATTGCCCATAAATTGTTATAACTTTCAGAATCCATCAAATACATGATGACAAGACTTCTAAACCAAAAATAAACCTCACAACTAGGCATGACCATCCCAAACCAGCATTGACATTTCATCAAACACTTGGCATCAATGCAACCTACAGGTCTAGGATACAAGACATGGAATGAATGACTGAAAACTCTTATGAAACATGACAAGAAGGATCACCACCTTAACCATTGAACTTTTATAACATAAATTAGGTCTTGCATCCATCAATTTAACAATTACAAGTAAATACATGAGATAACCATGACATGTACCAGTCACTTAGCTAAGCTTATAACCAACATAAAACCATGTAAATAACAGAGATATAACAACCATTAAATCCACTTATAAAAAAGTTCCAAATCAAGAGAACTTAGCTTTCATTAATCATAGGCAAATCCTACTAGGTTTGGGACTTCCATGTGCCACCCGACCGTAGACATGCCTGAACCAAATCTTTCTTTCAGCAAGTCACCCCTGCACCATATTCCAAGCATGAATGTGGAATCTAATGGGTAAACCAATCCAAAAAAACCAAGGGAATCCAGAGGTTAAACCACCTCCACACTCACCAAACCGTGATCACACCAAAACCGGTGCTCTGATCACAACCGAACCGAACTTAGAATACCATCTGAAATCCATCACTATCCTTGAGGAATTTTCCATCACCTTGTCTCTCAAGATTTAATGTAATCCCATCCTAGATCACTAGGCCTTAAACCAAGACTAGTCTCTTAGGCTTTGCTGCAATCCAAACCCAAATCACTAGGCCCTAAACTGAGACTTTTGCCTCAGGATTTATCATGTATCCCACCAAAACTGGTCAAGGGATTCCTAGGCCTTTGGGAATGAACCTTGAGACCACCTCCACCCTAGATTCTGAAATCCATTTGACAAACCAAAGCTCAAAACTGAGATAAACTTCCCAACATACCATGGAATCTAGAGAAAGGCAAGGCTAGGCTGAAAACCACTATCATAACCCTACAAAACCATGCCACTGACAGCAAGAGAACTATACACCAACATGCATATCCATGCATGTCAAAACCAACTAGGAAATTACACATGTAATATGTTACCTGCAAGTATTCCACCTGAAGCTGCTTGATCCTACTCTTCCTTCCTTGATACTTGCTTCCCTTCATTTCCCCTTGCTTTCTTTTCCTTCCTTGATCCAAAACTAGAGTGCTCCAAGAAAAATCTAAGTGACCAAGAGTGCCAGAGAGAGAGAATAATGAGAGAGCTCCAAAACTTGAACTGACAAAAGGTTACCAACTGATTCTCATAAGCCTTTTTATTAATGAGACCTCTATTTTCTTCATTTTCCATTATTTTCCTTAATTTTCCTCCTCACATTCAACTTGTGACCTTTCACCTTAATTTTCTCCTAATTTCCTTTATTTTCATCAATAAATGTGACAAAAATGCCTTTTTTCCTTTTAATGCCTTTTCCTTAGCCTTTGCCAATTTCCTTAGCCAAAAAACACATATAGTTATGCCCACTAGAATATATTTACCTAATATTCAACTTGGAATAAGTGTCCCTTAACTGTGATCTTATTTTGCCTTTATTAATTTTTATTACATGAAATTTTCACTAGGGATGTTACGCATGCCTCTCTCAAAGAAGCAAATTAAGTGTTAAATAAATACTCATTTACTACAATATTTCAATGGGAAACAATATATTCAATAGATTTAGGTGCTTTACCTTTAGTTGGATCTAGTGTTATATATTCATCTTCTTTCTGGTTCTATTGTCTTTGATTCTCTCCTAGGGATTTTGCATATTGATGCATCACATCCATCTCTTCCACAACCAATGTGGTGAATATCGGATATTTCTTCTTGATGGTTTTTACACCACACCCCCCCCCCCCCCCCCCCCACCTATAAAATTGTTTCTTCCATGTACTCTTCTATAACCACTTCCTTTAGGAGAATCGTGTGATTGATTCTTCCCTTTCTTAGCAAGGTAGAATTTTTCTTCATGGGAATGAGTTGTTGTCTTCCTCTTCCCAAAAAATTTCTCTTATTCTACAAATTTCTCCATCAGAATGTCAAAAGTAATGGAATTGAGTTGGTCACTAGCTTGCATGGATTCAATAGAGAGAGAGTATGAAAGGTAGAGAATATCAACGAATGTTCCGAAAGAAATGTCTATATTCACTCCAGTGGCATTTATATCATGAAGTATGGCTTTGATTTCATAAGCTAAGGCCAAGGGATCATCATCTTTTAGCTTAAGCTTGAAGAGTTTGACCATCATTTGAACAAGTTTCAATTATGAGTGTGAGTCATATAGATTCTTTAATTTCTTTAATGCACCATAAGAATTTGTAATGGAAACAATATGGCAACACACCTCTTCACTTCTAGAAGCAACAATCAGGGCATAAGATTTGTTATCATTGTTCTCCCAAATAAATAACTCCTTATCTAATGTGGGCTTGGTAGGTGCACTGCCTTCTTCTCCTTTATATATACCTTTTCACAAGTCATTAAAAATGATTGTGTGCTTGATCTTTTTGAACCTTATCGATAGTTGTCCTTTCCACTGAGAACTATGCCAATAATGGAGATAAGGGAATGTGTATTCAAACATAACAAAATATATGCAACAATAATATATGGTAAAATAAATCTAATATAACTTTACAAAAAATAAGTATATTTAAACTGTTATCAACACTCTCATACTCAATGGGCATGCAATGAAAGTGGATGTACCAAGAGACAAAAATATAATAGCAAAGGTAATGGAGGGGGGCCATAACATTCTAATAGGTGTGTATCATGTGCTTTTCAAAGTACTCAACATTGATTATAAATCCAATGGTAGAAACTGTATTGCAAATGAAAATATGGTCTAGCAACAATCTTCTCCTAAGCTTTGCAATCTAATGGAAATATGAAATCCATGCAATAAAATTTAAATAAGAAAAATTAAAATTCCATGCTTGACAATACAAATAGAAAAACGCCTTATACAATGCCTAGATACATCCATTTCCAAAAAATTTCAAATAACATTATTGTTCTATGCCAATGCTTGAAAAAATGGGCTAGCAATAAAGTGGCTCGGGCCATGTCGACCTTGCCTATACTCTTATCACCAAAAATGATGAGAAATTCCTTTCCAGGGGAATAGATTCCCAATGGGTTTCTAAATTTAAAAAAATAGAGAGACTTGATCTCATATCCTCAACCTCATATACAATAAACACATGAAAACTATCATGGAATTGAATTTTTCATCCATTACCATCATTTGGGGGCATGATTTTAACGAGGGATTCATTTTTAGGTTTGACTACATATTCATGAGAAGGGATAAAAGTTTTCTCTACATGAGTGAGGTAGGATGTGAATGAGGAAAAAAACATTACGAGGGATGGAGTAACGACCATGGTTTGAATGTGTAGATTAACGAATTGAACCCTTGAGACAACTACCAAATCAAACCAGTAGATGGATACACATGAGAGTGAGCCTGGGGTTTTAAATGTCACCTACTAAAAATTGTAAAAATGAAGGACAATGCAGAAACTATAGAGTAACTGGCATAAGAAGAAATGAAATGTATTTACAAAATTAGAACTATATTTCACAATGGATCTACCTCATGGACAAAGCTAACATACTAGAATGGAAAACTTGATAGGCTAGAGACTAGGGATGTTTTTGAGTGGGAAAAGAGTTTGACTAGTTTTGGTACCATGTGAGAGGTAAATCCCAAGTGATTTATTTTCCATTAGATATTAATCAAACTTAAACAACTCTTGTTACTGATTGATTCATTATATGAGATTCAATTCATCTTCATCTTCTTCTTGAATATTTACAATTTTATTATTTACATGGTCAAAAATCTTGAATGATTATGTCCAATAGATGAAATGTGTATATTTATGTTCTTGTATCCTAAATGGAAAATATGGTATATGGGATGTTTACTTATAATATTAAAGGGTAAATATGGATGCAATGGATGTATAACATTCATATGCCTACTTTTGGATCTTCATGTGCCCTAACAATGTGTTTTTAGGAGAATAAGACTATTAGACTTTAGTGTTGGTTATTGCTAATGTTCTTGATTGTTTTAGGTATTTCTTGTATAATAATTTATGAATATGTATACAAGGAAGGTTAGCCTCCTTAGTCTATTGGAGGGCTATGATGGTTGGTTGGTTATGGAAAGCTCTTAGTGAGCATTAATCAGGAACCTAGTCCTTTATTGTTAAGGCAAGAGAAGCCCCAAGTATAATATGAAGACTATAAGGTTTTTTGAAGGTACATATTTAGATGTAAGAGTCAAAACCTTGATTGCAAGGTGCATGCTCAAGGGAAGGGGCCTTCTTGGAACATCTAAGGAAAAGTGTTATAGAGTTCAATAAAGAAATCTTGAACCGGTTGGGATGAAAATGTATGAAGGCTTAAAATGGGGTTATGATTTCAACAATGGCCTCTTTGAATCCTCAAAGAAACGCTTGATAGGCAATCACAAGAAGGATAATTTTGGACATCTTCATGGTTAGTGAAGAAGTTCTCAATCTCATGTTTCTTTATATAAACAATTCCCTTTTCAACCCTCACAAAAGGATGAGAAAATCCCTCTATAAGCCTACTTTTCCTTGAATAATTTTGGGGATTGATCCCCTGGTTTTAACAATTTTGAAAATTTGGGGATTAGAAATTTAACCTTAGTCCCTAGTCACATGGATTAATGGAGAGTTATTGTTAGGTCCTTATAATACTAGTGTATTCCCCTTATTGTTATTGTCAGTGTATCCTCCTATTGTTATTGTTGTTCCCATGTATCCCCTATGTTGTTTTATGTTGTACCCCATATAAGACCACTATTGTTATTATTGTGCCCTTACACTATTATTATTATGGGAATTTCGAGGTCTATAATGGGCCTCCTAAGAAAAATGTACAACCAAAATAAACTTTATAAGAACCAATAGGATTCAAGATGATGATGTCAACCATGGAGGATGATTCACCATTTTTGGAGTAAAAAATAAAAATAATAAATAATAAAACTACTTTTTCAACTCATATTTTCAACTTATCTCTCTAAGGTTTTATTCAAATTTCGATCGGGAGTACTCGTTAGATGCAAAATTTAATTCCTCATCCAAGGAGTACCCATGTTGCATACTTTCGATGGACCTTGCTACATGAAAAATGAGGAATACATGGAAAAATGTGATTGCAATCACATTTTTCATGTATTTCCTTTTTTTTCATGTTGTTATCACTCATAATTAACCTCAAGGCTGAGGAAAGGCAACTCTGAGGTAACCACACACCAAGCTTAACCTGGTAGCTAGCCCTACCAGGTCGGGAGAGGGCTCTCTCCTTATAAATCTCAGTTGAGATGACTGAATTAAATATGAATTTTAGGCTAGGTATAGAGTGCGGGGATTTTGTTTGAATGTTTTGGGTTGAAACATCAAAAGAAAGGATGATTAGGATATGGAGTTGATGCCAGTTTCTGCCAGCAAACCTGGGGAAAATTATGTGCCATGTTCAGCCAAGTGAAGATTGTAAATGTGAGAAGTATAAGGGAGAAAGCCTGCTGCCCTGCAGGCATCAAACAAAGGATGGATCTGCAGCAGCAACTTTAGATGAAAGAGAATAACGAGGTTGCTCAACAGAGCATCTAGCAACAAATGAATTTTGCTAAAACTACCATTACAACTAACAACAAAATCATCATGAAAGGAGCATCATTATGGATGAATTCCTAACATATCACTTAGATAATGCTGAAACAAAGGAGAAAAACATAATGTGTAAATGAATTACAGGAGAAAAAACATACTGAACATTTAAGCATTGTGATGAATCCCAGGCCTAAAGGGAAAACACTACTTTATTATGATATTCTATAAAACTTTACACAGTCCAAATGCTTCTTCCTGTTGCAAAAATCGAACCTCTATCTTTTAAAAATAATCCTATATATAATATTACATATTAATTATTGATTCCTAAACATAGGAATCAAAATAATTAAAATAGAAAAAACAAACAAAAACCTAAATATGTTTTTATGCGGTCAAATTACCTAAATTAAATTATAACAAAATAACTAATTAAATCTCAAAAATAAAAAAGGAACAATTAATTTGCTGCCACAAGTCGAATTGCCAAATTCTGTTTTGGAACATCGCTGGAAATCAGGGATAATTTGGGATGATTAAATCACCCTCCACCTGCACTCTGTAGATGCCTTGGGTTCCTAAAATCTTTGCCATTTGTTCATTGAGTGTTTCAAATACTGCCAGCTCTCCTTTAAAAACTCGATGTTGTTGATCTCATGGCTAAAACACTTGTCATCTATTCCTAGAAAACATGAACATCACGAGGACATGTGAAGTCAGCTCTACGAAGGGCAGCATCAGCGTGGTCAGCTTCTCTTAGCACATAATTGACATAATTCTGGTCTAAAACACGTTCTCCTGCTCCCTCATGGTGTAAATATTCAAGCCCTGGATCTATCCCATGATAATCAATATCAGATAACAACTCATTCCTCACAGGAAATGGATCAGCAGGAGGCAGAGCCTGTCTCTGACACACAGAAACATATGAATCTAATGCTCCTCTTTGTTTTAATAAATCATTTTCCTCCAACGATTTTCATTGGTTCCAATTCGTTTTTTTTTCTATTGCTAGAGAAATTTTACTGGCTGAAATATGTTCCTCCTCATCTATTCAATTGTTTCCTTCATGGAAGTTGTTGGCCGCTGCTTAATGAAAGCTTCTACTGCCTCCAAAGAAACTTTCAAGGGTGGCATGTACTTCTCAATGAATTCTTTAAGCTCTGTTGGAGAAGTTATTTTTAACAAATCATCTGGAGTTTGAAGATGGTGTCCACTCGATCAATACAGACATCTCATCACCTGGTGCAGGAAACAACCATATCTAATAGATGAACCCTTAGCGCGACCCAATAAATTAAGAAAATTGAACCAACTATGTTGTCCCTCCACTTCATTTTTTGACCGTCTGAAGGTATGTACTGCATTTGGAGTCAAAACTGGAGGCTTTGACACATGAATAACTTTGAATGTGTAAGGCATGTTGATTTGTTGATAGTTGAAATCCTGTTGCTTGATGAATTCCTGTCGAACCATGGATCTGACTCCATCAACTCCAACAAGCAGATTGTATTGGACAGGCTCTTCATTTCTTCTGCCAAATGTCACAGTATGGGCATCGAAATCTGCCCAAACACAATGCTTCTCAAAGTGAATCTGTCAAAGATATAGAAGCTTTTGTCACCTGGGTAGGCCTCTAAAAGCTCTAACTGATCCTTTGGATAGCAGTTCCTCAATTCAGAGATAAGAGTACTGGCAAGTGCTCTCTGGCTTATCAGGAGAGATGGTTTATCAGGATTGCGCTTCACGGCAATGTTTTGAGAACCAGTATGCACAACAAATTGAGATGTAAGAATCCCTTTTTCCTTCACAGCCTCCCATAGACCATCTATATGACTGATAGCATGGCCTCCCCTTACACTTAAACCCACAGAATATTGCCTTGTCTTATACCATCGCCAATAAATTGGTAGATTGGTAATCATGAGATGCAATCAAGGAAGAGTTGCTCAAGGAAGTTGTGCCCTTCTCGAGAGATGATGCGATTGTTGTTTCTATTTATTACCCAAGTGTGAGCATTATGCATAGGGCCACACTTCCAGAAGCAGAACGCCAAACCCAGGAGCGCAGTGCCACACTCAGGAACATTCCGATCACATCTTTCACAATACCAGGTTCCATCCTCATAATTGCTAACTTTCTTGTGGCACTGCCTTTCTCCAATGAATAAAGGGCAAGTAGTATAGCAAAAGTTGTCTGTCTTTATAAAAGATACGGTCGCTTTTACTGAAATCTAGTTACGCTTCTCAGATCTACCAAGTCCTTCATCCTTAATTTGAGAAACCATCTTACGCATGTCCACTCTTCCCCCGGATGTCAATTCTCTAGTAATAGACTGAGAAGCAGTTCTCTTCCCCTCTCTCTCAAACCAGTCTCTCAATCGACGAGCCTCTGGAAGGTCTAGGTTTATAACAAGTTGGGTTGTGGAAATTGTACCCACAGATTTCCCACTAAAATCACTAATCCGTCCAGCTTTCACAGCCAAGATGGAGAAGGATCTAGAATAACATAGCTCTTGAATCTGCTGACCCTCCTTATTGCAGAAGGCACCCCACATAGTGAGCTCCACACTGTGACCTGACATGTCCTTCATTTGAAGAGACCTTTTCTGAGTCTCCGTGCCATTTTTTCTCATTATTATACTCGATGGATTGATTAAGATTACAACACCAATGACATCTGCCATAGAATTGTTCTCCATGTTCTCAACTTCACTTATTGGTATAAAATTGAAATGCTGCTTTGGTATTGAGTTGTCATCCTCCAAACATGGTTCTATTGTTGAAGTAGACTCCAAGAAAATTTCCCAGTCATTCTTTAGATGATTGAATTTTTTTTTTGTGGGTTTTAAACTTCCCTTTGAGATTATATAAACTTTCCCACTTTCTATCTGATCATAAAACTGATCAGCAACAACATTAAAACATGTTACTCATATTTCCCCACCATCATAGTCTAGCAGATCAAAACTAAATACTTTTCCATCTCCTTTTGCATTATTATAGCGACGAAGTTCTCCTTTAGAAGTGACTCTAGCCTTTATTGTCCATCGGCCCTGATAAGGATTCAATACTGCAATAGGAATAATTCTTGCAGGAGCCTCATTTCTAGCAATCGATCCTCTGCTAGAATACATGGGAGGTGGTTGATAGGAAGGGGCAACAGTTGGATGACCATATGGATTGGAGGCATCATTCATTCCTCTAAATTGCTCCACCTACTCCCCCAACTGCTGGGATTTGCATTTGATGAAGTGGCGGTGCAGGCCTTGTATATGAGCCAGTTCCAGCTCCAGACATATGTGAGGGCACGGGTACTGCAGCACTGGGCTCATTCCTTTGATACACTCCATTTACTGGTTGAGCCTCCACGTTTATATTTGGCACCATTCTTGGTCCTGGATTGAAATAAATTCCATACGACTACCCTGGTTGGGCTTGTGGTGATCTAGGACCTGTGTTGAGAGAACTTCCATAAGACTGCACTGCTTGGGCTTGTGGTGGAGGTTGAGCCTGAGGAGCAGATTGCATTGCAATTGTAGCCCTCTGCTGCTGCTGAGCACTTGCATTTGCATCTATGAGTTGTTTTGGTTCACTAACGATGTCACACTTAGGTATCACAATTTCCATGTTCAAAACTATGATAATCTTCAGCGTTTCCAATTGTTGAAGCAGCAGAAATTAATATGGCAACACAACGTTTTGGGATTGCCTTTCTCACATACAACCCACAGACATCCAATGTAGGTAGACAACCCTAACAACTAGCTTGCACTTAACCAATCATAGGTCTGTGATGAATAGTAAATGAAGCTTTTCTCCTTTTTCTTGCAACCTACAAAACCTAGAAATTGCTCGAGAAGCATCAACACAACTAGGATGTGCAACAACTGAGCCTCCGTTGCAGGTGCAAGGATGAATCATTGCCTCGTGATCTTCATTGTCCTCACACCCACAGATACAAAAAACCAGGTGCAAGGATGAATCATTGCCTCGTGATCTTCATTGTCCTCACACCCACAGATACAACAAACTTGCTCCTCTGCAACCATCTCACTGTGTTTTGAGTCATTGCATATGTCTTTAAGTGAAATTTCACTATATAATCCCTTAAGGCATTTCATTATTCAGCCTTAACAAGGCCCTATGAAAGCCTTTCACTCTAGATCATGTTGCTCAAATAAAAACTGTGTTGCTGAAGCATTTTAGGTAGGCAGATAGACACAAGCTGATGAATTGTCAAGCTTGGAAAAGATGTAAGTAAGGATGACAGCAAATACTGAATGAACATCTATAAATCTTCAAGTAATTCCTCTCTAGAACCATGAGACCAGCAGCTGTAAACTTTTCACCAGCAATATCCCTGTCAACAATGTACTGTGCCCTCTGCACAGGATACCTCTTTCAATCAAAGCAGAGAAACGAGCTCGCCATATGTTGAGATGAAGATTAGCAGCATGGTAATAGGCCTTCAAATGCTATATTCTCTCCTTCTCCATCACAATCTAACCACAAGACCAGCCACTGACATTTCCTAGCTTCTTCTGGATCATTCAATATCTGAACTATTGCGCGGGAGATCTTTGAGCCAATCACTCATTCGGTCATATCTTTTGATCTGGCAGCTGGTTTTTGGATTGTAATATACCATTGGAAATCTCTTTCCGAGCTGCTCCTGACAAATAGACTTATGATATGTTTTGTGCTGATTATCATGTGAAAAACATCTGACAAAACCAGACATAGTAAGAGCTCATGTTGATCCCTAATGACAGGCCGCGAAGACTAGAACTAACAGTAGCGTCCATCGAAAGTATGCAACATGGGTATTCCTTGGATGAGGAATCAAATTTTGCATCCAACAAGTGTTTCCTCTCAAAATTTGAGTAAACCCATAGAAAGATAAGTTGAAAATATGAGTTGAAAAAATAGGTTTTTCTTTTTCCCTTGAAAATTTGATGATGTAATCTAATCTTATTTTATTATTTCCACTATTATTTTATAATTTACTTAGGAGGCCCATTTTAGACCTCAAAATTCCCCTAATGGCAAGCTCTGATCATATTGTGACCCCTTAGACTCTTACATATACCAAGGACGTATTATCATTTGAATCATCCAAGAATTGTTCATTTTTGTAATTCAAAGGAGGCTTACCCCTTGAAGAGGATAATTTTTAAGTCATTGATCTATCTTTTCCTCTATTTTGTGATTTGGTTTCATAACATTTGGTATCAAAGCTTTGGATTCTAGGGTTTCGCTAATTCAATAAATACATTGTGAAATTTTCATTATAACCTTTTTTATACCAATTTTCAGAAGCTAAAATTATGACCACATGGAGTTGAAATCTTGGTGAACTTATTTCCAAAATTTCATAACTTTGTTCGCTATATTTTCAGAGATATGGTCCAAAGAAGTTAGGGTTTCTTCATGCTCCAGAATTCAGTCTCAAACAGGTGACAGAGGGAAAACCGTCATAACTTTTTCTTCAAGCATCAGATTAGAATTTTGAAAAAAGTGAAAGAAACATAATGGAAAGTAGTGTCACATGTATCAATTTTAAAGATGAAGGCTGAAACAATGACACAAGGAATTTCGTACAAGTTCGCTCTAGTGAAACATTACATAATTAGGTCATTGTGGGAGATTTGGTATAAATTTATCTTGAAGAATCCAATCTCGGTATGACTTGTGGCAATAGAAATAATACTCATAGGGCTACCACAAGATGAAATTTCAAAATTTGGAGATCCTAAATTAAAATGGTACAACAACTTCAATATTGAGCTCCTAAAAAGCAAGAAAAAAGTGTATTTTTTTAAATTTTGCATAACTTTTGTTTGAAAAATAAGTTTGAAGTGATTAAAAGGGAATATTGAAGCATAGATATCAGTATTTGGTTCTCAAATTCCTCTGAAATAAAATAATTTTACACCCATTAAGCCCTTATAGATCTCTACTATGACTCATGAACAAGAAGAATTGTAACATGATATATCAAAATTATGCAACCAAGTGCAACAAATTTCGCTCTCACAAAGAGAAAACAAAGATGAATAAAAAGGGGACATGGATGACTTTAAAAGGGACATGGAAATTTTTAAGGATGGTTTAAAAGCATACATGGAATATTTGAAGTATGGTTTAAAAGCAGACATGGAAGCAATGAGGAATGTCAAGATGGAAGGATTGACAAAGTTGCTGCAAGAAAGGCTTCCGAATGGTGACAAGATAATCCATGAACATCATGATGAGGGAAAAAGGAGTATGAATTATGATTTTAGAGACTCTAGTGTTGGGTTTAAGGCCCACCACATTCCAAATATTGATATGAGGAAGTTTGATGGGAAGAATCCAGTAACATGGATACTACAAATGGAGGAATATTTTGATCTTCATGATGTGAAACACACACAAAAGGTACACGTTGCAACTTTATATTTAGAACCCAATCAATTTTTGTAGTATCGATGGTTTTGTTCCCATAAACCACTTTCCACTTGGTCAATTTCAACAGAGGAAATGTTAGAACATTATGAGGATACAAAGAGAAACACCTTCTTTTGCCAATTGATAAATCTCAAACAAAAGGGTTCAATGACGAAGCACATTGAGGACTTCCAAAAATTGAATATCAAGGTAACTGATATTCCAAAGGAGCATAAGATTAATGTATTCATAGGGACTTTGAAGGATAACATCCAACATGAGGATCTCCTTTGGGAACTTGATTCATTGGAGAAGGCATTCAGGGTGGCAAGAAAAGTTGAAAGCAAAAATTATGGAAACAAGGAAATCTACCACTCACAACTACAAAGATGGAAGTGTTGTTGTTCCTGGCCTTCCATAACCTGCAAGGTTGACACCACAAAAATTGGAGGAAAAAGACTGAAAGGGATTTGTTATATCTTTTTATATCAAATGCATTAAAGGTCATAAGTGTGATGAGAATAAATTATTCTAGATAGATTGTGAAGAGGAGGAAGAAAAGGAAAAAGAAACATCAAAAGAGGAGGATATATACCAGGAACCAACCACAGAGAAAGAAGAAATTAATCTGACCATATCTTGTAATGCATTGGTAGGAATTACCACTCCTTAAACTCTCAATATAAAATGATATATCAAAAAGAAAAAGGTAATTGTGCTGATTGATTCGGGTAGTAGCCATAATTTCATTCATTGTAACATAGCCAAGGAATTGAATTACTTCCTATATCCAGCACCAGAGTGTCAAGTGATAGTTGTAAATGGAGGAACTATAAATTGCTCTAGAAAGTGACATAATATGATATATCAAGCTAACCATGGGGTAATATGTATTGAATAGTCCAAGATTTCCATTCCAATGGGTGGTGTTGATGTTGTACAAGGAGTCCAATGGTTACAATCTTTGGGGGAAATAACTTTTAATTTTCAAGAAATTTTCTTGAATATTTTTTGGGAAGGAAAGGAAGTTGAATTAAGGGGTATCGTAGGTAAACCAGGAACGATAATCAAATATAATGGCATGACAAATATTTTGAAGAAAGAAAAACATGGTGTAATTGCACAATTATGCTCACTAGAGGTTTAAACATCAAAATCATCTATTTCTCCAGATCTCCAAAAAGTATTGGACAATCATTTCAAGGTATTTGAGACTCCCAAAGGACTCCCACCTATTCATGATAATGATCATGCTATTCATTTGATTCCAGAAAGTGTTCCTCCAATTGTCAGACCTTACAGATATCCATATGCCCAAAAGAGTGAAATTGAACGTATGGTTGTAGAAATGTTAGAAGCTGGTATAATTCAACTTAGTCAAATTTCTTTCTCTGCTCTAGTAGTATTGGTGCACAAGAAGGATGGATCATGGTGTATGTGTCAGGATTATAGGGATATCAACACGATCACGATTAAAGATACATTTCATATTCCTATCATTGATGAATTGTTGGATAAATTACGTGGAGAAATTTATTTCACCAAGTTGGATCTTCGTTCAGGATATCAAAAAATTAGAATGAAGATTTAAGACATTCCAAAAACAACATTCAAAATTCATGAGGGCCATTATTAATCTTTGGCCATGCCTTTTGGTCTTACTAATGCACCTTCCACATTTCAAGGTTTGATGAATTCCATTTTTCAAACCCTTCCTTAGAAAATTTTTGTTAGTATTTTTTGATGATATACTAATCTACAACAAGACTTGGAAGGATCATGTTCAACATGTTGACAGGGTGCTCAAACTATTGGAGGAGAAATAATTATATGCAAAAACCTCCAAATGTTTATTTGGAGTACATGAGGTGGAATATTTGGGTCATATTGTATCTGAGGGTGTTAAGGTGGACCCTAACAAAATTAAATCCATTAAGGAATGGAAAATCCCCACAACCATAAATTAGTTTCGAGGATTTCTCAGGTTGATAGGGTATTATTGCGAGTTTGTTAAGAATTATGGGAGAATAGCAGCACCTCTATCAACATTGCTGAAGAAAGATGCATTTTCTTGGACTCCAGAAGGTCAAGCATCAGTGTTGGCAACGCAAGATTTCACAAAAACTATTATCGTGGAATGTGATGCCTTAGGAAATGGAATTGGTGTTGTATTAATGCAAGAAGGAAGACCCATTTCTTTTGAAAGTCATCCAATCATAGGAAAGTATTTACAAAAACCTATTTATGAAAAGGAAATGTTTGAAATACTACATGCACTAAAGAAATGACGACCTTACTTATTGGGAAGACACTTCAAGGTAAAAAAATATCATGATAATCTTAAATACTTTTTGGAACAAAGATTATCTTCAAAAGAGTAACAAAAATGGGTCACAAATATGTTGTTGCAGATGCACTTTGAAATCATATACAAAAAAGGGAAGAAAAATGTTGTTGTACATGCACTCTCAAGAAAGGATGAGGATGTGGAAGAATCACTTTGTTCCATTTCTATTATCAACCCTGATTGGATAACCGAACCAAGGGATGAATGGAAGAGTGATGAAGAGGTGTGGACACTCATTCAAAAGCTGTAGCTAGATCCTAGTACATCCAAGACATTTAGCTAGAAAAATGACTCATTATGGTACAAAGATTGCTTATATCTTTGTAAGAATTCCCAACTCAAGAAAAATATTATTTTGGAATTGCACACCTCTCCTTTAGTAGGGCACTCAATATTTTTAAAAACTTACCACATAGTCAAGAAGGAATTTTTTTGGGATGGACTTAAATTTGATATTCAGAAGTTTGTGGTAGAATGTTTGGTTTTCCAAAAAAGTAAAGTTAAGACAATTAAGACCTTGGGTCTATTACAACCTTTAGCCATTCCAAGTCAGCATTGGGAGGAGGTCTCAATGGATTTTATCACAAGTTTACCCAAGTCTAAAGGAAAGAGTGTGATCATGGTGGTAGTTGATAGAATTACCAAGTATGCACACTTTTGTGCATTATCTCATCCTTTTAAAGCCAATATAGTTGCTACTGAATTTATGGAAATAATTCAAAAGCTACATGGAAACCAAAAGATTATTGTAAGTGACAAAGATCCCATTTTCACTAGAAATTTTTGGACGAAATTATTTTCTTGTCTTGGTACACAATTAGCTCATAACTCATCTTATCATCCTAAATATAACGGGAAAATTGAGATAATAAAAAAAAGTTTGGAAGGATATATTTATTTCTTTGTATCTGATAAAAAACACAATGGTTCAAGTGGTTACCTCTAGCTAAATGGTGGTATAACACTTCCTTCCATACTGCAAAAAAAATGACCCCATTTATGGAACTTTATGGACATCATCCACCATCCATCACATCATATTTAAAAGAAAATATAAGGTTCAAGCATTGGAAGATCACATTGAGCATCAATAACAGTTCTCCAACTCCTAAAGGATAACCTCACTCTGACGCATAATCAAATGAAACAATAAGAAAATCAATATCATAATGAAAGAAATTTTTATGTAGGCGACTTGATATTTTTACGGCTACAACCATACAAACAAATGTCCCTCAAGCAAGCTGAGAAGGATAATAAATTATCACCCAAGTACTATGGTCTCTACAAGGTGTTACAAAATATTGGTACTATGGCATACAAATTGGAGTTGCCTGCATCTTCTAGAGTACAGTTAGTTTTCCATGTTTCATGCTTAAATAAGGTTAGCAGTAGCAAGATCCCAGTTCAAAAAATGTTACCAGAACTTGACGAAGAAGGAAAAATCATATTTGAACCTGAAGCAGTCACGAAAACAATAACATGACAACTACAAAATCGATTAATTTCACAGTATCTCATTGAGTGGAAGAACTTACCCGTTAAATATTCCACACGTAGGGCATGTTAGGTCCCTATAATACGAGTGTATTCCACTTATTTTTATTTTTAGTGTAGACCCCTATTGTTATTGTTATTCCCATGTATCCCCCATGTTGTTATTGTTGTGCCTAATAGAATCCCACTATTGTTATTGTTGTTCCCTTACTTTATTATTGTTATGTAGGCTTTGATTATATTGTGACCCCTTAGACTCCTATATATACCAAGGGGCCTTATCATTTGAATAATCTAAGAATTGTTCATTTATGTAATGTAAAGGAGGTTTCCCCCACGAAGAGGATAATGTTTAAGTCATTGATCTATATTTTCTTCTATTTTGTGAGCTGGTTGCATAACAACTATGGGTTAGAGCTAGGTGCAAGAGGGGTCCAAATTTAAAAGGACAAGAGATAGAGAATTGGATATCAGGGTATCGATCCTTCAATTATTAGGCATTCAGAGATTGAGATATCAACTGGCAAGTTTTTACCACGATATAGAGAGATCCTAAACATATGTTAGCTAAAGGGGATAATATATGATATTTATTTCCTATTATTGGGTGTTGGGGATATTGGATTTCAAGATGTTGTGATGTGCATGATACTACATAAATACCTGATATTGATAAATCCTAACACGACCATTAAATAATAGGAATTTACAATCAAATGACTGTGGTTATCAATTTTCAAAGATTCGATATTGGAATGTTGACATATTAAGTTTCATCTATTGAACCATATTTGAAACATCGGTTAGCACAAAACCCTGATATTGATTTACCTTGTATGTATATTGAATAATATATATATTTACATTGGTTAATATTTGCTATCAAGACGTTTGTTATTGGATTTTTATGTAATGGGGTATAGACTATTGGGAGTCGAGAGATTAGGTACCAAGAGGTCAAAGCACCAATTATTGGTGCTTCCTCCTAACATCGATGGGCCCAATAAAGTGTAGAGGTGGCAACCAACAAAGTAGTCTTGGTGTCATATGACGGTGACATGGCATGTTGATGAGATGACTCCATGGAATGTTGGTGAGATAATGACATGAAATGTTGATGTGTCATGATGATGTGGCACAAAACATCTCTAGGATGACATGGCATGTTAACATGGTGATAAGATGTGGCATGATTTGGACTAAAGTGCTAAGGTGGCACTCGAGGTAGAGGTGACATGGAATTCACGATATTGGGATGTAGGACTATTAGGAGTTAGGTATTACATTGTATAACTTATACCACAAACCCTCGATATTGATGAATCTCGATAAGTTTATCATTTTATAGATATCATTCCATCAACTGACGTCCATTATTGGATTAAGTTGAATTTCAAAAAATATTGTGTTATACTGCCTAGTGGCTAGGGGGCCTAGTGACCCATTAGATGGAAACATAAACTGATGGGAAGATGGATTCCTCTTAATTAAGGATTTGTTATTCAAATCAAATTGAGATAAAGTAATTGGAAGCCAACCTATACTAGTGATATTTCACTTGGGGGGTTGGTCAAAAAATATGACATCCTATGGATTGGAAGTGATGATGTGATAGTTGACGTGGAAATTCATGGTAGTGACATGTGGATAAGGACCACCACATGCCTACCAAGTGGCATATTATGATTTTTTAAGTGGCCAGTGGAGGGAAATATTCTAGGGGGAATAACTTTGTGTCTAGGGTATAGATTGGGATGTAGTTTATATTGTTGGAGATAGGGACTGGATACTCCATATCCTTAATAAAACATTAAGGGAATGGGTATTTTCCACAATCAATGGTGGTTACCTTGCTTGGGGCATAATTTGGGAAAGTTTCCCTTTGTATTATTGGTTTTTCTATGGTTTTTCTCATCTCATTATTTTTTTGAGTGGATTTTTTATCCTCCTTTCTCTTTTAGACATCTAGTTGTCCACTTCCTCTAGTCTGTTCCTCTCTTGGCCTATATTTCCTCACCTTCTCTCCTTATATCCCATGCTTAGTCCTCAACCTTTGTGGATTTTTTTTTCTCATTGAGTTGGAATTATCCACTATTTTTCTATTGGTCTTGGTCCTGCTCTTCCCCACTCACCTTTCCCTTAGTCCCCTTCCCTTCCATATCTTCTATATAAGTCATGCCTCATAGTGATAATTCGTTTTATGGTCATGGCCATAATAGAAGAGAGGAGACTCCTCAAACCATATCTCAGGCCACTGTGGAGGATTCAGTTCATTACTATTGAGAATGTACCTCCCATTCTACTTAGGAAGAGATGGATTTAGTAGAATGTGAGGCTCGAGTAGAATGCAAGTTCCTGTTGGATATTGAGGTGGAGGAGAATTTTGGAGAGTTGATTCATGATACAAGAAATACACAATCTAGAAAAACCTAATACATGCAAACAATTGACTTATATTGGTAGATGAAGACTATGATGGGAAAAGTCTTGGAGGAGCAAAGTAAATCCCAAGATGAAATACTTCTTTGCAAGGATGCCCTACAACAACATATTAGACAACAAAGATTCAATGTTGGCAGAGAAAATTGTCAATATGGACTTCTACAATAGTGAGGATGATGAAAAAGCTCCAACTCCCACCCAAGTGATTTCTCCTATAGGTTAATCATGGTCTATGTTATATCATTTTAGAGTTATAGGAGATTTTGCAAGCAATCCTACATTGTTTTTAGTTTCTATTACGTTTTATTTCCATTGTTTTATATAAATGCAAATTATTCTACTTATAGCAATATTATAAAACAATTGGCATTAATTTTGTGATTTCAGACTTATTATCTATGCTACTACTTTGGTTTCCCTAGTGGAAAACAAATATGCATAGATTTGTAATGTTTTCATTTTGATCAACTATTACAAGGTCAACCCGAATTACAAAAAAAATATTGACTATGATATGTATTTTCAATAAACATTTTATAGTTAAATAATTTCATAAACAACAATGATATGTACAATTGTATGTTTTATGAACAACTTCTTTCATCACAACTTTAGAATCAAAATAAAATATTTATATGTAATGTTGTAGTGTAACTCTTTTATAAATGTTGTATAGATTGAGTGAGCCTAATGGTTAAGATCATGTGCTTCCATGTTAGATGTCATAGGTTTAAGTCTAAAGGGGAGTGGGTTGGAGTGAAATGAATCATATGTCACTATGAAAATAATTATTTATTTTTTAATACTTTATTTTTCATAATTAACCATTTGAAATTTACATGATTTTAATTCTACTTTTTTTGTTTGCTAGTTTATGTGAGTCATGAGATGACTCACACAAATGACTTGTGGCTCGAGTGTCCATGACCCAGGGGCATATAAATCATCAAAATCGCCTAAGGATCACACCCGACCTGGGACACACCAACTCTTAGCATGGATAATTTTTTTCCCACAGAGTTTCGAAACCAGTGACTTTTACACCACATAGTGCCTTAACAAAATACCATGTCACCATATTCTCTATGCCCCGTGGGCTACATGGTTTTAGTTCTTTAAAAATAATGTTATTTTTGTTTTATCTTTCATTAGTATTTAATATCCAGAGTTATTATGGATCTTAGGCTGGAATATGACCCCTCAATCATGTTATTATTATCATTATAATTTAAAATAATTAATGTTAAATAATTATTAAGATTAGTATTAATAATAAAATTAGTTAAGAAAATAATTAATAAATTGATAAATAAATAAGTATTAATTATTAATGTTATTATTAACATTAATTAAGGAAAAAAATTATTATTAAATACTGATTAATTTAGATTTTTTTTTTTTGCTAGGTAATGTGAGTCCTGAGATGACTGACATGCCTAACATGTGGCTTGAGTAGACGCGACTCAGGGGCATCTAAGCCATCAAAATCACATGGGAATTGCACTCAACCTATGCCACACCAACTCTTAACATGGCTGGCATGGCTGGAATTTTTCCCTCAAAGTTTCGAACAGGTGACCTTTACACCATGTAGTGCCTTAATAGAACACCCTGTCATGTCTACTCTATGCCCCATGGGCTTATAATAATTAAATAATAATTAGTTGATTATAACGTATGAATATAAATATTAATTTAATATTATTATAAATAAATATAAATGAATATTATTATTAATTTAATAATATTATAAAATAATAATAATAAGTTAATTAATATAAATATTAATTTATGAGTTATAATAAATAAATAATAATATTTTACACGCTAAAAGGAAGGTTTGCACCTTGACAGATTTGATACCTCTTGGGGCATGATAGATCTAGAGTTAGATTGATCTAGGTCGGTATCAATGTTTTACAATATTTTTATCGGTACTAGGATTTATAAAAGTAAAAATGTTATATTTATATAATAATACATCAAATTGGTGTATGATACTTCAATTTAATGATTTGATTGCTAAAATTTGTAAATGTGGCCTAGGTTGTTAGCTCAAGTGGTTGGGAGCATGGTTTGTTCTCCAATCCATCCGAGTTAAATTCCAAGGGACATGTTTTGTTTGTTGTGATAAGTCTTGAAGAGTAGGTGCCCCCTTGCTAAAAGTTACAAGTTTGGCCTTGGTTGTTAGTTCGAGTGGTTGGGAGGATGGTTTGTTCTCCCATCCACTCGTGTTCAATTCCAAGGGACATGTTGGGAATGTTGTGATAAGGCTTGAAAAATAGCCTCCCAACCCACCCAACTTATTGACTATTTCTAAGTCATAGGTTATTGGTGTATTTGATGGCTTGCAAGATGTTGGTTATACTCTTGGTGTTATAGTGGTAGCTCGAGGATTGGGTACTAGGCCTCACTTAGAATACTGCAACATGTAACCTATTCACCATTGTTAAAAACAAAATCACAATGGTGGCTTGGGTGGTTGGGAAAATGGTTTGTTTTCCCCTCCACCTAGGATCAATTTCCATAGAGGGACATTTGGGCATGTTGTGATAAGGCTTGAACAATAGGTTCCCTACTCATCTATTGATGTATCGACTCTTTAGTCATAAGTTATGCATCATAAGTGATGCCTCTTTCTAAGTCATATGTTATTGATATATTAGCTTGTACTCTTTTGGATATATTCTTGGTGTTTTTATTGTGGGCCTCAGCTAGATTACTCCAATGTGTTACCAGTTTTCCATATTTTAATGTTTACATTTTTACAAAGATGTACATGCTCTAACCCCCTTGGACTTGAACTTATGACCTTTTAGAACAAAACACATGTTCTTAACCATTAAACCCACTCAAACTGTACATGCATATAGAAATTTGACCTTCCCTTATATTATGGTCTATAATCTGTTGGGTTGCCATCATTGACCTATTGACATGCATCTATGAGCTTGTCATCAATAAACCATCAAGATACACTTGGGCTCCCACCAAACCTATCAACGCACATTTAGGAGTTTTCCATCAACGACCTATTGAGATAACTAGTCCTTTTAATGAATATCGAGTACTCCATTTATATTCTGGAATGACTTACTCATTAAAGTAAATTCCAAGCTAGTGTTGATATCTAAAACTCTATTCAATTGGACTTGCTAAGAGAAATTTCAGGATCTTGAAGCATTTATAGGAGGCAAAGAATTACTATTCTATGTTTTGAATTTTTTTGTCATAATCTAGTGATACAATTCTTGGAAATATTGTGATTTTTTTATTGTTTAAATTGAGCTTTTGAATGCATAAATGGATTCAACGCTGTAAAAAAATGTAAAGCAAGATTGTGGAGAATACATAGATTAAACTTATTCCAACAAATCCTTACTAAACTTTAAGTAATAATAACCGAAAGATCGGATATGGAGGAAAAATGGTGATGGAGCTCCTGCAAACCCTAAGAGATGGTTCTGGCACACTCTCTTTGGGATTACCTTCTTCTTGTGACTCGATCTAGTTTTCCACACTCCCCACCCAGTTGACCCCTATCTCCTATTGCAGTTTTCTTTCTGTTATTCTGGCATCGGGGTCATCGGTTACTATTTGGGCATCTATCTATTGACACATTTTTCTGGGTTTCTTTTCTCCCACAGGTTGTCGATTAGGATGGAGGAAGACATGGTCGATTATTATGAGGATCCATATGCTTCGGTGCTGATTTGGATGATCTCACGCCCACAACTACCGGTCACCACTACCAACATATCACTGCATCTCCCCTCTTCGTTGGCCGGTGATCCTAGGGTTTATACAGTTCCAGATTATCATTCTTTTTCTCTCCCGGCTCAACCATTCCTCCCATCGACCGGTCCGTCTAAATCATCGTTGCCAAATTCTAGGACCCTTGATGATGCCTTTATCTCTCTCGGCACAGATTTCTCCCCGCCCTCCTTGGCTTCACTCTAGTTCCTAGTGACTTGCCTAGAACTCTCCACTACCTCATTCTCATCCAAGCCCCCTGTTTTCCCCTCCATTATGAACCTTTTTCCTCCCCTTACTACAGAACAAGACTCTCAACTCCCCCTTCATCCTATCCATCATCTTCTGTCTCGCTCCCCCTGATTTCAAACCCTCCCACCTCGGGTTATTTCGTTGGTATCTCTCTCCCTCCTCTGGATTTGGATGGGGGTCCTTAGGTTGGTTCTGGTACTGGTCCTCCTCCCACTCCATCTGATATTCCCCCCATTGGAAAGTTGGGCAGGCCTACGAAGAAGCACAAAGGAGTCAAGGTCAGGACCAGGAAGATCTCTCTCACCTTTGGCGAAGATCTCCATATGGGTGATGTGATTGATACCTCCAATCAGGTACTGGTTGGGCGAGTTCGTGGAATATCATATTCGACTGCACATCTACGACAGTGGATATTGGAAATTTTGGGTCAGGTGATCAATGAATTACCATCTGTGGTAACTCTTTCACATGGCTGGTTTGCACTTCACTTCTAGTGCTCTAAATTCATCCCATGGGTCTTATCAAAGTATTGGCATATTGAGTTTTCTCTAGTTTTGATCAAAAGATGGAGTCCTCTTTTTTATCTGGAGCGTGAACATTTGGGGGTTGGTCCTATTTGGGTTCGACTGCCTGGATTACCACTTCACTTTTGGTTGGAAGATGTCTTCAAGAGAATTGGTAATGCTCGGGCACCTACTTGGATTATGACAAATCCTATATTGTTACTAGGAACATGGCTATGACACACATTCTGTTGCATTTGGATACAAGAGAGGGGTTAGAGGAGAACCTACAAATTCACTAGAGAAATATTTTCTGAATACAAATTCTTGATTATGAGGGGGTGCCCTATCGCTGCCGACGATGCCACAAAATTGGGCACTTATACAAGGACTACCCTCTTCTTGCATCTAGCTTTGCCTCAGTGGCTCATCCAAAATATGTTGTAGATGATAATCCCACTGAAATGCGGGGCAAGCGTCTTTCTCAGGCTGATGGCTTCCCATCAATGTATGCTCAGCCAAACCGTGGAGCTTGCATGGAGATTGTTCGCCCCCATCCCTGCGTATTACCAGATCTCGTGCGGCTACAAAAATGATTGCCTCTAATGTGTCTATTTCTTCCATTGCACCCTCCCTTAATTATGATTATTTATCTGATTGCTTTCATAGTATATCCATTTCTCATTGCAACACTGCACCTGCATTTATCCCTCCTCTATTTCGTGTTCTCTAGTGCCCTCTCTGCCTATTTTTACCTCTAAGCCCCCTACTATACCTGATGTCCCTGGCTCTGTCCCATCATTTGAGCCTTCCATTGACTCTAGTAAGATTCACCATTATAATCGATGTTCCCTTACCAAGTCTTCTCCTGGTGATCGTTGTGGCATCAGTGTTGTCCCTCCCCACACAACCTCTAAAAATGCTCGGAGCTGACACTCCAATATGTCCAAGGATATATTCTAGGCGGGACTGGACATGGCTCATGGTCGAAAACCTCCTATTGACAAGGTCCTTATAGAATTGACCTCTCCTCCCCTTGGTTCCCATGAACTAGCTATCCTTCAATTGTCGTGGGTTGGCTAGTCCCGCAGAGAAACTAGACTTTCGACGTTTGATTAAGACAGAGATGGTGGCCATCATTTTTCTTCAAGAAACACTTTCTCCTTGTTCTTTGATCATCCCCACCCTTGAGGCCCACATCCCAGGATGTCACTTTAATGCATTGGATGTTCGTGGGTGATCTGGTGGCCTGGCTCTGGTATTGAATCCTTGGGTTGTCAAACTGTTGAATATTTGGGGTGGGGGGGGTATCATTGGCGTTGATATATTTTCCTCTAAATTTGGGAAGGAGCTGAAACTTATTAATGTATATGTTCCCTGCATCACCAGGCTCATTTTTGGGACAAGATCCTAGATCATTCATATATGCAAGCTGACAATATCATCCTTGGGGGTGATCTAATTTCTCTATTGGCCATGCATGATCCTGGGGACATAATGCACAACTTGACCTCTATCTGATCATATTAGCTCTTTGTTGGAGGATCATAACCTTTTTTATATTCCCATGGCACGGTTGCAACCTACCTAGTGTAATTGGACGAATGGAGATGCTTCGATTGCCAGAAGGTTGGAAAAATTCCTTATGAAGGACCCTCTTTTGGACCTCCTTTCTTTATATCTGCAATGGGTGGGATCTGGTGGATTGTCTGATCACTCACCCATTTACCTAGAATTTTCTCATGTTGGTCGTAAGCCTAAAGCCCCCTACAAATTCAATTCCACCTGGATCAATGATGAGGGTTACATGAAAATGATCACTAATTATTAGAAGGCTCACCCTCTTACACCTGGTCAACCTGTTTCTGAAGATTTTGCCAAAAAGATGCTCTATCTCAAGCAAAAATCCATTGATTGGGCCAGGGATAAAAGACACAAGGATGATCAGACTCTAAAATGCATTGAAGTGGAACTTGCTAAGCTGGTGGACAGGGATGGGTGTGGGTTTGTCACCATTGAAGCCAAAATGTGACTTACAAAAATTTAAATGGACCGAAACAAAATTTTGAAGGAGAGAGAGGAAACATGGAGGCTTCAGAGTCATGCCATTTGGCTACAGTCGGGAGATGATATACAAAGTCTTACCATCATTTTGCAAATGGACGACGGGCTACCAACACCATCTGGCATCTGGTGGATGATGTCGACCAATAGGTAAAGTCCTTCCACCAATTGGCTTCCCCAGTACTTCTTATTTTAGTCAGCTATTCAGGGCTTCACAGGATGCCAATCTCACAGAGATCATCAAGGTGGCTGGATTTTTCCCTAGGTTTTTTAATCAAGAATTGGTTGAGGACCTTGATTTTCCTGTTATTTTGGGGGAACTGGAAGGCACACTTAAATGGTTTAAGAAGGACAAAATCCCTGGACTGGATGGCTGACCAATTGATTTTTATCTTGCATTTTTCGATGTATTTGGAAATGATCTCCTTCAGGTCATTGAAGAATGCAGGATGGGGGGCCGAATGTATGATGCATTCAACTCTACATTTATTGCACTTATACCCAAAATAGATGTTCCTCAAACTTTCAATGATTTTCGACCTATTTCGCTCTGCAACTGCATATATAAGATCATTGCAAAGATCATATCAAATCACCTCAAGGCCATCTTATTTGAGTTTATATCTCCGAAACAATTTCCTTTTCTTGACCACAAGCAGATCCATGAAGCACTTGGCACTGCACAAGAGGTCTTACACTCCATCAAAACAAAGAGGCTAAAACGTATTCTCCTCAAGATTGATCTGGCTAAGGCCTTTGACCACACTAGTTGGCTCTATATGAGGTTGTTATTGACTCATTTGGGCTTTCCTTTATCTTTCATTCAATGGATTATGTTTTGTATTACTAATGTCTCTTATAGTGTTCTTGTCAATGGCTCTGCCTCATATTTCCTTCATGCTGAGTGAGGCCTCAGACAAGGCTGCCTCCTCTCACCTCTTCTCTTCTTTCTTGTCATGGAAGGGTTGAGTCGATATATATCAGAGGAAAAAAGACAAGGCAAACTGATGGGCATCAATATCACAAACACTTGCATCCTTACCCATCTCTATTTGTTGACGATGTACTGATATTTCTTAATGGATCAATTGGGGATGTTACTGCATTCTCTTTTGTTTTTCAATCATTCTATTTTTCTACAGGAATGTAATGCAATCATCTCAAATCTACATTGACTAATATTGGATGCACTCAAATGAAATCCACTTAGCACAACAACAATTCCATACACCTTTCTCCCTTTGATGAAGGGCTCAAATATTTGGGATTTCGGCTCAAGCCTGTAAAATACAAGATTGTTGATTGGGTTTGGCTTGTGGCTAAGATCAAAAGGCGACTGAATATTTGGCATCATAGATGGCTTTCCAGGGCTGGCAGACTTGTCCTCATCAAATCTGTTTTGGAAGCTACTCGATGTACTGGATGTCATTTGCTTGGATTTTGAGGGGTATATTACATACAATACAATAGTTGTGTTGTAGATTCATATGGAAGGGCAAACAAGAAGGGCACATTTTTTCTTGGGCTAGATGGGATATTCTTTCCCTCCCCAAAAAATGGGGAGGATGGGGCATGAAAAATTTAGAAGTATTTGCTAATTCTCTAGCAATCAAATTAGGGTGGATTGTTCTTACCTCCAAGAAGCTTTGGGCAGAGGTGGTCTCTGAGAAGTATATATCCCCACTCCATCCCTCAATTGAATCCGACAACCTACTTGGGACAAATCAAACATTTCTACAATTTGGAGGGTGGTCCTTAACTCGCTTGCATATATCAGAGATGGATTGACCTAGAAGATTTGGAAATGGAAACTTAGTTTGTATTGGTTTGGACCCATCGATTGGATGCGGGAATGTCTTTTAATTACCTTAGGAACTGCTTCACTACCCCACCAATACTAGTTTTACTAGAATTGCCCATATTTTTTATCAGGGAAACTCTTCTATCTTCAGACAAGTCTGGAAATCTTCTAAATTGTGGGCATCCCTCCCATCTGGCAAAACTACTGGAAATTTTATACCAATTCTCTTTCATAATCTCATGTCTGGATCACTGAGGGGGAGGATGAGCTTATTTGGGCTCACTCACTGAATGGAAAATACTCCCCAAAGTATGGTTACCTTCATATTTTTTCAGATCACAAGCCCTATCCCTGCTTGGTGATGGAATGTTCTCCGGAAATTTTAGGCAACACCCAAAGCCAAGTTATTTATGTGGTGCATTCTCCGAAACAAGGTTCCTACTGGGGACAATGTCCAAAAGCGAACCTATCATGGCCCATCTGGTGTTCTCTATGCAAACAAGGCTCAAAAACTATTGACCAACTATTTCTTACTTGCCCTATTACACTGCCTTCTGACAAGAAGTACTTACACTTCTTTCATCTTCAATCTAGATGGCAAGGGGAGGATATATTGGAGGCTTGGCATTTGTGGTGGTCAACAACTCAAACACACAAGATCCAAAATCTTCCCATACTGATTTGCTGGAGTATTGGGCTACAAAGGAATAAATCATATTCTCTGGCACGTTACCTCATTGGCCGCATGTTTCTGCTCACCTATATCTCTTTATATCATTGTATCCAGGAGGAAGACAAGACCGACCCCATTAGTGCGCAACATCTCCGCTGAGATTATTGACAGGGAATACACACCATGGGCATATTTTTTTGATGACTCGCCACATGCATACCCTAGTGTGGCAGGCGGCATTATTTCTCTCTGTCATTTATTATATTTTGCACTTGAGAAAGGTTGTCATCGATTACAGAGTTTTGGTGACTCTAAACTAATTCATAAATGGTTTAATCATCAATCTGCATCTCACATTCACACACTCCGACATATTTTGGA